>CM029373.1:16201038-16787760 GCA_017165825.1 Hepsetus odoe | reverse complement strand
GTGTGTGTGTGTGTGTGTGTGTGTGTGTGTGTGTGCTTAAACTGTGTAATCCATCTGTCCCTTGGTATCATCTGGGCTGAGTTTGCTGGCTTTAAAGGAAGAGGAGCTATACATGCACATTTCCTCTTTAATCTGTAGTCGCTTATACGCCAGTCGGCCAGAGCATTAAGGCATTCACTAGTGAATAATACTGATTTTTCTCATTGCAATGTTGCCTGTCAAAAGGGTGTGTGTGTGTGTGTGTTTTTTATTTATATATATATATATATATATATATATATATATATATATATATATATATTTTTTTTTTTTATAAGCGGAAGATATGAAAGAAAAAGGTATTTCCTAACAAGAATTTCCTGCTGAAATCTTTTTGCAGAAATAAATGCCAGACACAGAAGACAAAATATATATTTCAGCAAATGTAATGAGTACTCCTTTACCTAAATGTTTGGCTTTATATTGGTTATTATGACAAAAAAAAAAAAAAAAAAACCCCCCAGTCAGACTCTGTAAAAATATTCTTGGACAAAATCTCCTAAAATGCTTTTAAAATTTCCAAGAGATCTTTTTATAATGAGTCAACTAGTGGAAATATAGTATAATGCATCACTAATAACTTAATAAATAGTATTCTAAAACATGCCGGAATCAACACATTTGCTAGTTATCAAACCTTTCTTGAACTGAATCTAGAAATCTGCAAGCAAAAAAAGGCACAACAACAAAAATGGAATATGGTAATGTTGCTGAAACAAACAAACAAACAAACAAACAAACAAAAAAAAGTAACCAATTGGAGGCCTGGTATTACCTAACAGCAACAGAGCACACTGGGTTTGGCAAGCAGAGACTGGGACAGTAAGAACAAAGTTCTCTCATCCTCCAGGGATTGTACAACATCTCTCCATTAGCCACTGCACACCCCAACATACACTGGACACGAGTCTGGACTGCAGCCCTGAGCACTCAGTCCTCATGCTGTCTGGTCATGATGCAGACACAGACGTTTCACCCAGGGTTCAGACTAATCAGTGCTGCAGAGCTGAAAGATGACTTATGACCTCCAGCTTCGTTCTCTACGGGTTTGTTTGTTTGTGGAAATGTAGATGAGACACAAATATGCAAAACTGATACTACTTATTAATGGTGCAAAAATGCATTGATAGGCACCAATCTGGTGTTGGCAATTCATCAAAAAGGGATGTAACTCTGTACAGAAAAAAATGTGAGGTTATAATGTAATTCTGGACAATAAACATTGTAGTGACACTAATGTCTGAAACCATCACACTGAACCATCTGAACACTGAAGTTCATGAACTACCAGCAGCGTTTTTTTTTTGTTTTTTTTAAAAACAATTTCTGAAAAAAGTTGCGAAATCGTTGTGGCATCAGAGATTTACACCCCTATCTTTTATAAGCAAGAGGAGGATCGATTTCCATTTTAAGGTCTTGGTTCTGTTTTCTTTTTTATTTCCTCATTCTATGTAAGGGAGCTATCTTGGTTATAATTGTGGTCAGCTTGCTCATTACACCAACCAGAGAGCCGCCTTGAGACGATGCTTATAAAGGACCATAAATAAAAAGCAAACTGTTAAGACAGCTAGAAGGGGATTTTCTTGACAGAGACCTTGAAGATCTCACTCATATCACTTAAGAAATTTGACAGGTAAACTGTGTTTAATGATGTAAAGATCTGTGACCTAATGATGTCAGGGTGTTAAATGCTTGGTAGGTGAAAGGTCACACCTTTATCTAAGTTCGCATCCAACAGTGTGGAAAGAGGGGATTGCCAGCCTTACTCAACAGTGAGCAGCGCTCATCCTTCAAACCTGCTGTGTAAAAGTTCTAAGTTCAGATGAGGGCAATTCCACATGATTTTTTACACTAATGGAGGCAAAGGGTGCAGACTTCCATATCACAATCACTGTCTGCTACAGCTGGAAATTATACAGAAGCCACTACTGTTTTGGGTTACTCAGTTTTAAAACTGGCAGACGTCACTACTGGATGCTCTCTCAGGACGTCACTACTGTCTGAAATTTTTGTCCATCTTTCAACAGGGCTGGTGGGCCAAGTAAGTTCCATGGTTTCTTGGCCAGACACTTTGGCTGTAATAGTTACGTGCCTTTTGTACAGTACAGCTGAAAGTCAAAATTTTATGTGGAGCTTTTTTTAATTTTAAATAAATGGCATGGCCTTTGATACACATTCATTTGTGCTTCTTTTTAACCCACCAGGATAAAATGTCTGGTCAATCTTGCTGTGTGGGATCATACCTATTCTCAACTCGATAGACTCTTAAAAACCACTGTAGGGCTTCCAAGGGGATAGGAGATGTCAACTTATGCCTGAAAGATTTTATTGACCCTTAGAAATCTCAAGTACTCACTGGGGAAATCATACTAAAATCATCAGGGTTTTGTGGTATTCAAATTTTTCCACCTGGTATGCAATTATTGCTGCTTATATTTAATTTCTTCTTCTTTGACATTTTTTATTTATTTTTTTTTTATTTAGTGCAGTAGCATGCAATTATAGGAGAGTAGTGGAAGCTAGGTTAAGCGGTGAGGATTACTGAGCAGCTGTATGGTTTTATGCAGAGAATGAGGTGGGGTTGCATCAAGGATCAGCACTGAGCCCATTCTTGTAATGGACAGGTTCACGGATGAGGTTAGACAGGAGATCCTGTGGATGATGATGTTTGCTGACGATATTGTGATCTGTAGCAGGAGTAGGGAGCAGCTTGAGGAGAACCTGGAGAGGTGGAGATATGCTCTAGAGAGGAGAGGAATGAATATGAGTAGGTCAAAGACAGAATACATGAGTGTGAATGAAAGGGAGGAAAGTGGAGTTGTTAGGGTGCAGGGAGTGGAGGTGAAGGAGGGGACGGTTTAAACACTTCAGAGTAAAAGGGACAGTGGAAGAGAGGTGAAGAAGAGAGTTCAGGCAGGAATGATCTGTTACAGATGGGTACAAGAAAGACTGAAAGCAAAGGTTTACAAGATGAGACCAGCTAATGCTATAGGGCTGGAGACAGTGGTGCTGACAGGGAAAGACAGGGAGCAGAGCTGGAGGTGTCAGTGTTAAAGATGCTAAGAATTTCGTTGGGTGTGACGAGAAGGGACAGGATAAGAAATTAGTATGTTAGAGGGACAGATTTAATGCAGCAAAGAGAAGAAACCCATGTTTTCGGCACAAAAACCCAAACAATCTCAGCTTAAGTAAAACTTTAAAAGTTTAATACCATAATATATTTGTGAAGATTGCTCTTAATCAGGCACTTCTTTTTTATATGAGGTACTGACTTTTATTATTCCCTTTAGGACCTTAACGAGTGCCTTCTTGATAGAAAAACAGAAATCTGATCCCACTTGATCAGCTCATCTAATCTCCAAAAACCTTCCCATGACCAGCCAAATTCATTGTCACTACCCAGGATAATAAGTTCAGTTAATGTGTGTTCTGTAATAATGCTTAAGTATGGGTAAACCCCATTTTGCTTGCTGTTTTGCTCACATAAACATGGTGGACCAGAAACTACAATTAAGAAAAAAAAGATACATAGCCCTGCACCGGTGTAACCTGTACTCACTGAACTGAATTTTGGTTTCCATTCAGAACTGTTTATTCTCTAATTTCCAGTTATGTTTCTGTATGAGCCCGATGTGCTGAACTACTGCATTTTTCTTTTCTTCTTCACTGCTCACTTATCTGTACTCCATCTTTTTTTTAAAGAAGAAAGTGAAAGTGACTAATTGTCATTTTGAAACACAGCAGCACTCAGTGGACCACAGCAAAATTCAATCTCTGCTTGTCACCCATACACATACGTGCAGCAAGGGGCAGTGATTTAAAGCACCCAGGGAGCAGCGATGGAGATGCTTGCTCAAACATACCTCAGGGCGACTTAATGATCTGGGATTCAAACCCACAACATTCCTAACCGGGGGCCTAGTCCCTAACTACTAGGCCACCGCTGCCCTTTTCAACACTGTTTGCTGGTCTTCACACATAAAGGGCTTTATAATTACAGCTGATATATGAGGTGAGTCTGAACTCAACTTTAAATTTTGTCCAGTTACTCCAGTCAGGCTGCAATTGGGTTTAGACAGAACTTTGTCATGCTTTATAGAGGGTCAGCCAATGTTTTTTCTGTCATTGTATGCCTCTTCTGCTGTTTCTCTCAGCTCATTAATGACTTTACAATTACATATGAAGTATAATCAGGTGAGCCAGAGTAAAGCTAACACAAAAGATTTAACTTAAAGGACTGACTCTTCATCAACAAACTAGACCCTTATCACAGAACACAGAACAGAGTGCAGAGTGTATTGTATGCCATCAGGCCACTGTTTTGTTATGAAACACAGCCATGCACTGCCTTTGTGGAAGAGGTCAATATAATGATGTGAGCGCTTGTCAAATTTACCAAGAACATCTGACTCCAGCATGTCTTCAAACTTTGTTCTGTGCATTGCGTGGGACTTTACATGATGTGCCTGCAGAACTGCGACAGCCTGATATCTGCTGAATGAGTCTGAAAGAATCAGTTCAAGCAAGAGATAAGGCCAAAAACCACTTCACAGTGTCAAGTCATCAAGTCAGACTTCACTGGATAGAGATGGAACTCTCACACAGAGATCATGTACATTTACCATGACTATTAATAGTAAGTGTGAGCTAAACAAAAGCACCACAACATGCTTTCCCCTGGACTCCAGAAACACAGCTGTCACTCATGTACCCTAGAGGCAACCTGCACCGATGTAGTTCCACCAATGGAATTCCAGCCTCACCCATGCTGCAAGTCCCAGACTGTTTCTATCGCTGCCCCTGTCAGATCAAGGCACCTGCCCTCGTGTCAAAACAGCAGTACAAACAAACAAAGCAGCAGAAATCGAATGAAGTTATGCGTCAGATGACTGGCGCAGGGTGAAGCATGACAGGGTAGTTGCCGTGGAATGCGATTTGGGCAAGACAATCATTTCCCTAAAGGTCGACACACCTAAGGCCGAAGGAGAGTTTGTTAGTTTCTGGTTAGTTTCACTTCAGGCCAGGCCAACATGCAGCCTGCTGACTAATACCAGAAAGCATACCTCTCATACTGAAGGCTGAGATAAACCTCAGCTTACTGCAAAAACATTCTCACTTCTCAAAAGGAAATAAATACCAAGCTGGAGGAAAAGAAAAGAAATGCTTATGCAACTACTCATAAATGAAAGGTCAGACAGCTTGATATGTTCGCCTGATATTAGCATGTAATTAAAAATAAATTGTAAGTGGACGGACATAAATAAATGGTGAACGAACAGGGTGAGTAGTGAAACTTGACCAAAAGCTTGGGACAGAATAAGATTGGCTCAACAGATACTCAGTTACAGAACTGGATGTTTTCATGCCATTGCACTGAAACTGGCCGGGGGAAAAAAGTGCTAGGCTGGCAGAGCAAGTTCCTACTGACTGATGGTTCCATTACTGAAGAAAGAAAGAGAGATTTAATCAAACAAACAAAAAAGTCTTGAGTTGCTTCCTTAAAGAGTCTTATCACGTATCCATATGTGGATTAAGTTCTTTTCTGTAACTTCAGTCCTGAGTGGATGACTGTAACTCTGAGCCCATCTATACTTGATTTCAAATCATTAGTCCAATAAAACTTTAGGCATGATTGAATGTCGGTGGACAGGTGCACTGGCTCAAGAAGCCAATTTCAACTCATGATCTGGTTAGCCGAGAAGCCTCTGAAGTGCTTGGGTACACTCTGCAGACATGTCAAGGGCAAAGGCAACCGCGTTCAAGTCACAAAATGGTCTTTTTGGAGAAATCATGTTGGGAAGCTTGGGGGCTGAGAACGGATAAGAGAAATCTGATTATGTTGCAGACGACTAAAACACATTTGAGAAGTATTTTAAAGCAAGTAGAGGTAACTGATGACTATCTGATCACGGATGCCCAAGTGCAGGTGTTCTCTTGTTGATAGCAGGTGTAAGAGCCTGGAAAGGTCGGTCCATGAATTCAAGTATCTGGCCATTTCTGATGCAATCCAAGGCGATGCAGTTCATCTTACAATCACTGATGCCTTATTTCTGCCAACCGTGTCCAGGATAGGTTTGATTAAGAAAGATCTATTGTTTATGCCCCTTTTCTGTTGCCAAAATACTCTGTGCTGTTTCGAGGAAACTAATGAGTCTGTTCAGCATGCCTGGGTCAGGTCGTCCCAATCTTCGTTTCACTGCCCTCAGCGTGTGTGTATACAAAGCTAACAGTGTCAGCGTTAATCCGCACTAGAGCCCAAACCAAGTTAAATTAAGCCAAAGTGGGGGGGGGGGGTTGAATAAGAAAGAAAGACAGAAAGAAAGAGGAGCCATCCTAACACAGCTGAAAGGAGAGTGCTGGGAGCCAGGGCTGGGCTCTAAAACCTGACACCCTTTCCCACGTCTCAGAAACGCAAGTTCACATTCCACCAATAACCCCATTAACACAACACTAATCATGCTTCCTTCAAAAGCAATAACTGATGGGGACTTTACACATTTTTGAGCATGTTAAACTCATGACTAATCCTTTATAGTCCATTGAAAAGCATTTATTTACAAAGTTTATTCACATGTTCTCTTTTATGACGTCTAAATGATGCCATACAGGACAGGCTAATAAAACTGACTTATCCATTTGGATACGATAACACATCATTTCTCTTTCATAATTAATAAAATTCATAAACTCATGATAATATTTTGCACAACTGAACAATTTTGTTTTCCATTTGGGGGGGGGGGGGGTGATACTGAGCATCATCAAAGGAGCTCATGAATGTTATTTTGTATCAAGAAAAACACAGCAGTCACTAAGATAGCTTCAGTTCTACATGCTGATCTGTTTAAGGCTTCTTTGTCAGTTGAGGACATGCATATACAGTACTGTGCAAAAGGTTTTAGGCAGGTGTGAAAAAATGCTGTAAACAAATAATGCTTTCATAAATGGAAGTGTTAATCATTTATTTTCATCAATCAACAAAATGCAGTGAATGAACAAAAGAGAAATCTAAATCAAATCAATATTTGGTGTGACCACCCTTTGCCTTCAAAACAGTATCAGTTTTTCTAGGTACACTTGCAGTTGTTGAAGGAACTCGGCTGGTCGGTTGTTCCAAACATGACTGTGTTTCAACCTCCGTGTGACACTGATGATCATCAGCACCTGTTTGGTAAAACTGGTTGATCATACACCGACTATAATCCTACAAAATCCCTGACTTCTGGACTGAAGGCAAAAGGTAGTAACACCAAATATTGATTTGATTGAGATTTTTCTTTTTTTCGCTCACTTTGCATTTTGTAAATTGATAGATTGTTTATTTTTATTTATATATCTGAAAGAATTCTTTGTTTACGGCATCTTTTCACACTAGCCTAAAACTTTTGCACAGTACTGTATGCGTGCAAGGAGTTAAAAAAGAAAAACACATCATACATCACTTACAAAATGTTGGTGTTTGATTGGATTAAACCTTTGTAATAGGAGGTTGTTTGCAAAGACAGGAGGCTGTTTTTTGTTTTTTTTAAGACCATGAAGATGCTCATTTCACACCTGAGCCTGCACTTCAGCCCTCTAAGACAGCAGTGAAACCACAAGCACTTTAGTGGACCACTTCGTGTAATAGCAAAACTGAAACCGCAAATAGACGTTCTCACTATCACATAAAAGTAGCAGGTGTGTGTGTATACATATGTGTGCATCAGTCATGGGGGAAGATTTCAGTAAAATGAAATGACTACTTTGACACTGCTGAGAAACACAAAGCGAACAGCCTGTGGACAGCAGCCAATCATTTCTCTTACATTCAGCTAACAACTGTTCAAAGAACTTGACACAACTCGGAACAGTATCAAGAAGAAGCAGTTTGGGATGACTCATGGAAGCCCAACCAAAAAACTCAAATAAATGACCCAAGGCTGTGTAACATGCAAAACAGTAATTTTTTTGTAAGATTCTGTTCTCAGAGCTACTCTCTGACATACCCAAGAACATCAAACACCTTACATAGTATTTGCTTTTACGTAAAACTCAAGGTTTTATTTAAAGGCCCAGAACAAGGATGTGAAATGAAAAAGTTCCTTGTTCCTTGTCAATGGGCTTCAACTGGAGACACTAACCTACACAACACTAAAACATCTGAACATGCAGCCTGTTTTTTTTTTTTTTCTGAGGCTGCATGGGGACTTTAAAAAAAAAACAAAAAAAAAAAACTCCCAACTCAAAGGCAGGGGCTCTGGTGAGTTCTGCCAGTAAACCCCCATGAAACCCTCAAAATGTTTGTCCCAGATTAGGGGAAATAAAAAAGCAAATGACACGTCCTATATCTTCAACCTTCACCAGTTTTCAGTTGACCTATCCGTGGTCTTCCTAAAAATGTTCTTTTGTTGCAATGTTGTGATGTTGGAGAAGACATTCAGGAAAAAAAGGATTAAATATAAACAAAGAAAAGATCTATGCCAACTATGGTCTTTCACACAAAGTAATGACTGCAGTAGACTGAATTTTGACAAAAGGGTAAATGGGAAACTTCTGTAAAAGTTCTTTAAAGTCAACCCAGCAACAATTAAATACATCTTAGGGCAGATAATGGAAATGTCAATTCCTCACTCATAATTAAATGCATATTTCATAGTTGTTACTGGGTAATTTAAAGTGAAGCGAAAGTGACAACTTGTCATTGTGAGTACACAGCACAACACACAAATGCAGCCTCTGCATTTAACCCATACAGTGACGGGGATGGTACCTTGCTCAAGGGTACCCCATGGCAACCTACTGGTCTGGGATTCAAACCCACGACCTTCTGATCCTAGGGCAAACTCTCTAACCACTAGGCCACCGCTGCCCAGTGAAATTTCATAGTAGTTACTGTGTAATTTACAGTAGTTACTGTGAAACAAATCATTAACAAGAGTAACACGGTAATTATCCTACATTTTAGGGATTACGTTCAGCACTTTAGAAATGTGCATGCAAGAGAAGGACAAGGCAATAGCTTCGTCACAATAAAGTCAGTTGTTTAACTGTTGGGGCCCTTTTTGTGACATTGGTTCAGAGACCAAGAAGTGGTGGTTATAACACCTGCAGGCCAGTGGCTTTGCAGGGAATTTTCAACATGTAGGCCACTGTCATCACAAACCTGTGCAACATCTATTCTTACAGAGGGTGGGAGGAGATTAGATCAATAAAAAGAAAGACAGAAGATTATAAAAAAAAAAACAAAACAACATGAGTTGAGAGTGAAAGCCTGCATGTCAGTGAGAGAAAGAAAGAGAGAGTGAGTGAGATATTGAGAGTACCTGTGTGGGAGGGGCTGGTAAGAGAAGGAAAAACAGAGCTAAATGTATGCTGCCCAAAATAAAGTTTCTCATCCCAGGCAGAAACGAGTAATGATACAAGATAGGAGGAGAAAGCTCAACAAAATACACCACCATACAGTAATAATGCTGAAATACATCGCAAAAAATTACATTTATGTACCCATTTACTTGTGTGAAAAACTAAAAACCTTGATTTTTTTTTTAAAGCATATTCAATTTATTACCAGATATATGAAGACTATGGCCAAGTATAAATGCATTAAAAATACTATAAACTTTATCATTTACTTAAAGCATTGCAAAATTACACACCAAAACCCCAAACATAAATATATGGCTCATCTTATTCTAGCTCAATGATGAGCATTTTGACATTTAAAGGGAAAATCCCTGGCTCACAATAACAAAAACATACAGAAATGAGCGCGATCATGAAAAAATTCATGACGAAACTGTGGTTCAAGGGGAAAGCAGGCTAAACAGTAGCTGACTCTCAGATGTGGTAGGTTGTTTTTGGCGTAAAAGTCCCACTGCCAGAAGGAAAAGGTTTACCCCACACATCTGGGTTAGTAGCGCCATCAAGTGTGCAAAAATGGTGATTGCAACGCCTCTTCCAGTAATTCAATTATCATCAGCCTGCAGCAAGACAAACTAGACAGCTGTGGTATAATGCTTAGAAAAGATGACTTACAACTGCTGGGTTGCCGCTTTAAACCACAAGGAGGGGAAATGTGGGTGACTGTTGAGTAAGAACAAAGCTTGTCCATTCATCTATTATTCATGTGCACAAAGTGCAAGTAAGCAGCCCACTACTCCTGTTGGCATTTCAATACTGGTTTGTTTAATTACCCATTGTTTATGGGTAACAGCAGAGGTTACATACAAATTAACTGCTCCAGGTGTGTTTATGCGTGAACTTTCATTTTATTTTCATTGTTCATTTTATATAGAGGTTTTAAAATCATCTTTGTAAAGAAGCAAAACACTCCAGCATTTTAAATCTCTTATCTTACATATGAACAAGGAAGAAGCATGCAAGTAAATGCTGAATTTCATTATAAAATGAATAACAAAATTAAGATAATTTATGGAATTCTTTGTTCAAAAGCACTGATACTGTAAATCTATAGAACTTGTTCTTTCATATATAGTTTTATTTATTTTAAACCAAGATATAGGATTAGTAATGTAAATGTAATGGTTGTGTTTGGAGTCATCACAGCCTCCTGCCAGATTGCTATGGACACTAGAATACTTTAGGGAAGCAGTACCAGTGTTTCAATATAAACACTTCTAATAAGAGCTTTGGTAAAACCTTCTCATGTCAATGCGACAGTTTTGAATTTTTGTTTTATATAGCCATACATCTAAACTATTTAAAAATCTTGTTTATCATTCTTTTTGAAAAGTACATAAAGAAAAGAGTCAGATTTCTCATCTTCAAGGTCTGTAATTTTATAGGAAAACATCTGTATCATCACCACTGATTTTATGGTGATCATTTCACATTTCAAACATATGAAGCCATTTGCACACCAAACTGCACACAATGCCATTTCACATATTTTCCATTTTTGCACACGTGTGGACAAAGGGTTAAATCTAGTTCTCGTTCCATGACTGCAGTATTATTATCCTGCTGTTTTTGCTGAATCAAAGATATTACACACAAACACACACATCTGGAGCAGTGGGCAGCCATATGCAGTGCTGGATGAACAGTGTTGGGGACAGTACCTTGCTCAAAGGTACTTCAGGGCAACCTACTGGACTGGGACTCTAACCCATGTCCCAAACCACGTGGCCACCACTGCCCCTATATAATACATATTATACTATTAAATTTAAGTGTACACAGCTGCCCAAAATTGGTTTCTTTGTCATGAAAGTCTCACATGTCCAGCGGCTCACTGGTCACATTTATGGCAACATTCATCTATCGGTTGCTTGGTAACAAGAGACCCACAATGCAAGTTGGTATACAACAAACTAATGCACTGATGCTCACTAGGCATTGAGTGTATCCTTAAAAAATGCACTTCTCTTCAAACAAATAGAAAAATCCATGTTCTCATGAAAAGTCCATGTTCTCAATTGTGCCTTATGACGTAAACAGGCATCGGTTTCCGTCAGAGCCACTGTATCTTGTACAACAGTTATTTCCGACCATGCAATCTGACTGGTGGAAAAGCATTCTACATGTGTTATTATATCTGATAACAGCATGCGTCCGTCGTACCTGTATCATTCCTATGGCCAGCAGTTGCTAGGTAACCACAATGGTCACTATTCAAAGCTGCTGGAACTGTGGCTTGGTCTCGGTCTGCTCACTAGTCCCCATATGCAGTGAATCAACATATAGGGAACATTCAAGCACTGACTGAGTCTCTAATAGGAAGAACCCTGTGACACTGACAACTATTACGAGGAACACAGGCAAGAAATAGCAGTGTGGTATCAAACATCTGGTCATCTCAGCTATTGTGTGGTGCTTACTGCAATTCTTTTAGAAGGGATTCCATTCATTTGATGAAGATTTTGCTCACACTGAAACCAAGAGCTAGTCACGTCAATCCCGATTTGCTGATATCATCACTGATGCTGACATCGTCTATAGCATTAAAAGCTGTATGTTTTGTTTTTTTTTTGCTTTTTTGATGGCTAAACTAAAAAATATGCCTTTATTCACAACCCCTGTGCAATCATAGTATGGCTGACATCAGACATTATGGCTTTAGCCACTGGTTGGCAATAACTGCCACCTGCTGCAGTGTTAAAAGGTGAGACAGGAGCAGGAGAGTCATTTGTGAAAAAGGTTCAGTCAATTTGTTTTCAAAGATCCCAGGCTGCGAAAGAGTAGCTGTAATCTTTACATTGTGAAAAGTTTTGGTCACAGACCACAGAAGCACGGTTTTGTTGTTTGAGCACCAGAAATACAAACGCATCGTTAATGATGTCTATTCATGACAAGCTTTTTAAATTTGGCAATTTAATATTTAAACCTTTGTTTAGTTTTTTCATGTTCTGCATTATGAGGTCACAAGATTTTTGGAGAAAAATTGTTTAGGATAATTGACTAATTGGTAAAATCAACAGAAAAACAGACTTTTGTGGCTGCACTCTCTCTCTGCTGTAGTTTTAGAAAGACCTTCCAGTAAAGTGTTAAAGCCTGTTATTGAATACAGAGTTTAATTGCTAGGCACAGGGCATTAAGCACTGCTAACACTTCATGTTAATGAATTTTTTTTTAAAGTTGTTACATGGTTGCCACTCAACCTTAATATCAAAACACAGACATGTAAATTTGAAACAGACAAATGTAACTGATTAGCTAACAGGATCCGATGAATATTTCTGTTTAAAGGAAACAGCGTTGTCATAATGACAACTAAGCACCTTGCTAAGACAGCATTTTTTTTTTTTTTTTTTAAAGTTGACAGATATTTTCAGTTAGAAGTTACATAATATAAATATTTCTGTGATTATGTCCTTCAGTTTTTAGAATTTCATAAAGTTGAGCTGGAGATGTGCTACCATTTCCGATCAGGAAGTATTGTTAATATTCAGAAGCTGACCATTTTTTCAGGAAGAAACGATGCAGATTTTTACAATGGAACAAACTTGAAATAGACTGACTTTCTGACCAGTACCCTAACCAGTACAGATGGGTGTTTGAGATACTACATTCTTGCTGAAAGAAACTGCTGGTGCTAAAACATATATGAAGCAATACTCAAGGCTTCTTATCATCATTATGTCTTTGCTTAGTGAAAGAACACTTGGTCAAGTGAAAGCAAAAGAACACGAAGTCAGGTGAAAACACCATCAATTGCTGTGATTTGGCTGCAGACACACTCCTTCTCAAGTTCTCCTGCCTAATTAAAAATGCTTGAGTCTGATGAAAAGATCACCTTTGAAGCACCATTTTAAGACCATTTCACATGTAGACTGTAAACTCACCATCTAAAGGTGATAATTGTTTAATTAAAAAGTTACAGGAGAAACCCACCGACTGCTCTGAAGAGGCAAGCACCGTCTTCCTTCATTTTTTTAATCACAAATCCTTTCTTTTCTCTAAGTGCCTTCTCGAACCAGTGCTCCTGCTGCAACACAAAAAAGAGAAACAATGGGAGGAAAAAAATGTGAGAGAGAGAAATGTTATTTCAGTTGAGAACCTTATAGGGGTTCCATACAGTCTACATATAGACAAATGTAATGAGTGTACCACTGCATTTCTGCTTCCATGATAAGAATTTCAGTAAAATTGCTCAATCACTCACCATGCCTGGAAGTTGATGTCAGAATTGCTAAATAAACTCAAGCTTAGATGGGCTCTTTAGAGCCTTATAGGATATCAAGAAAAAGTGGCATTAATGGAAGTTTTCTTTAAAAGCCCAGATAACACAGTTACAAAAAACAAAGATTAAGATTAACCAAGTCAAGATTAAACAAAAAAAGTGAATCTTGTTGACTTTACTGGTGTACCAAGTTAATATACAAATAAAAAAGCTGCATCTAGCTCAGTAAAAGGAGCAACAAATGATGTTCCAAGTGGACGATATCAATGAAAAAGAAGCGATGAGAACTTCCATACATAACCTAATAAGATCAATACAGTTCCAGGTTAAAATAAGTTATAATAATTTAAAACTATGTTATAATTCAGATATAGGCCAACAAAATGTTTGCAAAAATATAGGGGTGATAATCTAGCACTGCTCTTACATTGCTGCCTATTAGCTTTGTTATATGGGTTGGAGACGGTGGTACTGATGAAAGACAGGTGTTGGAGCTTGAAGTGGCAGAATTAAAGATGCTAAGATTTGCCCTGGGAGTGACGAGGGTGGACAGCATTAAGAATGAGTATATTAGAGAGACAGCTGAGGTTGGATGGTTTAGGGGCAAAGCAGACAAGCAAGACTGAGTTGGTTGGGACATGTCCAGAAGAGATAGTACCGGAGAAGTATGTTGGGAGAAGGATGTTTAGGATGGACATGGTAGGCAAGAGGAGATAAGGCAAAAGAGAAGGTTTATGGATGTGGTGAAAGAGGACATGCAAGCGGTCAGTGTGAAAGAGGATGATGCAGAGGACGGGAACCAATGGAAATGGATAATTAACTGTGGCAACCTCTAATGCAAGCAAGCAATGGCAAAAACAAAACAATAGCAATGTGCACATTGGTTAAATCAATGTGGCAAAGACAATAAATGAAACTGAAGGAAAAAGTATGCCAAATACTTTTAAGAGTTTAAAAAAGTGGCCAGACTTATTTCACTTTTGTTGGGAGTATATGAATACCATATTTCAGGTTTAGAAATTAACTTAATTCACTGCTATAGTGTTCGAAAGCAACACATGACCTGAGCTCAGCAAGTAACTGTCATAATTTTCCAAGATCTCACTCAATTCTGACTGTTTTAAAGGGTGTTTAATATATACTAAGTTTCAGTGGCTAGTGCTAGCTTGTTAGGAACAAAAACAGTCTAAGGCCATTCCACGTATGACATTGCTGCCAAATTAAACCGGTTCACTTCTCATATTTCACCAAAAATCCATGTGCTTCTTTACTAAATGAGGAAGACAGTGGAAGTCGACTCCTGCACTAGGTTTCAGGTGTCCTGTCACAACAAAAGTCCCTTTTTCATTCAGTAAATGCAGAGTTGAGTTTAGTGAGGATTACAGGGAAATACTGTATAAATTGACACAATATATTAATAAGAAAAACATCAGGATTTTTAAAAAATCCATCTGGTTACTAGGGAGACTAAGGCCTTTGAAACTACTCAGCATAGTTTCTTCCTGATTTTCTGCCCAATTTAGTTTCCAATTCCACTCACTTTCTAGGACCCCCCACCAGGAAACTGCCAAGAGGGTGAAAAATAAACATGCATCTTTGAGTCACAAGAAGTCAACATCTTTTCACCACTACCTTAAATTACTGGACAGCTTAACACGCCAGGAGGAGAATACTGCCAATTCTGTAACATCAGTTAACAGATGCCTGTGCTGGTTAGCATCTCACGGAGGCTGGAGCGGGGGTGGAGAGTTTCCAAGCCACCCAGAGAGACCAAAGCCAATTGCGCCCTCTTGGACTCACAGCCATGAATGGCTACGGCACAACCAGATATCATACTCACGTGGATGGTGCCATTCCTAAAACAGCACCACTTGGCAGACCCTTAAAAACAACTGACAGGTTTGTTTAACCCAAAACAACAGCTTCTACACACCTTTACAATCTGATCTGTCGAGTGCAGCTTCAATTAATCAAGTATTTTAATCACCTTGAGCAAAGCTCGCAAAGAAATATGAAAATGTATGAAGCATTTTAAAGAGTTCAACATACAGGGTTCAATGTATGTTTAGGGACAACCAATGTGCCTCAATTTAGCCTCGCATAGGCTTGCTTTAACCTTCTTTCACATTTTCCTTTCCTTAATAAAATGGGGGAATAACACAGGAAGCTGGCTAAATAAATTGAGAATAATTTGAGTGTTGAGATTACTGATTTCGGCTGGTTACAGGACACAGCTTTGAGTTTATTGCAGCCCAAAATGCCTATTATCACAGAAAAAAACTTTCAGCTACACATCAACTTTTGGCTTCCTTTTCTACTCTACTGTAAAATAGCAACATAGAGCTGACAAGCTCCAGACATTACAGTTTGTCTATTTAACAAAGTACTACACTTGGAGCTGCTAGATTAGGGTAAAATCATAATCCTGATTATTGGTTCAATACTGAGATCACGATTCTTTAACGATTACTTGATGACTTTGGAAACATCTATTTATTGAACTTTTAAACTGGTCTGTTTTCAAGCATTTAAGTCATTTTGTTTTCTTTAAACTTCAATTAAAACCATAAAAATGGGAAGAAAAAAAGACTAAATATTCACTAAATACACTATTAATTTAAAAAAAGAACAAGTTTTATATAAAAATCTTCAAAACACATAAGATGAATTAAGAGCATTGTTATAGTGCATTGGAAACACATAAGGTGAACTTATGGTTTTAGCAGGAAGCACCAGCATGTTCACATGGTTTGGTTTAAGAGGTGGGCAGTATTTCCACCAGCACTGACGACTCTAGTGGGTCTTTCTCAGCTTTTTGAAGTGTTTTGATTTTTAGAATTAGCGGATGTCAAACTTGTAATTGAAAAAACTAAATTCAGTCAAGGAATTGAACAGCCCCCTTCTCTTTAGATCGATTTTAGCCAAGCCAAATAGTTCGTAGGAGAGAGTGCTCCATCAAAAACCTAACACTGAATCCTAAGAGTAGCGAAGAGGGTGATGCGAGACCTGTCACGCCTTACTACTTTTAAAATCAGGTTCCTGTTTAGGAGCAACCAATTGTAGTGTTTTTCTTACATTACAGTTCTTTAACACACACTACCTTCAGATCAAGAGCTTTGCTGTAAAATATTAGCCCTCAAATTAAAAGCACAACATCAAAAAAAATGAAAAACACTTCAAGCCAGTATTAATTCCAAATGACTCTTCTTCCTTTAAAGCCTAGAGAATCACAGGCTTGGGTTCATTCCAGTGAAAGTTTCAATTAAAACTGTTTTGTAAGTGAGAAGACAAAGAAGACTCTTTATACAAAGTGTGCAAACCTCAAATTGTAAACGTACAATCAGCGACCAGTCAGGACAGAAATGTATTAAAGAGCAGTTGTTAGAGTTAGGTTTAGGGTTAGCCTTAACCATAGGGATCTGTTGTGCTGCTGTCATTTCCAAAACATGACCTACTTGTTCCACTGTGGCTGGATCTTCTGACTGGAGTCTGGACGCGTTCTCGTACTCGTCCTCGCTGTTGTACCCGGCGCCCTCCTCCTGATCCGGGCCTGGACCAACCCCACCACCGCCGGACACACCGGGGGTCCCGCCACCTGCGACTCCACCGGTGCAGGTGGCCTGTCGCCGCCGCTTACTGAGTCCAGGCCCTGAGCAGCAGCTCCCAATCGTGCCTCCGCAGCCCACCACGCCGCCCGCCAGCTCCCCGCGTCCGCCGGACACGCCACCCAGAGCGCCTCCGTCTCCCGGGCCCGCGGGGGAGCCAGCTCCCACCGGCGGGGGGGAGGCCTGCTGCGGCCGCGAGCTCGACTCATTCCGTCGGTCATCTCTCGACTGAGGCGGCGCGGCTTGATAGGACCACGGCGGCGGGGAAGCCCGAGGCCTCGCACCGCTCCGCACGACGCCGTGGCCGTGCTGGTGAGAGTCCGAGCCCGCTCGCCGGTCGCCCTCGTCGGCGTGGTCCGACACTCCGACGGCGGAGTTTGGCTTCTTTTTGGGCAGGATCGTCATGCTGGGGCGCTGTGAGGAGGGCCGGGGGGGAGGAGCGGGTCAGGGGTGAGGAGTCCTCCGGCTCGACTCGGCTCCGGGGCTGCTTCGAGCTGGCCGTGGTGCAGCCTGGCCGATTGCTCTAGCCCGAGTGCTCGTCCCTGGACGTCTGGGGTGTAAAGAACAGTCGTTTTTCGCAGTGAAAGGCGCTGTGGAGAGAACAAAAACAAACCGACTCCCCACCGTCGCCACCGCTGCTCCTTCTTCCCCTCCGCTCCCTGTCCACAACATCAACACGAGCGTGACGACACGGCCACGTCACTTCCTCTGGACGCTCTCATTCACTCTCTGAACAACTCTCAACTGTTTATCACTGATAAAATAAAATACAGTACAATAAATGATAGATAGATAGAAAAATCCCTCTTTTTTGGTAATCTGTTACTGAAGACAATGTTTTTGTTTTTGAAATGTTTTGTTTTGTGATTATTCTTTTTTTGCTTGTTAAGCAACACAATATAATTCATTCAAGCACAACAAAGCTGTCTTCCTGAGGACATGAAGAAACATCGTTACAAATGTACAAATGTTCAGGCTGGTGTTTAGTTAACTTGTGATGCTGCAAGCTGATTGGTTGGAAGCCCTTTACATAGACACCTTGTTTCTTTAGGCACTTTGCAGCTTGTCGCAGTAAAACAGTTCCATTTCTTTATTTCACTTCCTGAGGGTGCTTAAAGGGAACAACCTTATTGAAAAAGCTGCTGGTGTCTTTTTACGGCTCCTCAGTGTGGTAAAGGTGCTGCACTGAAGCAGAGAGGAGGAGTCTTCAGCATATCATCAACACAGCAAGAAGATCATCGGCTGTTCTCTGCCTTCACTTCATTGCTTGTAGACCTCCTGCTGCCTTGGAAGGACAAAAATATCCTGATGGACCCCTCAGAACATCGTTCTTACCTCTGCCAGACTCTACAGGTCTCTTAAATCAAGGACAAACAAATTCATGGGCAGCTTTTCCTCAGATAAATAAATACGCTGAACCTGAATATGCACACTGACCATTTTCCCCCTTGTGTTTCCCATAATTATGTATTTAATTATGTAAATAATATAGATTGTGCGTGTCTTCTTCTTCTTTCGGCTGCTCCCGTTTAGAGGTCACCATAGCGGATCAAATGTTTACATTACTTTCAGTGCTCTGCATCTTCCTCTTACTAAAACCGCCTTCTTCTCCTCTCTCACCATATCCATAAAGCTCCTCCAGGCATTTCTCTTCTTCTCTTGCTTGGTAGCGTCATCCTCAACATCCTTCTCCCAATATAATCCTCGGCTCTCTTGTGTACATGTCCATACCGATGCAGTCTTGTTTTTCTAAAGTTTTTCCAAATTGGTCAACCTGAGCTGCTCCTCTAATATACTCATTTCTAATCTTGTCCACCCCGTCACTCCTATCGTTATCCTTATTTTAAGAGAGCGGAACACAGAGTGACCTATGACAGTGGAGGAAGATGGTGGATAGTATCCTTTGCATAAGGGTCAAACTGAAGGAAAGTAGTGACAGGGGAGAGCATAGCTAAACAGCATAGGATAGTGGTCTGTAGGATCACTTTGAAAGTCAAGAAGAGGAAGAACGTAAAGGCAAAGTCAAAACTCAAATGGTAGAAACTGAAGGAAAAAGAATGTATGTTGGAATTTAAGCAGGAGTTAAGAAGGGTAATAGAGGTATAGTGAAGAGTTACTAGACTGCTGGGTACTGCAAAAGTGGTAAGGGTTACAGCTAGAAAGGTGCTCGCTGAGACATCTAGGTGAGAAAAGGCCCTATACCGGTAAGGCACATAGGGACAAAGCTGGGAAAGAGCAAGTTTGCGCAATAAAGGATAGCAATGGAAACACAAAAGTGAAAAGAGTGTGTTGAGCAGATGGAAGGAATACTTTGAAGAGCTAATGAAGGAAGAGAATGAGTGACTACCCTTGTCATTGTGAAATGCAGCACAGCACAACACAATGAAATTCAACCTCTGTGTTTCATCCATACACACATGTGCAGCAGGGGGCAGCTATTGAAAGTGCCCATGGAGCAGTGGTAGGGACAGTACCTTGCTCAAGGGTACCTCAGGGCAACCTACTGGTGAGGGAATTGAACCACAATCTTCTGATCCAGGGCCAACACCTTAACCATTAGGCCACCGCTGCCCTGAGAGCGAAGGTTGAATAATATGAGGATACTGAACCAGGAAGTACTCAGATTAGCAAGGTGGAAGTAAGGGCAGCTATGAAGAATGGAAAGGCTGTTCCAGATTACATACCTGTGGAATAATGGAAGTGTTTAGGAGAGATGGAGGAGGAGTTTCAAACTAGATTGTTTTACACAATCTTGGAAAATGAGAGGATGCATGAAGAGTTAAGAAGTGTATTGGAAATGATTTTCAAGAATATGGATTATGCACAGAGCTGTAGTAATTATAGAAGGATAAAGTTGATCAGCCACAGCATGAAGTCATGGGAAAGAGTAAAGAAAAGAGGTCATTAGTGAGCAGTGGTATGGTTTCATGCCAAGAAACAGCACTTCTTCTTTGCATCATCTGTTTCCATTTCTTCTGGCCCTCTGTATCTTCCTCATTCAAACCGACCACTGTCATGTGGCTCTTTCACCAGATCTATAAAACCTTTTCTTGGGTCTTCCTCTTTTCCTCTTGCCAAAAAGCTCCATCTTGAACATCCTTCTCCCAATATAATCATCATCTCTCCTCTGAACATGTCCAAACCAATGCAATTTTGTTTCTCTGACTTTGTCTCCAAAATGTCTAAACTGACTACTCCTTCTAATATACTAATTTCTAATCCTGTCCAACTTTGTCACTCCCAATGAAAATCTCCTACCCATATAGCATTGCTTGGTCCGTTATCCTGTATCCTGTATTTTTATCTATTAATCTACTATTGTCCTGTAAACCTTCCCTTTTACCCTTGCTGGTACTTGTCAGGCCCAGATCACTCCTGCCATTCCTCTCCACCCATTCCAGCCTACCTGCACTCATTTCCTCACCTCTCTTCCACACTCCCCATTAGTCTAAACTGTTGATCCCAAGTATTTGAATTTCTTCACCTTTGTCACCTCTACTCCATGCATCCTCACCATTCCACCATTCTCCCTCCTGTTCTCACACTCACAAATTCTGTATTTATTCAACTCACTTTCATTCCTCTCCTCTCTAGAGCATATGCTGAGAAAGAGCACCACAGATGCAATGTTTGCTCAGAGGGTGTTGATGGAGAAGTATAGAGAAGGTCAGAAAAAGATGCATTGTGCTTTTGTTGATTTTGAAAAACATATGACAGGGTTCCTAGAGAGGAGTTGTAATAGTATCATATGAGGAAGTAATGAATGGCAGAGATGCCTGTCAGAGTAGTACAGGATATATAAGGGCAGTGGTGAGGTCTGCCTTAGGAGTGGCAGATACATTTAAAGTAGAGGTGGGACTACATAAAAAATCAGCACTCAGATGTGGTGAGAGAGGACATATAGGCCGTTAGTTTGGAGGAAGATGCAGAGGATTGGAAGAAATGGAGACGGATGATCCACTGTGGCGACCCCTAATGGGAATAGCCAGAAGAAAGGAGAAGAAAATTGGCTAATCAGAATGGGAGAAAGCTAAATAGGTTAGGACTACAGGAGCTAGACAGAAGACTAGATTTTGCAGTTTATCCTTAAACCTTGGTCATAATTTGAGTTTTTGAGGGTAAATATTTATATCTAACATAGATATATATCTAACTATTCCATAAAAGCTTCTATTTATTTATCCTGTTAACTTTTTCTTACCACTATTTTTTTCTGGAGATTGTTCTTGTTCCAGGGCAGCGGTGGCCTAGTGGTTAGGGCGTTGGCCCTATGATCGGTGGATGGGGGGTTCGAACCCCTTCCCCATAGGTTGCCCTGAGGTACCCTTGAGCAAGGTGCCGTCCCCGTCCCGCTCCTCCCTGCGATGGGCTGGCGACCTGTTCAGGGTGCGTCCCTCGCCCTGTGTGCGCTGGATTGGACACCAGCACTCCCCCGCGACCCCGTTTGGGACAAGCGGCAGATAATGGATGGATGGATGTTATTGTTCCTTTTGACCTCCAGCCTAACTTGTGAATTTTTAACAATTTATATTCTTACTAATTTTTGTTTTGTAGTATGTCTTAAACCCTCGTTCATGTCCAGGGTTGGAGAGAAACGGCATTTTGACCCTGAAAATGTCATGCAGAACTGAAAGAAAAATGCTGGACAATTATAATTAATTACAGTTATTATGATCAATAACTTTACTAAAAATATTACTATTGCTGATGCTGGTGGTTGTAGAGGTTTGTGGTGAAACTGCCATCCCTCATTTAATATACAGTGTATGTTACACATAAGTACGTTGTCATGTACCAAAAATTCATACTTTGTTGTGATTTACAGCTCTATATAGATACCATTTTATACAGTTAAAATTTATAGTTAAAACCCACCGCCCAGGACATGCAAGAGTGTTTCTACACCTTTCAGGCTATGAAGACTGGGACAGGCTCCAGCATCCCTCCCAGTGGCCCAGGGTTGGGTAAGTGGCTCATATAATGAATGGAAAATTGGACCTCGTTTTTCTCCTGCATTTTTATCTCCACTCCTAGATCATCTGTTTTTCATACCCCCCAGATTGTTTGAGTAAAAGACCCCTGTTCAAGACCTGCTAGAAATCCTAGTTGTGCGACTGATTGTGAACGAGTTGTTGTCTACACGATTTTCAGTCATTCAGTTTTAAAAATGACATTTAAAAGCAAAAATTAAAATAAAATTTGCTTATTTCCATCCATTTTCTGCCGCTTGTCCCAAACGGGGTCGCGCTGGAGTCCAACCCAGTGCACAGGATGGGGGACGCACATTGGACAGGTCGCCAGCCCATCGCAGGGAGGAGCGTGACGGGGACGGCACCTTGCTCAAGGGTACCTCAGGGCAACCTATTGGGAAGGGGTTCAAACCCCCGATCTTCCGATCACGTGGCCAACGCCCTAACCACTAGGCCACCGCTGCCCCCTTGTTTAGTTCTAATTTTGATATTTATGGAGTGGAGTGAAAGTGACCGTTTGTCATTGTGAAACACGAAATGCAGCCTCTGCTTTTCACCCCTACACACATGTGCAGCAGGGGGCAGCTATTTAAAGGACCCTGAGAGCAGTGATGGGGGCGATACCTTGCTCAAGGGTACCTCAAGGCAACCTACTGATCTGGGATTCAAACGCATGACCTCCTTAAACCTGGGAATATTGATTTAAAGGCCTTTGCAGGATCCACTGAGTATGGATTACCGTCACAGCCTTTGTAGATAACAGTACTCCTCTAAAAGATAATAAACACATTAAGGAAGATTTTAATAAACACAGCACTCCTCCTGAGACTGCTTCATGTTCTGAAGTTATGAAAAACTGTGGTGATAAACACAGGCCAGTCTGTAAATACAAAAAGGGTCCAACTGGAAACACATTAAGAAGTAATGGAGAATACAGCAAACTGTTAGGCTCCAAAAAGAAGTAAAAAAAATATGGCAACAAATAAAGACAGATGTTTCAGTGGAGTGTCCAGAACAGCCTAACTGGTTTTGTGTTTTTCTTATTTTGGAGAATCAACATCAGCTTCAGTAAAGAAAAAAAAAAAAAAAGACTTCAGTAAAAAAAAACCACACGCACACACACACATCAGTTGTGATATTTGTGTATTTGTGTTTATTTCTTTCTGATGTTTCTGCATACAGTCATTTTTCGTCTACTGAGACTAGACCAACACGTGTGTAAAAGTGGTATTGATCTACCTCCAAATATAAGGATATCTTCTCCTTCTATTACAAAATACCCTGCTAATCACAGATATAAAGCAAAGATTCTAACATGTCATCAAGCTCTCCCACCACCAGAGGGCACATGTGTAGCAATAAAACTTCAGGCATTGTTGTCAAAAAGTCTAAGACCAAAAATTCAGTGAAAGGGAGCCAGTGGGTAACACAAGACTGGGCTAGTGAACAGACAGAATGAAGTGAAGAACTGTAATCACTTAATATTGCATTCTTCCTCCACAGGACTGAAATGGAGGAAGAGAGTCACAGAGTGGAAACGTGAACATGCATTTTTGTGGAACACATTACTTCAAGAATGTTTAGAAGCTGCTGAGTTGTTTAAAAAAATATGGAGAGCCTTATGTAGTTTTATGATTGTAATGCCTTTAATAATAAAGAATAAATATTACATTAAAATAAAAATGTATTTCCTCTTCAGCAACTCAGATTTAAAAAATGTATTTGACAGATGTAGTTGGGGCATATCTGATAACAACCTCTGAATACATGTCTTTTCATCTTTGGTTAAAAAAAAGACAAATTCAAAAGACAGAACAGAACAGAGAGTTCATTCCTGCTGATTTATTTTGGTCTCATTTTTATCGGTAAAGATTAGCCGTCTGTTCCGAGTACCTTTACAATAATGAGCAAAATGCTTTAGATGATTATTAGTGCAGATTAAAATACACCAGCATTCAAAGGTTTGGAATCACTATTATAAAATTATAGTTATTTATTTGCTGACATCTTTTTAATTAAGTGACGCCCCATTCAGTCCCAAATACACAATTATGATTTTATTCACAAATAAGCAGCCCAGATTGAAAACTGTAAGATAGACTTGAATAAAATAAAAATAATAACATGAATATCCATTTACCATCATTTCTGCATGATATTTGATAAGCATGGCAAACTTGAGACATAGTGGATCTTTATTTTATTACCTATATACATTCTTGATGTTAAAACAACTGATGATTGGAAATCATGTCACTCTGTACTCCCTTCTCATTTGGACACAAGGTCAAAAAGGGTACAAGGTACATTTTTTTACAGCTTTCTTCAAAAAGCTGCCATGTACTTCACGAAAGAATCATTTTAAACATGTACAGGCATGTTATTTTAAGTAAAAATAGTGACTCTAAAATTTCTGAAAGCTGGTGTATATACCTTGGAGCGCTTACTCTGACCGCAGAGACAGAATGAAAAGTTTTTTCCCATGCAATTTTATGTGTATGTCCTTTGATTGGCCATTTGAAGTCATTTTGTGTGCTGGAGGGACCATTCAAATTATGCTATGTAATGGGCAATTAAATCCTGATTTCATTCTTCCTCTCTGACACAGTATTTTTATCTAACCCATCGCACCTATGATGCCTTTTAAAGAGCAATAATCATTGAATGTGTTGAATGGGGCAATATAATCAGCAGAGAAATCTTGCGGTAATGAAACTCTCAACAACATAATAAGGCTCTCAACAAACTGTGGGGCCATAAAATACTCGTTCCATTCAAAAATAAACAATTACTTTCAAACTGTACTGTATATGACAACAAATTATCTTTGTTTCCCAGAGGTAAACAAACATAGGCAAATTAACCAATCCTCCCCTTGCTTCTAATATACAGGCCGCTTTATCACAGGTTGCCAACCCTGGTCTTGGAGCCCCAGCACATTTTCCATCTTGAACAATGTGTTGGTAGCAAGGAAAAAACTGAAGTGTGCAGAGCATAAAGGCTGTAGGAGCTGGGTTGCCAACTTGAGCTCCATATGATACTTCAGAAAAGGGTTAAGGATTAATAGTGACAACAATGTCTACATTCAGAAATTTCTAATGAACGGTTCCTCCAACAGATACAGAAAAGTGCAAAACCAAAGAAACACAGTTGCCAGGCTGCTGGAGCAAATATTAATTATGCCTGACAGCTATTTAGTTACAGGTAACAACAATTTCACAGGAGCTGGCAAGTGAGATTTATTGGTATAACAACACAGGTGATAATAGATGCAGTGTGTCAGGATACAGAAGGAAAATGTGCATCTGTGTGAGTGTGCATGTGTGTGTGCGTGTGCAAGTGTGTATTTTTAGAAATGAGAAAAAAAGGTACGAATTACTTTGTGAGCACCGAAACAGCATGCAAGACTTCCATGCAAAAAATCCAAACGCAGGATCTGAAGATTTTGCTTCCTATGATGGAGATTAATGCTTATATGATGAATAAATTATACAAATACTAGCATGCGCAATGTTCTTAGTAATGCAAGTTATTGCAGGGGAGTGTTTGGCTGGGCACTTGTAAAATTCATCTACTTTGTACATGACCTTTTCACAACTGTGGCCAAGTAGTGCAGTGTAGGCCAGGGGAGAGTTATTCAATCTAAAAATACATCTTTCACAATGACATCTTAATAAGTAAATACATACTTATCTATGTACAGCACCATACATACTCTGAAGTGTCTTTTCCTCTTTCTACTTGTAATGTGCACTACCACATGTATGTTTTTGAGGTGTCTATCTGTGAGTTCTGTGGGTCAACGGACCCCTCCTTCTCTTTCTCTGTTTCATTCTCCCACAAGTTGATGAGGGGAGGGTACAGCTCGTTGAGGGGAATAGAGGTGGCATGCTGCATGTACTTCTTCAATGAGTGATGACAGGACTTTTGCTTTATTCGCCGTCCCATGTAAAACACTAGCAGAGCCATGATACAGATAGCAAACATGGAGCCCATCACTGCCGCCAAGGCTACATTACTTGGCTGGGCAACCATCTCCACCGCAAAACTTGCTTCTCTAGTGGTGACGTTGATGCAGGAATGCTGGGTTTGATGCTCTGTAGACGACATGGTTAGACAGACCCGGTACTCGGTGGAGGGGAGCAGGTGGGTGAGGTTGTATTCTTGGACGTCCACAGGGACCTTTGCTGTGTAGCTGATTTGAGGGTTGTCAATTTTTATAGTTGCACTGAGCCACTTGGGTTGTGGCAGCTCATGGCCGGAGGCAGGGGCAGATGGGTACACTTTCCATTCCAGTACTACAGACTGTGCATGGATGATTTTAGCCAAGACAACCAGCGCTCCTGTGGTGTTCATCCCCCATTGAAAGCTGGCTCTCTGCTGATCATCATGCCAGCTGCTCTTGTCTACGTACACCGAGACGCTCCGAGTGTCTGCACCTTCCGCATTCCAAGCAACACAGGTATAGAGACCAGCATCCTCTGGTTCAACATGGAGGATCTCCAGAGCACCCTGGTCTTGCATTCTGTGCTTTTTTGTGCTCATGATTCCCTCGTTCAGAGCTGGAGATACTGCTTCTGAGGTAACTTTGTCACCTGTGGGGGTCACCCAGTAGAACTGAGGAGCAGGATCTGCCACAGCCCAACAGTCCAGTGTCAAGGGTTTCCCAGCTGTGACATTGAGCTGGGGAGGGAAAGCATGTGAAGATATAAGTGGAAGGCAGCTATTGCTGGCCATGTTCCAGTTAATTGATACCACTTCCTGGAGTGAGTGTCCAATCAGATGCGAAGGAGAAGCACACAAAGTGAGCTGGGATTCCAGAAGCTTGAGACTTGATTGGTTACCAAAGGCTGGCCCCCAGTTTGAAAGGCAGTCACACCTTAGTGGGTTGCTGTGAAGGCTGACTTCATCCAGGTTGGGGAACGAGGATACAACCTCATGGGGAAGCAGGGTTAGGTCGTTGTTGTGGACCAGAAGAGTGCGCAAGCCAGCCATGTCATGGAAAGCAGCACGGTCAATGTAGGAAAGATGAGGATTGTTGTAAGCCTCCAACTTAGCCATCTGGGGGAGGTTGGAGAATGCACCTCTCTCCAAAGCCACAAGCTCTTCCATATTGTTCATGCTGAGCTCCTCCAAATGGAGGTGGTCCTGAAAGTCACCCTCCTGCACACGTACAATAGGGTTCTTGTTAAGGTCCAGGAACTTCAGATTTGGTAAAGAACGGAGGGCATCTTTGGGTATGGCTGTCAACTTATTATCAAAAAACGAAAGACTCTCCAGGTATTCCAGTCCTTGAAAAGCTCCAGCAGGTATTTCCCTGAGGCCCATGCCAGCTAGCACCAGACTGTGCAGTTTAGAAAGAGGGTGGAAGTTCATGTCCTGCAATCCAAGTATAGGGTTCTCACCTATCATGAGGATCTCAAGGTTTGGGAGAGATTCAAACCATTGACTGTCAATAGCAACCAATTTGTTGGAGTTGAGATGAAGCCTAAGCAGGTTCCCCAAGCCAGAGAAGGCATTTGGACCAATTGAAGATATCTGGTTGTGGTTTATATAAAGCTCCTCCAAGCTAACTAAATCTTTCAGGCAGAAATCGAGTAGTTCTTTAATCTGATTCTCCTCTAGGTAAAGGGTGACAAGATGGGTTAAATTACCCAATCCAACATCTTGGATCTGTGTAAAGTGGTTCTGAGAAAGATCCAACTCAGTGAGGTTGACAAGACTTTGCAGCTCTGAGGTCACCATGGAGATGTTGTTGCTCTGCAGAAGCAGCACCTGAGTGTCAGCAGATATATTCCGTGGAATGGCGCTTAAGTGGAGCTCATTGCAGTCCACAGTCTTAGCTTGATGGTAGACAGACTGAGGGGTGTACCATGGCCGGGTTTCACACACACACTGTGCTGGGCAGAAGGAACCCGCCAGGGAACAGCGACACATAGCCAAGATGAGGCAGACGTAGAGCAGTGAAGCGGAAACGGCAGTTCTCTCCATGCTGGGAATCTGTGGGGAAATCTCAGGAGCTAGTCCCACTCACTGTCTGATTCTTTGGGAAGGTGGATTTCAAAAAAGGAGGAAAGTCCTTGGCTCGTGCAGTCCTGAAAAACAGAAATGAAATAATGATTTATTGATTGTTTTATACATTTATTATTTATTATGTATTCTGAGAATATGTATGTTTTTAAGCTTGTATCTTTAAAGAGAACATTACAAATGAGACACTAGCTTTACATACATTTCTATTTGCTTTCCAAACCTGGCTGAGGCTAGAACGATTTAAAAAACCTGTTATTCATCTTTCACTTTGGTCAAAGCTAGTGCAATTGTTTATGAGTGTACTGCATTGTGGCTGCTTGCATGCAAAAATACACCTGCCAAGCCTTGCTGAGAGAGAAGCACATAAAAGGAACCACACATCAAAGCTGGAGCTTTCAGAGTCGTCTATTGCAATACTCTCGCGAAATGTAAGTGAGCCTGCAAGAACGGCATGATCTTGTAACCGCTCAGTCTAACGGCTCTCTGAGGACCTATAACCATAAAGCGATGGACGCAGAGTGAGCACTGATGTAGTAAAATGATTCAAAGCACTTTATTTTACTCTATATCTCCAAAACACAAAATAACCTCAGGGCCGGGGACATCGCAAAGCTCAAAAGTGTGTTTAAGACTAGAATATCTTAAATACTTTAGCAAATACTTATCAAGCATTTGTGTAAGTGCTATTCTAGGATCAAGTCCTCCCTGACCCATTGACTATTCATACTAATATGAAAACCAGACATTTACTGATTTTTACTATTCTTCTAAAGAGGAATGGTACACTTTAATAATTAATGGACAGCAAAAACCATTACAGGTTCCTTGTGTGTAACCATTTTTAACTCCTCCCCTCTTGCAGGCTGTACACCAAGACTAGAACATGAGCAGTTTCTTCCCTCTTGCCATCACCCACATATATAGGTAAACAGTACCATCCTCTGACGTGCCAAAGCTTCACCTGTTTGTACAAAACTTAAACACCACAAATTTGTTACCATAACAGATGCGCATATTTTGTTTGTAATACCACATACATGATGCACAACCAAACACACATTATGTGCTTTGCTTGTCTTTAGAGATATAGTATGTTCCTTTATACATTTTATACTAACAGTATGCTCCTGTATATTGTGTATTGTCCATAACTAATATGTATTGTTTGCACATTATGTACATATGTACATTGTTTGTATATCCTATTAGAGAGTCAATAAATGCCAAATTCCTTGAATGTGTTAGAATACTAGCTGTAATTGTTTTAAAGATTATTTTACATGATAGGTCTGATACATATAATTATTTAACACAATTTTCCACTTTTTCACTATAATAAATGGGTCAATTTTAGCCTTGTGTAACAACAACTTTCCACTAGTTTTCTACTTTTTAGTATTTGTAAGTGGATAATGTCCATTTTTTTATTGCAACAAATGCACCAATTGTCTCTGATGCTGGACTCGCTTTTGCTATGCAACAAGACCACTATAGCTTCAAATGCACATACACACATGCACTGCCCTCTGTTTGCTAATGAGCTGAACTGAACTGACAGAAAGGGAGAGAAGGAGAGCTGGAGGCAAGAGTAATGCTAATAGAAACTGATACATAACGAATTGTCAAACAAATAAACTAGTGTTCTTCACTTCTAGCCCTGAGGGGTCACAACACAGGTATACTGTGTTCTTGAACCACAAAACCTTATCCAGTGCATGAAGAGCTTGAAAAGCTGAGCTGATGAGCTGATGAGTTGAATTAGATATATTTGCAAGGATGAACTCTTCACATTCCAGCACTACAGGACCGAGAGTGTTCCTCCAGGACCGAGAGTGAAATTCTAACTACAGACCTAAAGACATTTTCAATTCAGTTGGAGCAATACTACAATTAACTGTCTTAATTATCTTGAAAGGCTAATTAGACATTTGTATGATACATAACAATGACAATAGTTCACTTTTGGAGGTCACTTTTGGAGGCACTAAAATTCCCCCATATTATTAAGGATACATACAATAAAGCCTGACGATGTCCACAAAATTCATATTATGTTATAATTTAATACATTTCTTCATACTGCATCAGTTTCAAAGGACCAATGATGCATGAAAAGCATGCCTGCTTATGCAGTACAAACACAGCAACAAGCTTAAGGTTAAATAAAATTGGGAAATAGATACAGAGAAAAATCAACCACTTAAGTGTCACAGATGAGGCTGCTTCTTTACATTTCAAGAATGTAACCACCAATTCATACCTTATTTAGATGACAAGGATAACAGTCAAACATCCAAAGCAAGCCTAATGTGGTCAGTATCACAAGACTTCTGTTAAGTCTTTTTATATTATTAGTTTTATTAACTTGTTAGTAACAGTCCATATAAATCTGAGGGTCCACCTTAATAGCTGTTGAAAAGCAAGCGTTGGAGTTACCAGTGGTGTGGGATCCTGAAATCCTTATTAATTATAATTGAATTCTTTCATTCTATTTTCTATACTATGAGGGCCTTTCTGATTACATGTCATATTGCAATGTATATGTCGCCATAACTGGTCCAATAAGCCTCTCCAGTTGCTTATTAAAAAATGTCAGTGACAGAAGGGTGGCTACAATCTCCACGCAATCAATCATATTTCCCAGAGGATGTCCCCTCAGAAGTCAGAGCTGTCGAGAGCCACATTGCAGATGCGAGACACCAAACCCCAACTGTCTCTGTTTTAGCAAATCACATGTGAGTGCAACAGCTGACAAGCCAAACCTGACATATTCCACAAAGACATGTAGAACAGGCTGCCTGTTCTGCTTGTTTGGGTTTCCAGCTGCTTTAATGTACCCATTCTGTGCAAACCTCTCACTTCAGTAGCACTGAACTAGTTTGGGATCCCCCAGACAAAAAGAGGGACATGGACAAGCAGACAGTGCAAACAAAAGCAAGGTAGGAATCTCAGCCTTGTATAACCCACCTCCAACACACCTTCCCACCCTGCTCCCTGAATCCCACTCGCTTCACTTTCTGATTCTTTTCAGGACGACATGATGTGTATGAAGACGGGCAAATGTCTGCAGAAAGGGTCTTTAAGATTCTGAGACCAGGGTTTTCTTCACTATATCTGCAAGCTCCTTTCCTTGTATGCAGCCTCAGCTTTCAAGGCATCTCTGTCTCTTTCTCCAGTGAACATGAAGTAACTTTACACAGAAACTTTCAAAATTATTGCACACACAATCACATCTGCCACTGTATGCTTAGAACTGAATATTCCCTGGAGAGATGAAGGTATTATGCACCAGGCCTCAAAGAGGGAAGAAGAGAGTCTGCATATCACAATCTATCTCAGTTCTAACTTGAAATATTCTACCAAAAATTAAATGCATCCCAACTTGGTGGCACGGTGGTACAGTGGGTATAGCTGTTGTCTCACAGCTAGAAAGTTCTGGGTTTGATTCCAGGGGGCTTCTTTCTGTGTGGAGTTTGCACATTCTATCCTTATCTGTGTGAGTTTCCTCCAGGCTATCTGGCTTTTCTCTCACAGTCCAAAGACAGACATGTCAGGCAGTGTGGAGATGATAAATTACCTTCAAGGTAATTTTTGCCTGAGTGTCTGTCCTGCAATGCACTGGTGACCTGCCCAAGGTATTTCACCACCTTTTGTCCTATGAGTGCACGGATAGGCTCCAGCACCTGTCATGACCCTAATTAGGATTAGCAGTTGAGATAATGAATGAATGAATAATTGCAATTTATACATTTGGTTATTTTCTTTATATTATTTCCACACAGGACCATTTGAGACAAAAAGTAATATTTTCAGACTTTTAGCCAGGCTTCCAATTCCAGTTTTATCAGTTGCATGATTTTATTATTAATGAACTTCCCAGTTAGAGCTTGTCAGTATGTGAGAATGTAGAATATAATTCAAGATGCAGACCTTGTGGATTGAAAATTACAGTCTTTCAAATTGTGATTTCTACGAATAAAATATTATACAATGTCAGAAACCAAATAAGAAAATGTGATTTGAATCACTTACCAAGTCTGGTAAGTGGGGCAGGTTTATAATGATTCTAACCTGGTGAATATAAAATTCCATTACATTTAACTCATTTACAAGTAATACATGAACCACTATCATGTATTGGCTGGTAATTCCACTTGGAATAACAAGACAATCTCGTGATTTTTGGGCAAAGTTTTTTTTCTATGCGAAAGGTATATTAACAACGGTTTGAAAGCAGCCATTTCAGTAACCACACTTACTCCACTGCCCAGATCTACATGTGACCTGCCTTTTCTTTTTCTCAGATAGATTCATTCCATGTCTTTGACACACCCAACCACTGGCATATGTCTCTGAGCTCTGCTCTTGACAAGAGCACACACTGGTAGCTATTTTGGCCCCCTCCCCATGAGGTGCCTGCATGCACAGGTTGACTTGGTGGGAGAGAGAGTTCTGGTGTCAGTGTCAGCTCTGGAATCTTGCCTTGAGCTCTCTAAGCTGTGCTTGAGAGTGGATCAGCTGTGGCCCATTCTGCCTTGGATGTGTGATGGTCTCTAGCACGCCTGTCTGATCACATTAGCGAGCAGCGCACTCGCTCAGGACGTTCGTCTCTCGGCCCCTCTGCTCAGCAGGAAATGGGGCCACCTTGCCTGATGCCATGGCAACCTGACAGGAAGTAGCAAAAGGGACCAACCCTTAGGGCTGCTGTTGGTGAGTTGCACTGTGGGACCATTCACAGCATTCAAATGCAAAGACAGAGAGTGGGGGAGAAAGGTAGAGAGACAGAGAAATTGATAAAGCCAGAGCGAGAGAGAGAGAGAGAGAGAGAGAGAGAGAGAGAGAGAGACAGAGAGAGAGAGAGAGAGAGAGACAGAGAGAGAGAGAGAGATGAAGCGCGTGGGACAGAAGAAATGCATTTGAAACACAGATCCACATGATCTTAGAAAACATTAAAGCCAAATGTCTAAAACTCAGACAAAAAGATACCAACGGAATTGAACTAGAAAACCTTCCCAGTGCTTGTCCTGGAATCCCCCTACATTGATTTTTTAACACGTCTATTTAAAACTCACTGAAGCAAAATAAAAAGTGGAAAACTTTCCCTTTACCAGAAATACTTTCATTGTACCAAGACAGATTTGATGTTTGAAGTTTGCTTCTTTAGTTTTCCACTGAAACAACCAGATATAAGAGTAATGTTAAAAGATAATCAACACACACATCTCAGTTCTGTTATAATTGGTAAGAAATATGACCAGAAGTGGAAAATAACAAATAACTTTTTTTTCCATTACAGTTTTCAATAGATTTTCCAGGTAATTATACATTTTTGAATGTTCATAGTGCATATGAATGCTTTCATTAAGTTAATTTGGAATAATTTGTTTTTACGAACCACTACAGAGTAAAAAATGGGTTTCAACCCCCCCAAAAAAACAAGACAAAAAAAACTACAGTTCACCCCAGATAAGCTCATACACATCACACAAAAACACTATATGTATACATAACTATATACATTGTTGCAAAATCAATCTGTTTTTACTCTTGATCACAACACCAGTTTTTTTAAAGGAATCATCAAAAACAGACTATATATCCATCAGGACTCCTCAGAATTAATTCCAGATATTTGAATCTCAAATAATTACTGGCATATAAGCAGTTTTTAGTCTTTATAACTTTCATTTAAATAATAAATGTTAACACTACTTCACTTGTATTTGTAATTTACTTTCCAATTGTATCAAGACAGTTGCTACTAATCTAAATTCAGATTAAACATCATGGTCTAAATTACTCACATCATCACTTTATGAACCAGTAAATGAGGAGGAAAAAAATCAAACTTGGTGTACAAGGTTACTCTGGGAGCGGAATTGAACTTTATTGAAAAGAACTTGAACAGTGAGAGAAGTCTGCTGAAACTAAACCCACATCTGAAAAATCTGAAGAGATGTTTGAAATAGAATGCTATTCGTAATGCATTCAGATTGCACTGCACATATTTACAAATCTGTCAGAAATATGCTTCAATTACAGATCAGATAAAACTAATGTGAAGTACTTGGCAGAAAAGGCACGTCATGAAGCAATGTAAACCCAAATAACCAAGACTACCTATGATCTAAGTTAATGCTGGCAGACCCAAACACTCTGAAGTCATCCTCGTATACTGTATCCCAGTGTCTGCATTTATAACTCTGAGTGATGGACTTATCCTAATCCCCGTGACCTAGTCCCACATTAACAAGAGCTGTCCATGCTCTGTGCTGGCAGTCCCTATGAAATGCTTGCATATCCCCTTCCCCTTGATGCAGCATTCTGTGATGTTTCAGCCGAACTCTCTGTCAATACAAAAGCCTGGTTCTCACACTGCTTTTTGATCATTCTAGTCTTTCAGGTTCCAAGCTGCCAACACTGTCTGACTAACAGCTAAAATATAAGAAATTCTCCAGTGCTTTCATGCTGTGCATTCTTTGCCCAGCCTTGAACGAGAAGCCACATAATGATCGTATGTCAAGAATCTTATCTCAAAATGATTTATTCATTAAGTTCAAAAAGTTGTTTGGTAACTGCTTTGAAACTAATACGCAAATGATGTGCTTATGAGAGTGAGGAGCTATAGTGTGGCCTCCATACAGGCCATTAGAGTTCAAAGGAATTTTAGAAATAATAGGAAAAAATTATACTTTTTGCTGTTTTTGAGTTTATGTAATATGAATGAAATTTTTAACTGAGCCAACAACAGCACCTTTCCATTATATATAACCTAACACAGAGGTTACAACCATCCATCCATCCATCCATCCATCCAACCAATAAGTGTATGAGCCACTGAACTGGGGTGGACGCTCTGACAGGTCACCAGTTCATTGAAGTACAGACACACATACACATTCACACACTTTTCAAACAAAATGGCTATTTAGCATCTCCAGTGCACTTGATGTGCATGTCTTCAGAGTGTGGAAGGAAACCCTGCAGACATGTGGAAAACATGCAAACTTTACACAGAAAACCCTAGGCAGCCCTAGGTCTGAATTAAACCTAGAACCTTCTCGCAGTTATAACACTTACAACTACTCTTAATCATGAGACAGGGGTTACAAACAGCTTTTTAAATTTACACAAGGTTTAATGGCTTCTGTTTTTCCATTAATTGTTAACTGCATTGAGTATTAAGAAACCAATATTAAGTCATCATTCCATACAGCAACAATAAAAAAAAAATATATATATATATAAACTTTTTTGTTGGTCTGGTTGTTTCTTAATAAAATCTTGTCCTATGTAGCCCAGTGACCAGGGAAAACACTTCACATGCTTCCATTTAATTTAAAAAAGATTAGAAAACCAGCGGTTTACAAGAACAGAACAAAGTTACCAATAGATCTTACCATTTTATGTATTTTACATTTTTTGCACAACATCTAAACTTCATCCATGCAAAACTAATAAGCCCTTCATCTTGCCCTGAAGTACTGTGAAAAGCAATAAGCATTAAAGGAAAATCAATGTCTCACTGCCACACTACATTTTCAGGCTATAATGATGCAAACATTCATATTCTTCATATTTTAAGTCAAAATGAAATGGAACAACAAAAAGTAAGAGAAATCTCTTGTGTAAAACCAGTGGTCTTAGGAAGTCATGCTTGAGTCTTGTAGTGTGGTGTGCGTGTAGCGATCAGAGCACTGGGGCTGATCTCCACTTCAGTACGCACTCTTTCCTTCTTATCTGCCATGCTTCAACACAGCCTCTCACATTTGCAAACGTATTGGAGATGATGAAAAATTCATGGATGACTTATTAATAATTGAGGGAGCTGCAGGCAGGTCTTTAATTTTCATCTCTGCCTTTTTGGTAGCAGGCACAAGGGGGTGGGGTAGGGTTGGGGTGGAGAAGCAGCTGCTAATTGGTGTGGAGAGCTATATCTGGAACGTCACGCTCTGTCAACACCTTTTGACCACACTCCACACCTATGACCCGCCCTCTTTCACGCTCTATCTTTCTCACATGTACACACACTTACTCCATCCCTAAATCCCAACATTAACTCAATGTCTGACAGGTGTTCCCTTTCCCACTCTCTTCTGAATATATATAATCTCCTTAATGGAAGGTTCAAGTAAGGACTAATGTGGTTCCCCCGCATGCTTTTAACCGGGTCTGCTTCAGCTATTACTCAAGACTTCCTTTAAGAGACTGCCATGCTGGTGACTGAGTCAAGCTTTCGTTTGTTGATGTGAAGCGAAGGAGAACTGCAGGCAGTCCTAAAATATTAAAAATGAAGTCTCATGCCTGCCATGTAAATATTTATATGAAACGAAATGGTGGCATCTAAAAATAATGTTCATCAGTAGTTCTGAGAGCTGTATTTGTCTGGACCGCTTGTTTCTGTTCTCCACCAAACATTCTTTAGCCTTTTGGTGAGGCCCTTGAACCTGACCTGACAATAACCCCTTCAGTTATCGGCCGACATCAACACATTTGATCAGAATGCACTTAAATTATTTAAATCTATTATTTGGCTTTAGAGGTATAAAGATGCACTGAAACTGCTGCACTGCAAAACATGACAACGTGCATTGCTGGGGAGCAAAAATGTATCATAAAATGTATTCATTCTATTAATTATGATATATTATGCAATTGCATGGTTTGAACACCAAATTTAGCAAAAGACAATCACCAAATGGTAACCCACTTCTGCATGGTCATGTCATGTGTCACACTTCTCTTCTTTCCTGCTGTAGTCAGTACATGATGGTAAAAGAGAATGCAGTCAATTTTCTTCGTTCAGAATATTTCACTCTCTCAGGGCCCTCCCTCTTGCCCACCACTCAGAGTGATGGTTATCATCAAGTGTGCATGCAACAAAATTGGCAGTTATTGTTCTCCTTCAGGCTGCAATGACAAGCAGCACTTTGAAAAGATGTGGTGGCATTTAACTTGATATGGAGTAAGCACATGCTAGCCATCATCCCTTCAGTATAGAAAGAGCCCTAACTTATACCGGAACCTGGACATGACTAAATTGGGAAGAAATCTATGAAAATGTAATCAACAAATAAATAAACATTGAGAAAATATTAGATAACAAATCTTTCATTTCTTGCTTGCAAATCACACATGTGCATCCAAATTCAGCACCGTGTAGGGGTGTGTGTCCTAGAACTGATCACACATTCAAAGGTGTGGGGAATGCCAACCAAGCAGCGTTTACAACTGTATTTTGTGAGTGTAGGTAAGCTTTTTTTAAAAAGGGAAGAAAACAGTTAAAATTCACGACTGTTTGGTCCTGGTAAAGGCAAATTCAGTTCACTCAGTTGTCTTCAGTGAGCAGATCAGTGAGCCCTGGGCAGAAGGGAGATTACTTACACTTTTAAGAGAAAATCCTGCAATATTTCAGTTACATTACTATTTCATTTCGGTGTACATCTTTTTTTAATCCTACACCTGCTCTTCTGCTTAGGTGCACTCCATAAATAGAGTATCTGTTAAAGTAAGGTGAGGGGCAGCAGGAAAAAAAAATAGTTTCTGGATCTTTTTATTGACAGTTTATGAAAATGTTTAGTACAACCAGCAATTGCAGTCGACCCAGATAAAATATAAAAATAAACATGAGAAGAAAGGAAGCTTTTCCATTTATCCTTATCTCTGTTGCTCGTTCTCTTTAGTCTCTCTCACTTTTTCAGACTTGTTTCCTGGCTTCTCTTTTTCTCTGCTGTAGTATTCCTACCCCTGTGGAAAGTAGAAAATCATTTACGATTGAGCTGATAGAGAGACTGCGTTAAATAGAGGAGGGCAAAGAGACAGGGAAGGAGAAAGAGAAACAGAAAGAGAGAGAGATGTAGAGAAGATAAAGGGGAGGAAATCAAGAGATAAGCCAACACATTGTCAGAATGGAGAGATACTGTGGATGGAAGTGAATAAGCTGGTCTCAGGGGATTGGAGCCTTGCTCAAGGACGTGCCCAGGAGCTCTTTCATGATCGTTTGCTCTGGGATATAAAAGCCCTGACGATGGCTCTTTCTCTCTTTCTCACTCTCTCTCTCACTCACTCCACCCACAAGCATAGCGTTTGAACACTGGACGCTCTGTGAAGTTCATTTAGCGCAGCCTCTCCAAACGAGCTGCTCCGTAACCAGCCTCTTCAGGGTATTAGCCAGAGTACTGACAACAACCTCCACACCAATCAAGCCAGCCGTGAAACATCTGTACGTCCAGCAAGTCACAAGAGACAGGTCATTTCACACTGAATCATCACGCACGTTACACAAGGCTTTCTGCAGCAGAGTGACATTAGCAATTCAATAGTGCCCCTGTGTCCTTCACAAACACTTCCACTGGAGGATTAATGCAGTTTGGGAATGAATTTCGTGAGCTTATTTCACCTCTGCTTGGGGTTGCTAGTGCTGCAAAGGGTCTTAGAACTAGAATAGGGACTAATTCAGTAGTCAGCACCTGAGCTGCATTTCAGAACACAGAAACTGAAGTTATTCAAAGCTGTATTTACCCCCTAAACTCTGAACCAGAGGCATAGTTTCCATGAAGGCCTGGTTATTTCAAGTCCAGCTTTTGTTCATCTCACTTCACAGGTTTTTGGGATGTCACATATGCTGCCTAGCTGTTAAAAGCAGATGATAGAAACAGAATGGTTTATCAATAAAAATGCATCTGCACAATGATAATCAACTCTAATTTTGCAGAATAAAATTAACTGATTACATTATGGTAAACAATCTAAAATGTTTTCATTTTACTTTGTTTACGTGGAAAAAAGTTCTATCTCTGTAATGCTATCTGAGTTAGCTGTAGTGTCATTTTTCACATTTACTAAAGGTTTATGTACTGTCATATGGCAGAGTTTCAAGACCCCTAGACAAATGCATAGAACACATTTAATACCGTTCTGTACAGAACATTTGGTTTGGTTCCGGGTGAACAGGGTAGTTTATAGCACGGAGGTCATGTGTGAAACTTCTTATGCTCTGCTGGTCGGTCAGCCAGAAGATTAGCAAATAAAATTATAGCTGGCAAGTGTGCCCTCTCTTCTCCTCCTGTGCTTGTCTGTTTTTGGAACTAAAAAGTCTGTTTCCTCTTCAATTTCATAACAGAGCCCTGTCACAGAAAAATTTTTGTGATGCAGCTTCGAAAGCCTTGTAAATATAGTAGTTGAAAAGCCAGAGCTTGAGGACCCACTCATGTCCTTCAGGTCTCCATTTTGGGAGCATCATCTAGTGAACAACAGTAGCCGTGGGCAAAGACACATAAATGTGACAAAAATAATGTGCTGGCCTTGGAAACTGTGCATATGCATTTGCCACTGAGCATGGTTTGTACAAAATCTATACGTTAATAAGTTAAATACTAAATAATAAAAAAATAATATGATGATTATTGTCTGTTTATTTTATTATTAAAATAATAAATCATTGCCTTTCTCCCGCACTGAAATTTTACTGAACCTAATCAAACCAAGGTACAAACTGAACCGTGACTTTTACATACCATTTCATTTTTTCATTAAAATAAGCCAAAGTTTGCTTTCTGTAGATGTCATTTGTATTTTGAACAAATATGTAAATTGATCAAGGGTACCAAACTGTTGCATGTGACTGTATCTGGGCATTGGCAGGTATACAGATAAAAAAGTCCATATCAGCCCAAAACTAGTGAAATGACGTGGCTTAGTTATTGAACGATTTATTAAAATAGTTCTTTTCCTTGCTTTTACAGAACAGAACATATTTTTTATAGTTCCTATAGCAACAGTCAATCTACTCTCCACGGTAAGAATAACACACACATATACACCCTTGCCAACCACCAGTAATTAATATTCTAAGTGTTATGAATCTAAATGTAAATATTAAAAAATGTTTTTGTTTTTTTTACAAGGGAACTAAACGATGTCTTAAAAAAATCAGCCTGTGTGTTCCTAATAGCTACGATTATACTGTGTAGCAGGCATTTGCTGTACGGAAGTGTGAATTTTGCTGTCATTAACACAGCTCATGTGAAGACAATATCAGCAACAAGCATTCCATCTTTCCCATGACATGACAAGGGGAGGAGATACCAGACATTGCTACACACTGCTGAGAGTGAGATGGGATGTGTGTACGAGGTGTCTATGATACATGACTGTGTGACGAGGGCTCATTATCACTTTTCAAATGTCACAGGTTCTCTTGCCATCTGTTTTTTTATTCTGTTGTTTTTTAAGAGCTTCACGCCATTTTCTCTCTGCTCTCAGTTTGGGCTTGATCAGCTGCAGCCCTGAATTTGGAACTCCAAAAGCACATTTCATGCAAAGCTGAAAATTTTTATAACTTTTGGAATCAAGCAGCTAAATCTTGTTAATGATAAATTGTGTAAATGAGGCATGTAATGACTAGAAAAGAAACATTGTTATTGAACCATCATTTCTAGGATGAATACTCAGTATAAGCCTACAGGGTGACTGACAGACTACAAAAGTCACAAATGACAAATAATTACATTGTAGTAATTCTTTAAGAAATTGCAAATACAACAGCCTGCTGTTAAAGATATTCAGTTCTGCAAGTCTAGTGTAAGGCAACACTGCAAGAGGGTCAGTAAGTTGCTACTAATGTACTCCAGTTATAAATAGCCTGATCTGCAACATCCCTTTAAACTACATCAGTTTACAGTGAAAGAGAGTAACTGATTACCCAGAGACCACTGTTACAGTGAAGAGGTTTTACACCCTCAATAACAGGCTGTATACTGGACAATCATCAGGGGTGAGTGGTCACTCTCCAACATTGATCATTCTAATTGGGCTCAAATTACCAGAGTGTCCCAGGTCACTTTGACCCACATTACAACTAGGGCAGGATGAGTTAAGCAAAATTTCTAATCGCAAGACTTTAACCAGCATTTCAATGGCAAATATTAAATCATCTATTTTTCTTAAGCCCTTATTTTCACAAAGTCATTTTTTTTCAAAGTGCTAAGTGCAATGACCCAATTCAGAAACTCTGGATTACTACATTTTATTACTGTTAAATTCATCCAATTAGTATACAAAATTATAGTAGAATATTAAATTAGCAGTCCCAGCATTTTGAACATTGCACTCTTTCAAATTGTGATTTTGATATACAGCCATTGGATTTAGTGCCAAGGTGTGTTTTTGCAGGTTATAACAAGAAATGAGTTTAGTTTGGCACTCAAAAGACATCACAAGTCACAACAGTTTTAAACACATATTATTAAATGGTTGTTTTAAAGAAACTAAATAGGGTGGGGAGCCAAAGGATGCTTGGTGATTTAAAAGTGCATTATAACTTGTAACTTCAATACAACATGTTACTACATGCTTATAACTGCATTATAACATGTTAATACATAATTACAGCTGCTCTACAACATTTTACTACTTCATTCCAAATTTTTAAAAAAATGGTAGCAGGATCCAAGACATGATATAGTGTAATGGATATCACATCTCTTACTACAACCTATTCAACCCCTATTATAAGAAAATATAACATGACTATTAAAAAAAGCAATGTGTTTGAACGCCCAAAGGTGGCTTAACACCAGAGGATGGCGTTATTACACGTTGTAGCACGTTATAAGACATAAAACCAGATCTAAACACATCTACACACCTGCCAAGCAGAGATGGAGCCAGTGCAGGCTCCTGCTTTTGGGGCTGAAGGATTATTGGTGTCCCAGGATTATTATAAGGACACCACTGATTCGGGATCAGCAGAGCTGGATGAACTGACACAGACCACAGAGAAGCTAGAGGCTTCAAAGCAGAAAGACCGGGCTCTCTCACTTCTAACTTGAGGAAACCTCGTGTCTCGCCTCAACCTGAGCGGGATATGGCCACACTGGCGGTTTATTTAACACCCAGAACACAGTAAACACGCTTATTTTCTAACTTGCCTGACTGCTCATTAGCAGAGATGCTGAAAGTTAACGCCCTTACCTCCAGCTGACGGCTCCAACGGTCACGGTCGCTCCGGCAACAGTCTCCACAGAGCGTTTAGAAAACAATTACAGGACATATTTCTCTACTTTCTGAATTTTTTGTTGAATTTATGTCAGAACACGAAGCCTACACCATAACCTGGAGCTAAGACCCGGTGTGAGTGAACAGCACCCCGGCGGAGACGCTTCGACCTGCTCTCTCTCCCGCGTTGTGCTCTTTATTTTATCTCCCTCTCCATCCAGCCGTAGTCCAATCTCCTGCTATCCGATTGGCTGATGGTATCACGCCTCGCGTTATATGATTGGCTGACAATATCCACCTGCGCCAGTAGTCCATATTCACCAGTAGTCATTGCCAGCCCCCTGTTTGGAGATACTATTTGCGAGCTTGGATTACTAGCCAATCAAATCACAAGGGGTGTGGCTTGTTCTGGATTGAAAGGCTTCATTTCTGTACTGGCACCACAGTTTAAGCGGCCAATCAGAAGGACAAGGCGGCATGTTTCTACCAATGAAATGAAAGGAGGGGAGCAGCGTTCTATTACCATAGCAATGATGTAATGGTCCAGTTTTTTTTCTCACGGAGCTCTCAGCTGTACCCTCCCTGCGGCAGTTTAAAGATGGGGGAGTGAGAGAAAAGCGGGGAAAATAACCGATTTCATCATCGATAGCTCATACTTCATACTAATGCACCTTTGAACAGCACTGTGTTGTTGATCCGCGTCTGATTCCCAGAAGCCTGTGACCCAATGATGAGAAGACATCAAAGCTTTACCGAAGGCTAGTCTGAACTGGTGAGCTAGGTTTGCAGCTTACTTGGGCCAAGAATCTAAAGTTTCTGGTATTATGAAAAGCTTCTTACCCAACAGGAAGAATTTTTGACTTAATGATTTTCAAACATCAAGTCAAACAGTAAGACAGGGGAGGAAATAAAGAAATATAGGAAATCATTTCGCAGCTCATAACACAACCATTTCAAACTTATTACAAAAAGATTGTTTTAAACAAACCGAATGGGCTGAGGAGCCAGAAGGGATGCTGGGGTGACTGTTAGAAAATTCCTGTAAGCAGAGACAGTAGAATGAAGGAAAACACCAGACACAGGATCTGCAGCTTTTACTTGCAAGGGGAGCCAGGCACCAGCCAACACCAGTTACCTCCTCCGAAGTGCTTCTCCCTCTGCAAGCCTTTTATTTGCTTTCCCAAGTTTTACAACGGCAATTAGCCCACATTCCTTGTTACAAGATAGTAAGCAGAGAAGAGGAATTCTGTGTCTGGAAAGGTTTAGGTACAAAGGTCAACTGTCGTACCAAGCTCTTTGCAGAAGTCGTAAAACAAGAAGGATAACAAAAAGGTCAACAGATCATCATCAATGATAAATCTTTACGATTTTCCTAACAGTGACTTATAACTGCATCGTCACACGTTTCAGCTTAATTCAGTCTTAATTCCAAGCCAATGATAAAAATGTTTTGTCAATGTATTCCATAGTGTGGTATATAGCACAGCTTACCTTCACTTTTTTTCTGAGGATTCAACTCGTTATAACAAAATAAATGAACCCATGTGGTTGAAGGCCCAAAGGTGGTTTAATGCCAAAGATTGTTGGACATTTTAATGCTTTATTAACATAGCCATTAGCCTGCTGAGCAGAGATGGAGTCATTGGAGTAATCCACCTTTGATCAGCACTATTTTGTCAATCGAGATCTGATTCCCAAAAGCCTGTGACCTAATCATGGGACATCAAAGCTTTTAAACAAGACAGGGGAGGAAATAAATTGAAGGAAATTAGGGCTACAACTAATGATTATTTTGATAATCGATTAACCAGTCATTTTGTTAGATTAACTGAATAGTTACTTTAAATTAGAAAGGATACCCATAAAGCAGTGGCCTAGTGTTTAGGGAGTTGGCCTCAGGATAAGAAGGTCATGGGTTCAAATCCAAGAGCAGTAGGTTGCCCAGAGGTACCCTTGAGCAAAGTACCGCCCCCGTCACTGCTCCCTGGGCGCTTTCTTTTCCCCCTTCTGTTCATTTGTTGTTGGAGCCCTATTGGAACTAGAGGACAGGTAGCAATTGATAGTAGTAGGCAATGAGCAGCATATCAAAGGGGCTTTAGGCAGTTCTTGAAATTGAGTAGTCAATTCCCATGTGTACCAGACCCTCAGTAAAATTAACTGAATTATTATTTTTATAATTCTTCTGCCTAGTGACGCTGGTGCCGCATGTCCAGATGCACTAAGTTTTGGCTTTAAGGAACTTTTAATAGCCCAGTATACCTGCAGAGTCCAGTGAACTATGGCATAAATAGGCTGCATGAAACAGTCATTGAGTGTGGTTTAATTCCCTGTTCTACAAAAACTTAAGCAAATGTATGTTCACAGCATAGATGATAGGATCCAGATATGAGAAGCATTAAAAACCTCTAAAAGTACTGTGAAGTCTGGAGCCACTCCCCCCACTCCCCCAATTTCTTTATTTTTTTGGGGGGGCTCACCTTGTTCATGTTAATGAATGTGATCTTATGCCTGTCAAATATATCTAAAATAAGTAGATTAAGTTGAAGAAATGAACAAATGTAGATACCTTGTATATGATAGACTTATAGATAAAAAGGCTCCAAACATTCAACATTCAGCATCACCAATAAACTAATCACCAGTCTGATCATCTATAATCATCTTCACCTTTTTCTTCACTGCTTTAGGCTTTAAATGAGATGGCTTCTGTCTGCATGAATGAATCAAATCACTGCATGGCTTAACAAACAAATAAAGAAAAAAACAAAACAATCATCTCAAACTGGTCAGGTACCAGGACTAGACTGGAAATGAGAGCCAATACATACTCTTTGAAAGCAAAATAAGAAGAAATGAGGCCAGGAATCCCCAAATAACACAATAACATCAACACTGGGTAGGAGGGTAAAGGCCAGCTTCTACCAAGTCACATGAACTACCACTGTATGTTTTCAGATGACCTTTAGAGGTACATCAATCGATAGGTCAATGTACTTGGAAGAAAATGCAATTCTGTGATGCCAGCATTGCATGCTGACCCGAGCTGAGTGACGGAGGAGAGCATCATTGGATGGCTGTGGCATCCCTGGGGATCAAACTCGCCAGCTCTTAATGATGAGGCACATTTTTTTTGTTTGTTTGTTTTTTTTTGTATATACAGAATAACATATACAAAATTAAGTTGGATGTAGGTAGAATGGCCATTCTGAATATAAATAGTTATATTCACACAGACATTGCAAACTCCTTCATTCTCTAGCATTACAAAGGGATTAGAGTCAATAAGTGTCTCCAATTAAGCATTTCATATTAATCCACTCTAAATGACCTCTTAATGCAGAAATGTAGAAAAATCGAGAAATTCTCCTTAAATGACAATTTTAAGCATCGTGGACGGCAGGGAAGGCTATAGCAATTTCAAAAGCTTGAAATGGACTCACTACTTTCAGCTGCTACAGCCACGCTACTATGGAAAAAAAATAATGCTTGCCACAGTCATCAAAGTGAAAGAGTGAGTTTTACTTTTATTTTGTGACTTGACAATTATTTGCATTAAATAATGACACTTCTCCTTCAGTGCATTCAGAGCAACTTTTAGAATAGTAATGGTAATTTGAGTCACATGTTCCATTTAAAATATCAGGTAATCAGGTGAACAAATAATGATGCACAATCTGTTCTGACATTGTGTTTGAGTTGTTTCTTTGAGCTCTTTGGCAACAGCATCAATAGAGATTTATTTTTGGACCCCGCAGTTTCTGATGCTTCAAGTCACTGCTATAAAAAAAAAGAATCGTTCCATGAGATTTTATTGCGGTTCCATGAGATGTTAGTGAGAGTTTAGATTTTACTGTAACTTACCTATAAGATTACTGAAAACAAATTGATGAGGCTTTGCCAGTGGAGAAAATCAGTGCACATCTGGTATATTATTACATTCTGACAAACCTATACTCTTTTTTATCAAAATAAGTATACATTATTTTATAGTGAAAATATAGGTATAAATTATTATATTTTTTTTATAGTATTTAAAAACAGGAAAATGTGGCAATATTATGGCTTTTAGCTAAAACGTCAGGATCTGGAGCTTAATCTGGAACTTAGTCTTCCTGTATGTCCATCCACCCATTTATCTATTATCTATCCTGTCAGTCCACCTATATATTTCTATCTAAAAATAGATTATATATTTATCTACATTTTTAATGACATTAAGACAGCAGTAGGCGTCAAAGTGTTACAGTGATATACTGCAGAAAGTTGCATAAAACCTAGAATACAAATGAAGTATGAACATTTTGAAAGATATATATACTATATGCTGTCACAAAGGGCTTGAGAACTTCAAAGAACTTGAGAACCTCAAAAGAAGAATGTAAAAAGAAAAAAAGAGTAAAAGTCTTAAATTCATAATTGGGCCTATTCAGGATTACCACAAACATCACAAAGTGGGTGTACTTTCCTATGGACCTATGGGTCAAGAGGTCCCAGGTTCAAACCACCTCTGGCACTACCACCAGTGGGTCCCTGAGCAAGACCCTTAACCCTGAATTGCTCCAGGCAGACTGTCCCTGTAATTAGGACATAACCTGTCTGCTAAAATGCCCTAAATGTAAATGTAAACATCAACACTCCATATGTGACCAAAGCAGCTTATCCACAGTAAACAATGTTGTCCCAGAACTGGTCAGATGTATGTTGATCCACCATTATGTTTCTGCATAGCGTGACGTCACCTTTGTATGTAGGACACTGAGCGCTAAAATATATCTGTTTCTTTATGGTCCATTTGCTTCTGTCCTTCATTATCTGTCTCTTTCCACTGACATCAGCCTTATGTGGGTCACCTTCAGGTAGATGGTGTGATCATCAGTGCATATGAGTAATCTTTCCCTCATAAATAAGAGAGCTCAATAAAACCCACAGGCAAATGTAAAGAGGGTATTACTGCAGTAAAAAGATAAAAGTAGCCATTTTCTCTAAAACAGTATGTCCCATGTGCAGTAATATTTAATTTAAGGCATTTATGTAAATCAGGAAATCCATAATATGTTTTAAAGTTCAGTACTGTGCAAAAGTTTTAGGCAGGTGTGGAAAAAATGCTGTAAACAAAGAAGGCTTTCAGAAATTGAAGTGTTAATCATTTATCTTCATCAATCAACAAAATGCAGTGAACGAACAAAAGAGAAATCTAAATCAAATCAATATTTGGTGTGACCACCCTTTGCCTTCAAAACAGCATCAATTCTTTTAGGTACACTTGCACACAGTTTTTGAAGGAACTCGGCTGGTAGGTTGTTCCAAATATCTTGGAGAACGAACCACAGATCTTCTGTGGATGTAGGCTTCCTCACATCCTTCTGTCTCTTCATGTAATCCAGAAACACTGGATGATGTTGAGATCAGGGCTCGGTGGGGGCCAGAAGAACTGATGCTGGTTTGAAGGCAAAAGGTAGTAACACCAAATATTGATCTGATTTAGATTTTTCTTTTATTCACTCACTTTGCATTTTGTAAATTGATAAAAATAAACAATCATTATTTATATTTCTAAAAGCACTCTTAGTTTACAGCATTGTAAACAAATACTGTACAGCATACTGTATGTACATGCTTTTGGCCTTGGCATTTGTAAAAAAGTATATTTAAAAAGTGTGGGCTTGCCAATTGACCAGATGAAGTTGTAATCCGTAAATAATAGAACTGTGGCCATACACATTAATCCATATTAAGTGCTGTTTTAAAGATGCAGATTAGGCCTTGTCTCATTTGCTATTTTCAAAGAGGGATTTTCAATGTAGAGTTCAGCGTTAGTGTAATTTGGCCCATGTCAAGATTAGAACTGTGTCCAGGAAAGCAGCTTTCCAAGACTGCGAAAATTATGCCTCGTAATTATAAAAATCTTTCAGCTCGTTTAAGTAAAAGTATATAGAGCAGCCCCATATAGAGCAATGGCATGCAAATTGTAATCAGCAGCATGCCTCATACTGCGACCTGTGGCTATCTTCCTGCTCTGCACTGCTCAATCAAAACAATCACATCCCTTGAAATCCAGGATTAAAGTCGGATTAGGCAGGCAAATATTAATTCCCGCAGGGTCTGGGCACAGGACCCGGCCGAGACGTTTGAGTCAGGCTGACTCTCACCCAGCTGAGAGGATTTCCCTGATAAATAGCAGGGACAGGGAGAATTTGTACCAAAAACACTTTTTTTTCTATCTGTATTTTGCAGCTTTACTCCCCCAGTGAGAAGATAACGATAATCTCTCAAATGTTATTGTTATCATCTTTCTTCCCCTCGGCGTGGGGTTAGAGGCCTTGGGCCAGTGCATGACGTGATTTTCAGGACTGAGTTGTCCTGTTGTTATTGTGGGGTATGTAATGGATCTGATGTATTGATCATGCATTAGGGGAAGCCATGAGTCAGCAGAGCATCACCGAAAAGATGAGGTGTTCATGCACTTAACCAAGCTGCTTTACCCTTTTATCCCCTTTATTTACAACAATAAAAATCCTTATTTTCCAAACATCCCAGAACAAATGCACTGTAATGAGATAAAAAGTTCTCTTTCAATCTATCAGCAAATATTATAATGTAAAAGGGGAAATTTTAATCAAGAATAGAAATTAGAACAACATTATACACTGAAAGTGACTATTCTTGTCATGAAGACGTGAAACGCAGCACAGCACAACACAATGAAATTCAACCTCTGCGTTTCACCCATACACACACGTGCAGCAGGGGGCAGCTATTGAAAGCACCCGGGGAGCATTGACGGGGACAGTACCTTTCTCAAGGGTAGCTCAGGGCAATCTACTCGTGAGGCAATCGAACCCACAATCTTCTGATCCAGGACAACTCCCTAACCACTAGGCCACCTCTGATTAGCTACAATGTTACATCCATCTGCCTAATATTATTTAGGCCTGTCTCATGCTTACAAAACAACACTGACCCAGTGAGACATTGACTCCCCAAGATCTGCAAGTTCCTCTAAGGATTGTTCTTTTTTGTTCAGAGCAATTTACAGATCAAGTAGACATCTTTATTATGGTCCTCGAACCATTCTGAACACTTTATGCAGAACAATACCCAGATCCTCAGACTTCCTCTGCCAACTTACTTTCGTCCTTAAGCAAGTTATCTCTTCTACAGGTCAGAAAATGTGATTTATCTGAACAGGTCATCTTCCTTCATTGCTAAGGGTTCAATTCTGATCCTCACATGCTCTTTGTTGACATTTTACATGGTAGACATGGGCCACCATGGGCTCTCTGCACCGTTCCTATCTATTGTAGCCAACATTGACTTTTAAGTAATTTGTGCTGTAGTTGTTCTTCTGTGGGATCAGACAAAATGGGCTAGCATACATTCCCCATGCTCATCAGTGAGCCTTAGGCACCTATGAATGTCACAGGTCCACTGGCTGTCCTTCCTTGGACTATTTTAGTAGGTACTAACCATTGCATACTGGAGATACCCCTCAAGGCCTGCTATTTTGGAGATGTTCTGACCCAGTCATCAGTATGGCCAACATTTTTCCTGCTTCCAGCACATCAACATTATAAATTCACTGTTCCCTTGCGGCCTAATGTGTCCCACCACTTTACAGGTGCAGTTGTAACAATTTAATCAGTGCTGTTCACTTTGCTGTTCACAAACTAGTTTTAATATTACAGTAGATTGGTGTATATATGACATCAGCCTGTGTGAGAGGGTAAGTGCAGGGGGATGAAGTGCTCATGAGCTCAGCAACTCCTTCGTTTAACCTCCACAGACAGACACACACACACACACACACACGGATTAATAAACAGGCCTCTAGCATGAGACTAGTATGAGTCACAGCAAGGCATGCCATCCTGGAGGCTAATACAACTGACAGAGCAAATCCCTCACCAACAATAGGGATTTCAAAATTTTGCAAAAGAAGTCATTTTAATGTTCAGATTTCTTCTGCTGGATCACCTGCTCATTGTTGCATTGTTCATGTTCTATCTTTAGGAAAGTAAAGTGAAGCTGTCCCACAATTATTAGACTACATGGATGAGTGCAACCACTATCTACTAAGAAAACAGATTAAAAAATACTACACTACTGGTGTGAATACATAGATAGATAGATAGATAGATAGATAGATAGCTCTAAATGTTCATTTTGCAAGCATTAATAAGGACGGTAGGGTGGCTAATGGAGTGATGGACTGATATACAGATGGCTAGATTTTCACATAGAAAGATGGATAGATAAATGGACAGAAAACAATAACACTCCATAAGCAGTCAGCTATATATAAAAACGATCATAGTGCATCAAATAATAAAGACAGCATGGTACTTCTTTGATACAGCAGGACACAGAAAGCTCCAGTTCTGCTTGCTTGTCCAATGAAAAGTAGTGAACCACAGACAACACATTAAAAATGATAGAAGAAGGGTAAACTGTCCTTCCTTGTAAAATAGGGCAGGGAGAGATCAGTAGAGAGAGAGAGAGAGAGAGAGAGAGAGAGAGAGATCAGCAGTAGTCTCTCTGTTTATGAAGCTTTGCTGCAGCCATAACTCCTAATGACTGTCACTGCGCCACGGGTCGCCTGCCCATGCCGGCTCATTAGGGCACGACATTGATAAATAGGTCACAGGGATTCAGTGTGCGCTAAAGGACAAAGCAGCTAGAGCGCACTGTGAATACACACCACCAGAGGAGAGTGAGTTTAAAAAAAAAAAGGAAGAAAGAAAAGAAGGTAGAAAGGACAGGGAAAAATGATGCAGGAAGATAGAAAGAAAGAGATAGAAGGGTAAGCAGCAGGATGCTGGTTCATGTTGGCTATGAGACCTTCTGTGCAGAGCCAGATGCGAGCGCCACTCTATTTTGAGAAATAGGTTCAATTATGAATATTTCAACATGAGATACAACACGCAACAGAAAAGTCTCTGCTTAGTGCCTCTCCTCCATCTTATTTACCTTCTCTACACCTCGGGAAAGGTCAGAGCCAGGTGTCTTTCACCCCTTACAGAATGGACACCAAGGTAAAGGAGATTGGCATTAATTAACTCTACATTGGCAGGCCCTTTCACGCGACTGGTTTGAAAGCGATGAGCCTAATTAGAAGAGGAAGGACAAGCGGTGCTCATTAGACGAGGTTTTAAACCATTAGGCTGATTAACAGAATTTCAGACAAAGCACTGCTGCCTTGACCCCAATTTTTAACACCAATATAATCTACCCAAAGACTTTCTTCAGCCTTTCTTTACACATCAATACAGGCACCAGATAAAAAGTAAAAAGTACTCAGAAAACTTTCCAAAACTATAGAAGTACATGGTGGAGTGTCAGGTTTGCAGCAATACAGTTTGCAATTTAATTAGATTCATAATTCTTTGAATTTACTTGCTGATCTTGTCACTATCTTTGAATGAAATCAATGTCACTGATGTAAAACATCATTTTTAGACACTCAAGCTACTTTAACCCTAAGAGTCTATGTGTAAATACAATTTGGGCACAGAGTTAGATGGGGACATTTACTGGTACTAATACCAGTGACAATTACTGAAATTACATTTGTTTCTATTGTTTGACATTTATTGCTGCTGCGTTGTCTCTGCAGTGATATTTATTTTCTAAGACACCATGATGCATCTGAACAAATATATTTTCTACTTTTATTTAAATGGATTGAACTCATTGAACTGATACAATTTTTTTTTAATAAGCATAAATAGAGCTGGGAAGGATTACAATGGGAGTTAGGAGTGTGTTGTGTTTATTGCAGGAACGTGTAGGTATAATACTCAACATGCTGCTGTGGGTTGAATTGGTTGAAACTGAACATGTTAGGGGGGTTAAGTTGATTTTATAATATTGAACATGTTAGTAGGGTTAAGTTGATTTATAACATTGAAAATGTTAGTGGGGTTAAGTTGATGTATAACATTGAACATGTTATTCGGGTTAAGTTGATTTTATAACATTGAACGTGTTAGTGGGGTTAAGTAGATGTATAACATTGAACTTGTTAGCGGGGTTAAGTTGAATTTATAACATTGAACGTATTGGTGGGGTTAAGTTGATTTGATAACATTGAACGTGTTAGTGGGGTTGAGTTGATTTTATAACATTGAACGTATTAGTGGGGTTAAGTTGATTTTATAACATTGAACGTGTTCGTGGGGTTAAGTTGATGTATAACATTTAACATGTTAGTCGGGTTAAGTTGATTTTATAATATCGAACGTGTTAGTGGGGTTGAGTTGATTTTATAACATTGAACGTGTTAGTGGGGTTAAGTTGATTTTATAACATTGAACGTGTTAGTGGGGTTACGTTGATTTTATAACATTGAACGTATTAGTGGGGTTAAGTTGATGTATAACATTTAACGTGTTAGTGGGGTTAAGTTGATTTTATAACATTGAACTTGTTAGTGGGGTTAAGTTGATTTTATAATATTGAACGTGTTCGTCGGGTTAAGTTTATTTTTATAATGAATATGCTGGTGTGGGTTAATCTGGTTAAATGCTAGCCATATTTATTCCTTGCAATCTTCTGTATTGTCCAATTTAAGAACATGGAGATCTTTCTTCCAAGGGTGCTGCACATCATGTTAGTCCTACACAATACAAATGACTAGGACGTATGCTGCCTCTGACTTATCTTGGACACTGGAGCTTGGATATACATCAGTTCTTACCCCTTGTTCCTCAATGATGCACAAAACACAGCTTAAATATATACAGTATGCCAAGATATGAGCCACTCAAAGATTGTTCCTGTCCTAGAAATTATAGAAGTAGCATATGTTGTACAGTGACCGCCTAAGGAAAAACAGCTTAAGCTCTCACAGGTGTGGCTGTAAACAGAGAGCTAATAGGGAGTTAATGAGCCATGTGTAGGATCATCAACAGTAGGCCAGTGGGTTAAAGGCAATTAAACTCCATCACAGTGTCACTGGAGTCCGTTCAGCTAAATTACAGATCACTGATCTTTAATATAAAAACTTCTGATGTGCCACCTGCATCTCAATCAGCTGCACTGGCTGGTATAAGGCTTCAGGTGAAACATCCGGATAGTGTGTTTGTTTTTAAAGCAATAAAAAAAAAAAACATTGGACAAAATGTTGAAATGTGCATGTTTTACCTGCTTGCATTATTTATTCATCTAAAGCTACAAAACACTATTTTAGGAAATGAATAAAAATCAGATCCAATTCTTAATTATTTTCCATCCTTTCCTTTGTTTTACCTGATTTGCCACTCATGGCCTCACTGAACACGCTAGAAGAGCTAACTATCACAAGAATAACTACATGGCTAACAGGTCAAGTGAAACTGAGGAATGCAGAAATATTCCCAGCGGTGCAGTGCTTAGCCCTGCCACACAGATCAGTTAGGTTGTGGGTTTGATTCCCTCTGGAGTGGTTCTCCATCTTGTAACCATGGTCAGCATAGTCGGCGCAGAAAGTGTGTATTTCATATAGTCCAGAAGCTTCTTTTGGTTCCACCTTAAACAAAAAACACCTTTTTAGGCTTAGTTAAATGAACACTCTCATGTTCAACTTCACATCTATTTCCCCCTTCTTTAAAATACAGTTTATACGCATGAACAATGACTACTACATCTGCGGTATCATTGAGGTACCATCCTAATCACAAGGACAAACAGTCACTTTCACTTTAACAAAGAGCACAAAACAAATTTAAAAACAAATGGGCTCAAATCTGTACAATTTTCCACTTACACAGTTGAAGCTGTTTGGTCGAGATAAGTTGCTCAAACTCAAAAAGTCATACTCTCCCAAGTTGTTTGTGCAAAAATATATATCACTCTCTTCTCTCAATCCATCCATCCATCCATCCATTTTCTGCTGCTTGTCCCAAACGGGGTCGTGGGGGAGTGTTGGTGTCCAACCCAGCGCACACAGGGCGAGGACGGGGGACGCACCCTGGACAGGTCGCCAGCCCATCGCAGGGAGGAGCGGGACGGGGACGGCACCTTGCTCAAGGGTACCTCAGGGCAACCCATTGGGAAGGGGTTCGAACCCCCAATCCTCCGATCATGTGGCCAATGCCCCAACCACTAGGCCACCACTGCCCTGCCTTCTCTCAATCCACATCCAGGATTTCATGAAGGTGTTGTCAGTGCATTTTAGGTCAAATTCTAACCGAGCTATAAAACTAAACGAAACTTCACCTCTACAGGCAACCATTTCACCGAACACCAGGGCAGGAGAGGAATGATCTTAGATCACACTTCTAAAGTCATGTGCGTGTGTTGACTAAAAAGGCTGCCTGTAGCTTTTAGCTACACAGTTGTTTTTATAACTCTGTCAATCAGTAACAACAACAAAAAAGTATGAAATAGATACAGATTCAGACATCTTCCTTCCTAAAGTTACACTGTGAATGAAAGTCAAAGACCCATCAAATTTACAGCAAAAAATATTACACAATATGGCAGCCACATCACAAGCCCGTCATTTAGCCTTTCTGCAAATTACCCAGTAATGAGCAGACGTTTTTCTCCACTCATAATGGCGTTTTATCCTGTGATAAAAAGCGGATCAGCTAAACATATGGATTCCAGTCTTTCTGCTGCATCTTTTTGTTTTTTACTGCATAACCATTTTTTTTTCTCTCCTCTCTTTCAACTGCAACATTCTCTGCAAACAAGACAGACGCAGTCTTTCATCATTCTGCTTCACACACGCATACGCCCATTTCAACTCCCAGCCAAGTGAAATCAAAGCAAAGTTTGCTGAAGTGTTCTGGGGTTTTGTTAATCAGAGCATTGTGGTTAGGTCCTGCTGTGTCGGTGCCTCTCTCACTGCTTTTAATTAATAGCCCCTTCCCCTTCTGCCCGGAGGGCCACTGGCCCCTGAGGAACGATGACACCAAGGATGGAGATTCCTGTAGGGATGTATATTTTCAGTCTGTATTTTTTAAATTTTTATTATAGACTGCCTTTCGTCTTATCCCATTTATAGGACACACAAGGAGGCTGGGGGAATCGGGCTGGGGAAGCTGAAATCTTGACATTTTTTATAGTTATTTTTAGGCTGTTTCAGTCTCTGTTTGAAGACTCGGAATAATGACATGCTCACAGTCAGCACAGCATCATTAGAAGGAGTTTGTTTGCACTGTATTTGGGACTGCAGTTTGTATGCTATTTAAAGAAGAATCTCAATGATGTCTCAAAATGAAGACTTTTACAATGAATGAAAGTTCATTTGGGTCGCTTAACAAGAAAGCGCTAATTGACTTTTTATTCATTATTAATTACATTATTACATTAGCATAAGTATGCTTTATTCATGTAATTTTGACTGAGGGTGGACTGAACTTCAGAAGCAACATTGAAGAGGCTGCGTGACAGAAACCTTCCCCTTTAATATTCGCCTGTGATTTTTGGTTTAACGCCGGTGTTATCCTGTGTTAACCCAGCCAATAGAGATGCACAAGCCAGTGTATTTCTTTGTGACGGTCTTATGCCCAGATAAATGGGGAGGGTTATGTCAGGAAGGGCATTCGGTGTAAAACCTGTGCCAAATCAATATGCGGACAACAAAACAGAATTCCATACCGGGTTGGTCGAGGCTGGGTTAACAACAAATGCCACCAGTACTGCTAGCCTACAGGATGCAGGTAGAAATTTGGCAACCAAAAAGCTAAACAACATAGGATGGTGGTCTGTAGGATGACCTTGGAAGTCAAGAAGAGGAGGAAAGTGAGGGTAGAGTTGAGGCATAAAGGGTGGAAGCTGAAGAAAGAAGAATGCAAGGTGGAATTCAGGCAGGAGTTAACATGTAGACTGAGTGGTAGTGAAGAGTTACCACTTTTGCAGTAAAAAGGTACTTGGTGTGATATATGGAAGGAAGGAGGAGGATAAGAAAACTCGGTGGTGGAACCCAGAAGTTTATGCAGAAGAAGAGGCTAGTGAAGACAAAATGGTCAGAGATGAAGAGTGCAGGGTGAAGAAAGCAGGGGTGAAGGCTAAAGATAAGGTGCTTTGTGAATTGTATAAGAGGTAAGGAGGGAGAAAAGCACCTATACTGATCAGCTAGACAGAGAGACCGAGCTCTGTCTGTGCAGCAGGACAAGGTGATAAAGGATAGAAATACTCATGAATGAAGCAGTGTGAGTTCAACAGATGGAGAACATACTTTGAGGGACTTATGAATGAAGAGAACAAGAGAGAAGGAAGACGGGAAGATGTGAGGATAGTCAACCTGGAAGTGCAGCAAATAAGCAAGATGGAAGGAAAGAATGAAGAATGGAAAAGTTGTTGACATACCCGTGGAAGCATGGAGGTGTTTAGGAGAGATGGCAGTGGAAAGAGTATAGTACTAAAGAGTATAGTAAGTTGTGAGCCATCCCTTATTTCTTCATATTTTACTTAACTTTTTTTTTTATTGTAATGTTGATTCACTTTGCAGCCTATCACAGTAAATCAGTTGTTTCCATTTCCATTATTGAATCTACTAAATTTAATTTTAATCAACCAAAAGTATGCCATAGACATTTTGAGAAGCAAAAATACAAATAATGTACATATTTTTGTATATTGGTAATAAGTCGAGATGCAAGATTATGTATGGAAAAAGATAGGGAGCACATGAAGTAAACAAATTTATCAATTTAGTCAGCCACCTCAGTATAATTAAAAAAATTTAATTCTCCTTTAAATAATATTTGAATCAATTCAATGCTAATTTATTTACATCTAGTAGTTGGTCCTACACTGGGAGCTGTCCAGTAGCTTTAAGTAAACCCAAGTCCAAGCACTTCTGGAACAAGCCAAGCGCAACAGTAGCCAAGAAAAAAAACTCTGTAATAGCAAGAGACAGAAACCTTGAATCCTCTCAATGATATCAAATAGAGAAAGCGAAAGTGACTATTTGTCACTGTGAAACACGGCACAGCACACAGTGAGACAACGAAATTCATCCTCTGCTTTTTGCCCATACACATACATGCAGCAGGGGGCAGCTATTAAAAATGCCCATGGAGCAGTGATGGGGACGGTACCTTGCTCAAGGGTACCTCAGGGCAACCTACTGGTAAGGGATATGAACCCACCATCTTCCGACTCTGGGGGGGCAACTCCCTAACCACTAGGCTACTGCTGTAGCAAAACAACAACAATTATTGTTTTATGAATAAAATGGTAAGGTGAAACTAAACATTCCAAATTAACCAGTAAAACCAGTGATTAATGATAACAGCCTAGCAAATTTAGCTACAAAGAATGAAAATCAAATCTCAAACCCAGAAAAGGTTTGAGCAAGAAAGCAAGAGTTTAAGGTAAAGTAACAAAAAACTCCTTGCTAAACTCTCCATCTCATTGGGCTAAGCTTCTCAATCACTCACCAGATCATTTTGTTCCAAATATAGGATTTATATTAATGAAGTCACTTAAGTAAATGTAATTTAAGCATTATTCGATGGCACCTCTTCACATACATTTTTTGTGTTATAACGTCATTCTCTTTGGGTGTATTTTACTGCATTTTGATTTTTTTAAGGGCTCACATCATCACATTCATTCATTCATTTATTCTTTCAAAATTAGGTTTTAATGACAACAGATCAGGATAAACCCAAATGATAATAAAAAAAGAGATAAAAATAAAGAATAACACCCAAATAAAGAACAAAATAGTGTTTTATTCACCTTTTTATATTAGTTCCAGATTTCTTTAGAAAACATTAATATCTATAACATACACACAAAGTAGAATGTGCAGATGAAAAATAAATCGTCTCCCTTTTCCAGTAAACAGAATATTTGGACAGTTCAGAGAAAATAAAAGCCCCTCGGTCCCTTTTTGTAAATAAACTCCCAGAGAGAATGGCTCTCATCTGGGAAAGGGAGGCCAGGCTACAGATCTGAAAGCAAAGTCCCATATTCAGTCAGGACTAGTACTACAGAAAAGATCTGAACACAAATATACATGTAGCGCAAGACTTCCCAGCACGTTATACTGAATACTGAACCGTACAATAGTAGTTCCCACATAACATTTCAAAGAGAAAAATCAAGTGAAGAGACACTTGACAACAGCAGAAATTACTGGATGTTTCAGTAACTTTTACAAGACAGGATCAAATGAGGCAAAAGGAATCGTCTTAACAGTTTTGAGCCACCTGCGTTTTCACTTGGCAACCCCAAACTCAATCCTCCATTTGGATTGGTAAATTGTGAGAGTTATTAGCAAACCCAAACCAAGTCTTTCATTATCTCTTGATTATCAAAAAATACCCATCTTTTAGCATTTTCTTGGATTCTCACAGCTAATGGCAAACGTGGATACATGGATCTTTGCTGGTATTTAAAGCAGAAACAAACCACCCTGCATCCCATACAGTTCAAACCTGCAGGCTTGAGTACGTCTCTGTCTGTGTTCGTAACAATTATATAATAAATGGCTTTTTTCATGTTTGTGTTTAACTTATGTCCCCACTTGCATAAAGATTAAAACGACAATATTAAGCACATGCTGGTAATAAGTTACAGCGTCTTTCTTTGTACAATTTAAATTCTTTGTGAAAGTACCTTTTTTTGCACAATTTTGGTTCAGTTAAAATCTAGGAAAGGGAAAGCAAACATTAATAAAACTATTTTTTGTAAGTATTTGATTTTAACTTTCTGCTATTTTAAAGATTTACAAGACATCCCACTAAGTTGCAGGGAACAAAAATAATAATAAAAAAAAAGGTACACATTAATTATCAAACTAAAACTAAAGTGCTGACAGATGGGCTTATCAGATCAACTGATAAACACCTTGCCAATTTTTTTTTAACGTTAAGGCCTATTTCTTCTTAACATGGCAGTCAAAGTACAATGAGTGACTGAACAGTCTTCATAAGTTCAGAGAGGTACAGCACTGGTTAGATCGGTTTGGCTTGAGTGTCTCCAATCGTGCTTGTGGAGAGGGATCTTCTAGAAAAGCCAAGGTCAAATCCACCTGCCCAGGAAAAACCAGATCAGCTGAAAGAGGCTGCTTTTACATAAACGTCTTCTTGACAGTAACTTGCCGTATATAAAGTCATTACCAGCCAATCAAATTGGTCGCTAGCAATTTTTTTTATCCACTGGGTCAACTCAGATCTGAAATGAAATGATAAATGATGACTGGCTTTTTCACCAAGATGAAAAGAGATAACAAGGTTGTGGCAATGTTTCAGGAGAACTATGGAGGGGAAAAAAAGCCAGTTATATCCTTGTAATGTGTCATTATGTAACATATGGAATTTGGTTGCACCAAAGTTTCACCATGCCTGGGGTCGGTGTTAAACCATGCAGAAGGGTAACTTCTCCACCAGCAAAATTAAGACACCTGGTTTAGCAGGAACAGTTTTGTCATTATCATGTTATAGCTGGATTTACATTTAGTCACAAAATGCTCTTTCTATATGGTGCTGCTGTCAAAAGAAAACCTCACTCTCTTTTTTTGACAACTTGGCCCTTCTTAGACTCAAGGCTTAAAAGCCAAATATTATCATTAGGCCAAATGAGCAGAAACACAGATGCTTCTGCCTCTTTTGTGAAAGATTTCGTGAGGCTTTTTTTTTTTTTTTTTTTGCACAACAGCACTGACATTCACTCTTCGTCCAGACTGGAACAAGTCTGGAGACATAAGATTGCCATCAGAAGCAAAAAACATGCACAAGAACATTCCAATATCTGTCGAACAATATATATCCAACATGTTGTACAGTCTTAACAAATGTACAAGCAGATTAAGCATGAATTTCTGTATACTATCACAGAACACCTGTTTCCCACGTCCCAAAAAATAGGGTAAATATCAGTAATATTGTCCTACATACAGAAATACAATCATTATCAGTACAATAGAAGTAGGTATGGCTTTCTCTCTTTCAAGCTTTCTTCTTTTTGACAAACCGAGAGACCAACGCTCTTTAAAAAGGGAAAAGCGGCAAAAGTTGGACGTCTGAGTGTGCAGCGTATTGATCTGTGCTGATGGTATTCATGTCTACTGATGGTAAAAGTGGCATCACAACTGCAAGTACAGCAGTGAAGTGTAGTAAAAGTAAATTCAGCAAAGTCATTCAAAAACAGATGCAGGACACTACGGAGGACATACACAAAGGATGACTGAGAATGCATGGACAGTGTAACAATACAAAAGTGGGAGAGAGTGAGACAATGTGTCATGGATCTTTTTTTGCACAGAAAGTGCTAATAGACACCTTTTTTGTGTCCCCATAAGATCTTTATAGGCATTTTTCTCAGCCATTAAAGACATTTATTATGATTGAAGGTAAATTATTTCATATTCTTGATGGCTAAGATAGGACTTTTTTTAAAGCATGTAACCAGCTCATAGCGAGATGTAGCCAGGTTAAGTATAGGCCCTGCAGGGCATGGTTAGTTATAGCACAATTTGACAACTAATCCCCAAGTAAACAGTGACTATCTATAGCCCTTACATGATTTTCAACTAGTCCTACCTTTTGGAGATGCAACAGATGTCCCATATTTGTGTTATAAATGCTGATTTTTGCGGTTTAACCTGGGGGTAAAAAGTATGTTTGGCACTGCCACATCCTCTCTGTAAAAGCAATATTTTTGTGTTTTGGTTTGAAATATAATTGTGATCAGTCATCAAATAAATGCAAAATTGTGTTTTCATCATTGAACTGGACTTTTAACCCACTGTTACAAATCCATACCTACTACAATGAACTGCCTTCAGGTAAAATTCTACCATAGTTCACAAATGGCTTGTGGAAAAAATGTTTAAAATATTTGGAAAAAAAAGTTAACATTTTTGTTGATTGTTGAGATTTGTGGCTTGCTTGTATGCAGAGTATAAAATGTCTGAATGTAAACATTTTTTTTCCAAAAATAAAGTTGTTTTGTTGTGCCCTTGACCATACACTATATGCACAATTATTAGGCAAGTGACTATTTTGACCACATCATTTTTATGCACATATTCCAACTCCAAGCTGTATAAACCTGATTGCTAATTGCGGCCTAAGGAGATCAACACCATATATCAAGGTGTGCATAATTATTGGGCAGCTTCTTTTCCTCAGGCAAAATGAGCCAAAAAAAAAAAAAAAAAAAAAAAGACAAACCTGACTCTGTAAAGACAAACATTGTAAAACGAGGGATGCAATACTCTTGAAATTGCTTAGATATTGGGGCATGATCATAGAACCATCAAACAGGTTTTTGCAAACAGTCAAGAGGGTTGCAATTAATGTGTCGCAAGAAAAGGAGACAAATTTACTGCAAAAGATTTGAGAAGAATCAAATGTGAAGCTACCGGGAACCCATTGTCCTCCAGTGCTATCATGTTTCAGAACTGAACCTACCTGGAGTGCCTAGAAGTACAAGGTGTTCAGTGTTCAGAGACATGGCCAAGATAAGGAAGGCCAAAACCAGACCATCACTGAAAAAGACTGGGCCAAGAAATTTCTACAGACAGATCTTTCCAAGGTTTTATGAACTGAGGAGATGTGAGTGACTCTTGATGGACCAGATGGATGGGCCCAAGCTGGATCAGTAACGGGCACAGAGCTCCAAGCAGCAAGGTGGAGGTTGGGTACTGGTATGGGCTGGTGTTATTAAAGATGAGCTGGTTGGACCTTTTTAGGGTTAAAGCCGGTCTCAAAATCAATTCCCAATCCTACTGCCTGTTTTTAGAAGACACTCTCTTCAAGCAGTGGTTCAGGAGAAGGTCTTCTTGAAAGATACAAGACAATGATTTTTCAGCAGGACGTTGCTCCTTCACATGCATGGAAGTTCTCCACTGCATGGCCAGTAAAGACCTTAAAGATGAAAGAATAATGATAATGACCTAAACCCTATTGAGAACTTGTGGGCTCTTCTTAAATGGGAGATTTACGAGGAAGGAAAACAGTCCACCTGTCTGAACAGTGTCTGGGAGGCTGTGGTTGCTTCTGCACAAAAAGTTGATCAACAGATCAAGAAACTGACAGACTCCATGAATGGAAGGATTATGACTGTTATTGAAAAGAAGGGTGGCTATATTGGTGAATTAATTTTTTTTGAAACGTCAGAAATGTTTATTTGTAAATGCTGAGCTGTCTGTTGATTATTCTCACTTTAACGGATACAAATAACTGAGATGGAAAATTCTTTTAAAATTTTTCATTTAGTTGCCTAATAACTGCACACAAATATTCCCCTGAGAATGTTCACACATTTCCTTTCTAAAATATTCAGGTTTCAGGGTTTTTAACGACTGATAGCGCTGGATGTGTTTCATATTAAAATGAATCCTCAAAATGCTTCCATGCCAAGTAACAAGGTGTGCACACTATGTATATATTTACATCTCAGAAGGTTACTCAGATGAAAAATTTTATCACAGTGACAAATAAAATATTGCAGGTCATTATAGCTTGAAGGACCTATAAAAATCAGAACAAAGTTTCTGAAATACCAAAGCTGGGTGAAATGGCTCAGGGTAACCATTTACCCAAGTAACTTCACTTACTAAGTCTGAAAAATTAAAAGTTCCTATTGGTTTCTGGGTATGAATAAATGAAAAGAAAAAAAAAGGGGGGGGGTGGTTCATCTATTAAAAGTTTTTTTTTTTTAGGTAACCAGAGTTTTGTTGCCAAGAATCCTTCTTGGCACTTTTATTTTTAAGAGGGTGTTATAAGCAAGAGCTTATTCTGGTAAAGTTTTGGATAAAAAGCACTTTCCTAAACACAGGACAGATAGAGAGCGCTCTCATTATGATCTGAACACATTTTCAGGCTATGTTCTTCAGGATAAAAAGACTATTCCCAATGCACTATCAAAGCACTCCATGAGACGACCGCTGAGATCAACCACTCTGAACTCCAAACCAGCAATTCAAGTGGAACTGAATTATTTAAAGTCAGTTCCTTATTGGTGTGGTTGAAAGACTGAGATTTTGAGCTTCTAAGTAAAGAACATTCACCGTCTGCCCCGAGGGCTTGAAGGACATCATGTGTAACTTAGGCTAACATTGAGGAATCACTATGGTCTTGAAATCCTCGGTTCTGTTTGCCAGATTGTGATATTTATGCAAACTGAGGTGGTCCAAATCCACAACTATTGTACAGTTTGTATGCATAAAAGAGATGACTTCATTACAGATCTACCAGTGATGCATGTGCTGTTTTAAAAATCACGCTTCTACCCTTGAAGCACAAAACGTATTTAAAAAAAAAAAAAAAAAAAAAAAAAAAAAAAGGCCCCAAAGGAGGTCAAAATCAACAGCAGTGGCACGATGCTATAAATGATCGATTGGTTCATATTATTAAATTACAATTTCAATGATACAACATACATGATATTTCACAATCTGGTCTTTTAAGAATTGTAAAAGAATGAAAAACATGTTGAAAACAAAGGAACAAGTGAAAAAAAAAGAGTAAAAGTTGTGTGTTAAACTTACTGGACTACTGTGTAGCATAGTTGAACTCCAGATGCTGTCGCTGTGCACATGATATATTACATACCTCAATACTAACTGCTTGGTTATAGAGAATAGGCTTACATTCTGTACATTTGCAGTATGACCTGTATATTTGTAATTTGAAAAGGCTGCAGGGAAGGCTGCTGGGAAGAACACAGCAGGCTGGTTCAGTGAAAAAAGGGAGCAGATTTTGCACAGAACCATGTTAATATCCCAGAGCTGCCAGCTAGGGTGGGCAAACCCTAAAATGTAATCTGTTGAAAGTGAAGGCAGATTTAAGGACTGCAATAAAGTCTGCAGAACTAGTAAACAAGCTTGAAGACTTGTATTTCTTGCTGCCCACCCTGAACAAGCAAGCCTAAAGCTAGCCATGCTGCAAACCAGATGAAACAGCTGCATTATAAGTATGGCCTTGGGAATTGCATGAATGTATTAGTTTTGTTTAGCACTGGAAAATAATTGAGGCATGTTTGCTTGGCTGTCGCAAAGAAGAAGAAACCAAAAACAAAAAAAAGTTCACAGCTTTGAGATGAGAATTAAGCTTATAAAAACATCCAACTTCCAAATGGATTTCATTAAACACACATTAGAGAAGAGCAGTGCAGTGACTGTGACACAATCAGTTCATAAAAATGACTTTGTTAAGAGCATGAATGCAACTGTCATGTTCCAAATTAAATATATTCATGATGCCACTTACATTTTTTTTTTTTTTACATTCACTGTGGATCTGTTGCTAAACGAGTTAATGTTCTGGTAGCACGAAGAGTCCTGTAGCCCTTTTATGTGATAAATATGGAGACAGAAAAAAAAAAAAACAACAACAAGGGAGAGAAATTAACACAGAGACGGAGAGAAATTAACACAGAGACAGAGACAGAGAGAGAGAGACAGAGAGAGAGAGAGAGAGAGAGAGAGAAAAATGCTGCAGCACATACAAAAAGATACTGAACAGGATTCCATACAAATCGCTGATCTTTGGTCTCCTCTGGCCGTTTCTTAAAACTAACAAAAAAGAAAACAACAGAAATTGTAAAACTTTGTCATGCCACCAATGAGGCTTCCTTCTTTTCATGAGGTGTCTGTCAAAGAGAGGACAAAAAAGAATTTAAAACTGGAATGAGAGCACAATTGTATAAACAAGGAGAATGCTCTTAGACAAAGGAATGATCCCAAAGCCAAAAAGTTTACATCAATACATTCTGTGTCTTGACAAGGAGTCGATCAGTAGAGATTTCACTTCTTTCGCGTCTTGCCCCACTTCCTGCAATCTCCTCCACACTGCAATGAATGGCCTTGTCATTCCAACTGTTAATAAATGCCTCTTTAGCAAAATAGATTCCATATAGTTGTCCTTGGATAAAATCCATTTTTAAAATATATGTTCCATTTTCATTTTTCAAAAAACATAGAATGGCTCCTTTGCCATTGTTTGGGCAAAACAAAAAAAAGTGAGCTTTCACTGCCCTCTATCTGTTGTCCATCATATTTCAATGTTACGTCTCCAACGATATGAAGAAACAAAGTTGGGTTGTATACTTAAAGCAACATCTGCTTTGTAGTGCCAATAAACACTGCCATCTACTAGCAGGCAATCTGAGTTTCAGATAACTCATTTTTTAAAGAGACACAGATGCACCAAAATATCTACTCTGCCGAGGCAACAGTTAAAAAAAAAAAAAAAAAAAAAAAAAAAAAAAAAAATCTTGAGTAATTTGTCTATAAAATGCCACCTTTCCATCCTGGAGCAGGGGCTGCTGTGGCACTGAGAGTGCACCCCTCCTGCTTGACCGTCACTGGACCGGAAGCTCCTCTGAACACCAATCAGAGCCTGTTATGGAGTGTGCAATCTGTCCATTACCTGTCGTCAGCTTTCGCTGGCTGGGTGGGAAGTCAATCGCCATGCAGGCAAGTGAAAGATCCAATTGTGGGCTATGGTTTCTGTGGGCCTGGGGACAGTACAACAGGAGTGGATAGGCCATCCACACTCAAGGCTGGGATGTGGATCTGATTGCTTCCATTGGAGGGGAACTATTAGAACAACAGAAGGGAACAATTAGAATATAAGCTGTCTTAATGTGGTTTAACAAGAGGTAACTATCAAATAACTATAATTTTAAACTAGCCACATTATCCACGATACCAATACTAAACGAGGATGGTATAATGTGCATCCCTTGCATTAAAAAAAATATATATAAATAAAATAAATTAATAATAATAAAATAAATAAATAAATAAAAATTACCCCCCCCCCACATGAATCTAATCTGACTGTCATTAGTAAAATTAACCTGAACAAAAGGCTTGCGATTTAAGTGGATTTTTTTTCTTGTCCTTGAAATCCAGCAAAGGGTGCAATAACAGGACTTTTTAATACAAAATACAAACACTGGGGATACTGAATGAAAACAAATTAGTAGATGTAGCTTTTACTACCAGTAGTGTTTTGTTCTCAGCAATGAAGCGATATGCTAAGAAGAGGCAGATGGCTGGACACAGTCATGCTGTTAAGCTGGAAACAGGAAGGAAGTCTCACCTGGAAGGAGAGCTTGGCCGGACTGTGCGGCGCGATGGGGCTTAAAGTGCTCCAAAAGTGAATGGTGGATGGGAGGGGACTTGGTGTCAGCAAGACCGGAGTCTGAAAGAAAGACAGAGAGAGATAACAGAGAATTAGAGAACAAAAGGAGAACAAAGAATGATAGAAAGAGACAATGAGAGGGAATTGAGAGAGATGAAAATTACAGGACATTTAAGTGAGGAATTTGTGTGTGCCGAGAGAGAGAGAGAGAGAGAGAGAGAGAGAGAGAGAGAATGAATATCAAAGGTGAACCAAGAATGAAAGTCTCTTAGAGGGAGAAAGAAACGAAATGAAAACATACTTTTAAGAGAAATAGGTACATTTTTTGTAAGAAAGAAAGAGCGAGGGAGTGAGAGAGAGGAGGGAGTGGACAAAAATGAGGGCAAAACCTTTTTCGCCCGGCCCTTGGCTTTCATGTCTTTGCTCAGTGATAGAGCTGCTTTTTGTTGTGAAGCCAATGAAGGGCATCAGATGTAACTGAAAGACTGGAAGAAAATAACTTAGAAAAAGATAAACTACATGAGCAGCAGTTAAAACTACTGTAGTACGCTGCCAGTTGAGCGCTGTGTGAGCAAGCTTTTATGACCTTGTTAAGAGTCTTCCAGGCTAAGATAAAGCATGTTTAGACTAAGATCAGGCTTGTTATAGAGACATGTCTCTGATGACTTAATCTAGGTTTGGAAAACAGCCCTTTTTCTCACCTAATTTAAGACCCACTTAGACACTTTTCATGTTACCTTTGAAACCTTCTCACAAACAGCAGATGATCAGATTTTTCTTAATGAGTAATCTTGTTTTGCGTCAGCACCACCCTGGTGTTCCTTCCCTGGGTCTGCCTCGTGGGTGGCTACTGTGACTGTGTCATATGTCACAGAATGCGGTAAGACCTAACTGCAGACGCTGAATCTGCTGCTGCAAAAATACACATGGCAACATGCACATGACGCACAACTTTGTGCTCATGCGTTTTTTTCTTTTTCTCCATCTCTCAAAAAAGGTGTAGGGTTGTAAAAACGCAATGCTACAACTGGTTGGTATCACACATATTGCTTGTATTCCACTGCTGTTCAAACTACTTTATGATTAGTTTATGATTAGATTAAAAATTTATTTTTTTTTAAAAATTGAAATTTAATGAAATGAAATGCACATGCTGCATTTTGTAATACTGGAAAATAATAAAAGGTTACCAAAGATGAAACAAATATACTTAAAATGTATTATTTTATTTTTCTGCCCTGACTATTTTATGTTTTATTTATTTATTTCTCTCTCTTTTTTTTAAATTTTTAAATATTTGTGCTGAAACTTGAGAAAAATATTATAGTATAGTATGCACTACTACACTTAAATGATTTGCTGTGATATTCACTGCCAACTGCACTATATCCCACTGTTCTGTAATACTCAATACTCATTGCACTAAAATAAACGTGAACATATGTATTCCATAGCATCACTTGACCTCTTTAGTCCTGTTATAACTTGACAACCTGTTTATTGCTTCCATCTGTTATCATGTACACTGTGTGCACACCACGTCAAAATAATATTTCTGCTCTGCTCCAGTAAATTCAGGATGAAACTGTACAGCCTGAAGCAGGAATGAAACATTTCTTGGCTGATCTTGCAAGGTAAGCGATGGGTGTAAACCTCAATTCAAATTTGTTAAACTATGTAAATAACTAACTGCTCCACTGAGCAGCTTAAAACCCAATGAGTGGTGCCTTTCTCAAAATTAAAGCTATTTAAGCAAAGTTTGGCTTTACACGTAATGGGGAAATTATCATTTTAATTAGGTTTGGGTGAAAACTGAATTTGTCTTTAAAACTTCAATGAATTTCATAATAAGATTTCACCCCATTAAAAAAGAAAACAATTAGAACTGAAAATCACCTCACAGACTACCGAATTTTAACAGCATTAAGAGCAAAAGTTAGATCAAGGGGTCAACAGAGAAAGTCAAGTCCTCAAACATTTCAAAGAGCCTCTATGAACTTTACACACAACTATTCTTATTTGTGATTTGACTTACAGCAGTGCGCTCTTAATTAACATCTGAGGAAATTACTTTGTATAGACAAGTTAAACACACTATATATTTTTATTTATATTAAGTATATTTAATTTCGAGACGTTACAGTGCCCCACATAAGAGATATATTCAATTAATTTACTACATCAGATATATTAGTGTTTGGAAGATACTGGATGGGGAAGAAAACAATTACATAATGGCAACTATGACTTATATATTATATATATTAATTATTATAATAATTAGTTTATTGTTAAAAAAACACTTCAAATCTGCAGTGTATTATGCTTCTGAATTTAAAGCTGTTCATGACTAGGCTGCTCAGAGGCCAGAATAAGTCACTTACCAGGGCATGTGAGGTGATGACTGTGGGTGTGAGGGTGTTGGTGGAGCTGCCTGGGGCTAAGAGGCTGTTGACCGCAGCATTGACCTTATCCAGTGAAACGCCAGGAGCCAGCTGTGAGGGAGAAGAAGGAAGCTCCAACACACGAGGCTTTTTTGATTTTGGAGGCTGAACTTCTTGCGTGGATGCTGGCTGTGATGTCAGTGGGGCATTGGTTTCTTCCACTGGGTCATAACAAAAAGAAGGCAGATATCCCTCAATGTCAAACGTCACAGGACTTTGGCACTTTCTAACTGGTTTGGTGTCCAATATCACAAATATGAATGTATAGGCTAGACTTCAAACTCCAACATCGTCTGGTGAGCAGCAATAAAAAAATATTATACAAAGATTATAAATGTTAATGTAAAACCACAGGCTAACTTTGTATTATAGCTGAGAAGTGTTCAAAGAAGTGCCCTTCATACATTTTGGCTATTCAATTCTTTCCTTTAGACCAGTGGCTTCTTAACTTTCAACCTTGTTTGTGCATGTCATTGCTAATTTTAGACCTTTCATGCTTCAAACACAACTATTCCATTATTCAGCAATCCCTTCCTCAGCTGAAGTGGGTTCATTAGAATAGAAAACCCTACTGTGTGGCAGACAGGACAACTAAGACCAAAACAAGGAACCAATATAACATAATGCTGTTGGAAAGCATTATTTATTCATTATTTGTTTATTGACAAATGCGCAAGCTGCTTGTTTATGTAAGAGGAGCACTGCCTTACCAGGTTGCTCTGGTTTGTCTTTCAACTCTCCCTCGACTACTGGCTGTGCTACAGGTTCCAAACAGGGAGGGGGAGCGTCCACAGGGACAGGCGCTTCTGTGGCCACTGGAGCTGATGCTGGCAGAGTCTAGAAAAGAGAGAGAGAAAATCATAAAAGGTCATGCAATACAATAATGACACACCAAAAATCTCAGTTACTCAAAGCAGCCCAAAACTGAATCACCGTGGGAGATTTCTGAATTTTCACATTAATAGAGCATTCAGATTTCACACTAAAACTTTACAACAGATAATGTTGGCCACATCTACACTTTAGTGATTGAGAAAATAATCAAAAGAAAAATGTATTACTCAAGTTGTGACACACAAGACATTCTCTGATTTCACAAAAATCTGTCAAGTTTATTTCTAAAGCATGTTTAAAAGACTTTGCCAAAGTGCTGCTCAACAAAATCACAATTAATCAAATAGGAGATAACAATCTGATGGTAAGACAAAACAAACCAAAACATAACAGACAACTGGAAACAGAGCCTAAAAGATGACTTGAACACTAGACAAGAAAGTTTTGACATTTTTTCATTTATTAAGAGGGATCACTTCATAACAAATGAAAGATTTTTGCAAATCATCAGAGTAGTCACAAAAAAAAGCCTGGGCACCTTAATACCAAGTGAGAGCATGGAACACAAACATCTGGTCAGAGGATTCTATGGAGCCAGAGATGAAGTGATATGGTCAGAAATATAGCTTGGAGACATGCCATAAGACCTTAAAAAAAAAAAAAAGAAAAAAAAAAAAAAAAGAAAAAAAAAAAAAACTTCTTTCGGTTGTTCCTGTAAGGGGTTGCCATAGCGGATCATCCATGGCATTTCCATTTGTTCCTTTCCTCTGAGTCATCCTCTTTCACACCAACTGCCTGCATGTCTTTTCTTACCACATCCATAAACCAGCCCCTTACATTCTATGAGTCTAAAAAAGTTCAACTTTAACAAATGCCCACTTTTTACGAATAAAATAAATGAATCGATTATTTTATTCTCTTTACTGTAAATAGAATCAATGTTTTTCCTTTTCATTTAAGTTTTTTAATTTAAAAAAAAACAAAAAAAAAAAAAAAAAAAAAAAACTGATTGGTGGAAAAAAATTAGGTGCTTTTTACTTCCAAAAGGGGTTTAATAATACCTAGCCAATCTCTTCTTCAACAGATTTTGAAGCAAATTAAGCTTGTAAAAGACATCAAAAGTAGCATATTCTTTAGTGAATCCTTCACTAAAGCTTAATTCGGAATACTACTGGCGCAGAATACAACCATGTTAAGCTGCTCAAAGGATTACAAACAGACATGGATCTTCCTCCTGGTTTGGTTGTCTAGTCAGCAGGCTCTCAAGGTGACTGGCAAGAGTTTAGTTTGATAATTAAAAAGCCGTTTGCAAACTGTTGTTTGGAACTAGTGGTTGCAGGGCAGTGTATAGAATTTATTTTGGGGATCAACAATGAATTTAAATGTATGAGTTTGAGAGCACCACCCACTTACAGATTATGGACCAAAAGTTAAAGGTAAAGTTAATTGTATTTTAGGTAGACAAATCATTTAAGCAGAAAAGCTGTAGTAACTGCCTGATGTTTGTGACGCGCAAGTCAAGATTTAGCCTCACCTCTGCTTCGGTTTTGACATCCATATCTACAATCTCAAGTAACTCTTCTCCAGTGGAGAGGCTGGCCTCTTTGGCTCCTCCTACAGATGTAGGTTTTATTACCACAAACACAGGGTGGCCCTGTGGAGGGTTGACCACACAGTCCCCAGTGGCTACAGAAGTCAGAGGGATGAGAGGGGTCAGCGAGCTGGGATCAGATACGCTGGTCAGGTAGATCTGTGGAGGATCACAAGAACCTTGGCTCCTCTGTGTCTGAACATTCTGCAAAAAGAGAAGAGTAAATATAAAACATCTCCAAATATTTATCAAGTGTCTTGTGTAAGACTGGGATAAGTCTGGATCTGGTCAGCTCTGTACATGGAATTGTTTCATTATATGAGTGATCTTAAGTCGGTTTTCTCACTCTCAGGGGTTTTTATAAATATGGGCCACTGTTAATCACAACAGATCTTCACACCAGGGCCTACTGAGACATAACAGGTCCAGGGCCAACACAGCATGACAATGACATGGATTTGACAAAATTCATTGGCTGGTACAACACTTTGCTTAGCAGCCAAACAAACTGCTGAGAAAACAGTAATCACAATAAACACCTTTTCTTATTGAGACTGAATCACAACAAAAGTAAAAACAATGCCTATTAGGACTATTTGATATTACAATGCAGTCTTCTGTAGAGCAGAAATATCCTTACAGTTCCTCTCCTTAGCTAAGCCTTGGCTGAAAAGAGAGTTAGGAATGCACTACACTGGAAAAACCTGGAACACATTTCAACAGTGCTGATTCCAGATTAAACTCCTTAGAATTAAACTTAATAGCTTACAACCTCTGCAAATCAGAAAATAAAAAAAATCAGTTGTTTACTTCAGTGGTTCTTAAAAGAAAGATGCCTGTCCTTATACTTACTACTGGGGCAGCAGTAGAGCTGGAAGGTGTTTGTGGACTGAGGGCAGGTGTGGCAGAGGGTGAGGGGTGGGTAACTATTACTTGAAGGCTGCTACTGTCCACTGTAAGTGGATTTTGTGTTGTGTTCTGCCCTTCAGTCTGACACACTCGCACCTGAAGAAAACATAAATGAGAGATCTTCTAAATACTTACACACATATAGGAACTAAACTAGATGTACATTTTTACCTATAAGCCATCTTGAACCATTCACTTAATCTGTTCTGTTATTTAATGTACTAGATAACAGTCTTTAACTGTCAGAGGTTTTAAAAAAAAAAAACCTGACGCATATTTCAGTTCAAATGTGTGCTAATTTATATGTGCATTTTGCACACTGTTATCTGGTGCAAGTTTGTAATGTTTTAGTTTTGTTGGCCTGGATCTCCAAACATACACACTTCATGTAAATTTAAATTTCTTTCCCCTGACTGTCAGGCGCTAGAAGGCTCACCTCATGCACAGGCCGGTCATGGTTGGCCGGTTTAGGTGTGTTGTCCACAGGGAGCTCAGTTTTGATACGTTTGGGGGAGCTCTTGCAGGGAGTCTGCAAGGACTGGATGGTAAAGGTGGAGTAGAGGCCGGACTTCATGTAGTCGTTGCGAGAGCTGCGCTGTACCGAGCTCAGGGAAGATCGCTGCGTCTGCAGGTTCTTAGACAGACAGCCTGTGGTGGTGCCAGTGCCCCCTGATGATTTTGGCTGGATAGATACATCCACTCTTTCCCCGCTGCTGACCCTCTGGCCATCTTCAGGCCCACGGAGCCCATCAGCCGAATTTAGGTCAGGAAAAGTAACAAATTTGTACACAAACTTCTGACCACTCACCTTCTTTATTATATTCTGTATAAAAACACCAGATCATAAGTCATGTTACATTGGTGAATTCACATAAAATGAAAATATGACTGATTACAATACAAATTGTCTTCCAGTGAAGCTGGGCGATACAATAGCATGCTACTGGGAATCTATCAAATCTATTACTATGTCATGATACTCTTTCATGAGCCTGATGCAAGCAACAGTCTGATTTCTAAAACACCAGTCTAGATTCTAACAGTATGAATTAAAACATTCAACTAAAATTAAATAAAGGGTTCATGATATATAATGCCTAATAGTAACATATTGCGTAAGATCTCTTGGAATTTTGCATTTTTTGTCATATCGCCCACTTACTAAGTAAACTTACAAACTTACTAAAAGCTGGTACCCTAGCCAGAGTGATAGTGTTATATTAAAAGTCAAGTCCCTCAAAGGATAATGACTCATTTTCAAGCCTCTCACTTTCAAGCACTCTTCCTCTCTCTTTCTGTTTCTTTCCCACTCGCTCACTCACTCAAACTCTCACACAAACACACACATACGCACACACAAAATCAGGTCTAAGCTTGTCCTAGCCTAGGATTTTCAAAGGAGAACAAAACAGTACAAGATAGCTGGTAAGTACAAGAAGTTGGTTTTACGTATAGATACGTAAAACCAACATTCTCCCATTCATTCTGCATTGACAAACACGCACCTTATCGTAGTAGTAGCGCAGAGCACGGCTCAGCTTATCATAGTTCATGTTGGTTTTGTTCTTGCGGAGCCCCCAGAGCCGTGCCACCTCCTCAGCATCCAACAGCTTAAACTCACCGTCACCAGACGTCCAAGAGATCAGGTGCCGGTGGCTCTGATCATCCAGCAGGTGCAGCAGAAACTGCCACAGGGTGATGGATGGATCCATGGCTGAAAAAACAATATAAAGAAATTTTGCTATGTGGCACACTGTTAAAACCTTAAATCGACATAAATCGATATCATGTGAATGCTGTTCTTATACCAGAGCTGTATCATTTTATGCTGCTAAAACTAAGCTTGAAAACCTAATAAAAGCTAAGTCGATAAAAACAGTAATCCTTATAATTTAATAATTATAAATAATTTGATGCAACACACAGCCTCAATTATTTCTGACTGGCTCACTTAGACAGCAGATAAACTGATTACCAGGACAGTTTGTTGTTTGACTCAGCCAATGCCTGTTAAAAATGTCATATTATTTGAATCCTTCTGAATTAGGATCATGATATGCCACTAATTTGGCCATGTGGCCGACTTATGGATGGGGCAGTAGCTCAATCCCTTGTATCTGCTGATGGGCTGAGGGAAGTGCTTTAATGACCTTGAGCAGGCTGACCAGGGAGGCATTTTCTTTGTGGTTGGTTTAGGTTTTTGATGCCTTGTTTTGCTTTGGTGGGATTTTGTAAATATTAATTACTGTTAAAAATGTGATTTTAAATTTATTTAAAAATAAAATTCCACTTTTGATTCACATATTTTATCACTTCTGTAAGTTAGGCGTGACCACACAGAGCCCATGCGACAATTAGTCATCACATTAAATCCCCTTGTCTATGATAATAAATGTTGTTAGTGCAAGGAGAGGAATGCTGAAGGCCGTTGGTTGTAGATGTTGCGAAAAGGATGGAAATGGCTGTAGTTAATACTTATTTTAGGAAGAGGAGCACAAGGTGACGCATAAGAGTGGAGGAAGATGCTCACAGGTAGATTATATCCTTTGCAGGAGGGTCAGTCTGAAAGAGATTGGAGACTGCAAAGTGGTGACAGGGGAGAGTGTAGCTAAACAGCATAGGATGGTGGTCTGTAGGATGACCTTGGAGGTCAAGAAGAGGAGGAAAGTGAGGGCAGAGTCGAGGATCAAGTGGTGGAAGCTGAAGGAGGAGAACTGCAAGGTGGAATTCAGGCAGGAGTTAACACAGGCACTGAGAAGTGTTGAAGAGCTACCGGATTGCTGGGAAACTGCTGCAGAAGTGGTAAGGCAGACAGCGAGAAATGTACTTGGTGTGACATCTGGAAGGAAGAAGGAGGATAAGGAAACCTGGTGATGGAACCGAGAAGTCCAGGAGTGTATACCAAAGAAGACGGGGGACAGTCAGAGAGATAAAGAAAGTAGACAGGTGTACAAGATTAACCACAGGGCAAAGAAAGAAATAGCGAATGTCAAAGATAAGGTGTTTGGAGAATTGTATGAGAGGTTGGACAGTAAAGAGGGAGAAAAGGACCTTTACCGATTGACTAGACAGAGAGACAGATGTGCAGCAGGTCTGGGTGATTAAAGATAGAAATGGAAGCTTACTCACAGATGAAGAGAGCATGTTGAGCAGATGGAAGGAATACTTTGAGGGGCTGATGAATGAAGAAAATGAGAGAGAGAAGATTGGATGATGTGAGGATTGTGTACCAGGAAGTGCAGCAAATAAGCAAGATGGAAGGGCAGTGATGAAGAGGATGAAGAATGGAAAGGCTGTTGGAGCGGATGACATACCAGTGGAAGCATGGAGGTGTTTAGGGGATATGGCAGTTGAGTTTCTGACTCGACTGTGTTAATCAATCTTTGAAAGTGAGAGGATGCCTGAGGAGTGGATACAAAGTGTACTGGTATTGATTTTCAACAATAAGGGTGACGCACAGAGCTGTAGTAACCATAGAGGGATAAAGTTGATCAACAACAGCCTGAAGTTATGGGAAAGAGTAATGGAAGCTAGGTTAAGAAAAGAGGTGAGGATTACTGAACAGCAGTATGGTTTTATGCCAAGAAAGAGCACTACAGGTGCAATGTTTGCTCTGAGGGTGTTGATGGCAAAGTACAGAGAAGGTCAGAAGGAGCTCCATTGTGCCTTTGTGGACTTTGAGAAAGAATATGACAGGGTGCCTCGAGAGGAGTTGTGGTTTTGTATGAGGAAGTCAGGTGTTAAAGAGAAGTATATGAAAGTAGTTCAGGATATGTACAACGGCAGTGTAACAGTGGTGAGATCTGCAGTGGGAGTGAAGGATGCATTTAATGTAGAGGTTGGATTACATCAAGGATCAGCGCTGAGCTCATTCTTGTTTGCATTAGTAATAGACAGGTTGACAGACGAGGTTAGACAGGAATCTCCGTGGACGTTGAGGGTTGCTGATGATATTGTGATCTGCAGTGAGAGTAGGGAGCAGCTTAAGGAGAACCTGGAGAGATGGAGATATGGTCTAGAGAGAAGAATAAAAATGAGTAGGTCAAAAACAGAAGACATGAGTGTGAATGAAAGGGAGGAAAGTGGAGTGGTTAGGATGCAGTGAGTGGAGGTAACAAAAGGTGGAGGAGTTTAAATACTTGGGATCAACAGTTCAGTGTAATGGCGAGTGTGGAAGAGAGGTGAAGAGAGTGCAGGCAGGTTGGAATGGGTGGAGAAGAGTGGCTGGAGTGATTTGTGACAGATGAGTACCAGCTAGAGTAAAAGGGAAGGTTTACAGGACAGTAGTGAGACCAGCTATGTTGTATGGGTTGGAGAAAGTGGCACTGACAAAAAGACAGGAAGCAGACCTGGAGGGGTCATAGTTAAAGATGCTGAGATTTTTGTTGGGTGTGATGAGGATGGACAGGATTAGAAATGAGTAGATTAGAGGGACAGCTCAGGTTAGAGGTCTAGACAAAGTTAGAAAGGCAAGGGTGCGTTGGTTTGGACATTTGCTGCATTTTTAGCAGGATGCACTGTCCTGCTGTAAAAGACTAGTATCATTAGGAAGTACAGCTATTCTGAAGGAGTGCACTTGGCCTGCAACAAGGAGTATGTAGGTTTATGGGTCAAAGTAACATCCACATAAATCAAAGGTTTCCCTGAAAAACATTTCTCACATCACACTACCTCCATAGGAATACCTTCTTCCCATAGGACATCTGGGTGCCCTTTCTTTTCCACACAAGTAAATGCACATGCACCCAACTGTCAACATGATGTAACAGAAAATTACACAACTATAATTTAGCTCACAGATACTTAGAGCAGATTTTTCCTACTTCCAAAACATCAACTTCAAAAACTGCTGTCTAATATTTACCACCTTGACAGCTGCCATTGTAAAGAGTTGTCAATCTCAGTGTCATTCCCTTTACCTGTCAGTGGCTATAATATTGTAACTGATAAGTCATTGTTTGTCATAAAAATAAATGCATCTCATATCTGCCATCAGCGATGTGGCCCTGCCCACTGCTCAGTTTTTTTAGCCTGACACTGAGTGAGAAATAATAAAGGGTAAATAACAAGGATAGGCTGTTTTATTCTCTTTATTCTAAGAGCTAGAGTTCTAAAATTAGTCATAGAAAAAAATAAATAAAAAAATTCTAAATGAACCTCATGCAGAAAATAGAATAAATTAATGAATTAAAAATTAGGAAAGAATCTATCCCCTTGTTAGCTGCACAAATTAAATGCAAAAGTTAGCAAGACCAAGACAGTGATATGGGTGTTGCTATGCAAAGTTCAACATATAAAGCTTCATCGTGTAGTCATGGCATCTTTGTTTATATACAGAGAGAAACTGGTCTTGATCCTTGTCATCACACATTTAAAAACTGCCTAGATTTCTCAGATTTAAACCTTAAAGTTATTTTTCAGGTCCATAGTTTCTTTAAAAATGTTCCAATAAATTTAAAACGCAATTAAAACGCATTAATTACATAGTGAGATAAAATTTACAACAAAATATATATTTCACATACTTTATCAAGAAGAGATTGCAAATCTGACTTTATTCAAATCTGAATTTCTAACATGACTAATATGTGAAGGGTATACAAGACGTTTTCACTACCTAAAATTAGAATTTTTTAGACTTTAATATATTATTAGCACCTAACATCATGCCAGAGCAAAAAACAGCCATTTCGGACTTTTGTGAAAACAATGTTGTCATATGTTGTCAAAGGGCATAGGGGCAGCGGTGGCCTTTGGTTAGGGAGTTGGATCGGAAGATTGTGGGTTCGATTCCCTCACCAGTAGGTTGTCCTGAGGTTCCCTTGAGCAAGGTACCTTCCCGTCACTGCTCCCTGAGCGCTTTCAATAGCTGCCCCCTGCTGCACGTGTGTATGAGTGAAACGCAGAGGTTGAATTTCATTGTGTTGTGCTGTGTTACGTTTCACAATGACAAGAATAGTAACTTTCTTTCTCTTCTTCTTTCACAAGTAACTGATGTGCTCCAAGCAAAGCCAAAATCTGTATTTTTTGTTCTTCCATCCATCCATCCCACTTATCCTAACTAGAGTCATGGGGGTTACAGGGTTTTTCCCAACACTGATAAGGGAAAAGAGAGAAAAGCACCATGGACAGGTTGCTGGTCCACTGCAGAACTTTTGCAAAACTTCTGTTAATATTTTGTCATGTTCACTCTTTCATTTGTTACTCTTATTAGAAAAATCTATTTTATCATACATTACCCATTTTACAAAGACCAATGTGAAGATACTACTTGGGTGCAAATTTAAAAATGTGATATTGGAAAATAAAAACGTGTTTGAATATATCGCAAATCAGACAAGGTTAACGGTGATGAAGAACAGAAGCACAATAGGAGCCGAGTTCAGTTTCAGACCAATTTGCCTCTGGAGCCTTTGGGCCTTAATATAGAGAATGGAGTCTATTCTGCTGTTCATAGAGTAGCTATTATGTTCAACCTAGGCTTTATGCTGAGAGCCATCAGGGAAAAGGAAATGGCAGAAAAAAAAAAAGAAAAAAAAAAAAAAACAGCAGGAGTCTGAGAGCAGAGGACGTGTTTCACAAGTTAAGGAAGAACATGTTGAGAATGCAAATTAACCTTATTACCATTTCCCCCCCTCCAATTACGTAACTCATATAAAACACCTTAGAAACTATCACCATGGTAAAAGCATTTAAGCAACAGTTACTAGGGAATGGAGGGAGATTGTTTTCAGTCCCCTCTTAAATCCAGTGAACAGCATCAATAGCAGCTGAACGCCTGGCCATCAACCCAATTAGGAGAATTGCTGCAATTTCAATACCGCAGACAGAGCGCAATAAGTCAATATCACAGTTAAAATAATTTGAATGTTTTCAAGTTGGTTTATTGACTGAAATTAAGAAATGTGAAAAAGAATGTCTTTCAGGTTGACAGACAGTATAATGCATATATAATTAAAAAACAAAATGCTTTCAATAAAAAAGAAAACTATAAAAATAAACTGATGTATTACCTGGCCCATCATTTGGAATTACACCTACCTTTGGATAGGCAAAACAATACTGGACATGTCATGTATATTTGGTTAAAATTCATACCTTAAATGTTAACAATATAACCATTAAAATGCACTTCGTGCACTTCGTGATTGCTTTGCAAATTGGATGATAAACCCAAGGTTGTTATAAACCCATGCTTTCTCTACAAAGAGAAGCTATATGTAGGCTTGTTTTTTGGAGAGTTCCTTTCAAAAATGTTTGCATGGTTTAGACTAGACAAGGCTTGTCGTAATGGGCACTCAGATTTCTTTAACAACAGCAATGAACTGAGATGCTCTGAAATGTAATAGAACTATGGATTTTAGTCTCTTTTTCAAGGGACAGTGCATCATCCTTGCACAAAAACAGTGACTAGTTTCCAATTCCAGATGAAATTATGCAGAGACTGGTACGGTGTACTTTGCAAGAAAACCTGTTTGAGTTTGGAGAAAATCAGATTTGCTGCCAACTCAGAACATGTTTATGCAAGTTCAATGACTTCACAACCTGTAGTGGTTTTAGTATTAGGTCTAAATTCACAGATCAAGCCTGATGAGACCTGGTGAAGGCTATGAGGCTTACAAAGACAGCATTAGCCCTAATTTCCACAAATACCCAAAGACTTGAAATTTGTTCTGAGTACTGCAAATCTAACAAGAATGTCCAATCTTTGTCACCTGCAAGCGTGGATGCCCGGTCGCAGAATCATTGAAGCTTGTCAGTACAGCTCAACAGTAACGTGAAACTACTAAAACAAGAGTTTTTACATCGCAATTATCAAATACAAAAGTTCCTTAAAACATAATTTTAACCTAAGAATGCAAATAAAGGAACAATATTAAATGATTATATATAATGATTATATGGCTGTCTGAGCCATATAGTTTCCTCCTCTTATATTTCAGACTAATGAACAAAGCTTCATGATGATCTGTCCACACCCTATTCATCATTTACACTGCAAAGCAATCACTATGGTTTTAACTGAATAATCACAACAGCCCTGCTCAAAACATACAATGCAATTCAGAAATCGTCTAAGGTTTGACAGGAAGTTTGTACACTATTACTGACAAATAACTAAGAATGAACTCATACATGTACGTCATGTGCAAAAGATAAACAAATAAAGGCTGAACAGAGCAAAGTGTGGCTGTGAAATGGCCAATAAAAATCTGTTTTAACTCGTCAGACCCAATTGTCGCAAGAGAACAGAGTGTAAACTGTGATCTTTAATAGCCAATTATCCTCAGGCCTTGGGGCTGGAAGGCCTGATATGATTTATAACACCTGAGTACTTTGTCTTAACGACAGACTACAAAGAGAGTGAGGGAGCTGAACAGGGGCTTGACGTGATGATCATGATGTTATTAACAACAACAACCACTGAAACAGTACCACAATTACCTCTGAACAAGCTTGAAGTTTACTAACAAAGACATGCAATAGTCATGTAACTACATGTTAGACTCGCACTCCAACCTCAAACAACATAACATCAGCATTACTATAATTAAAATGTAATTACCCCCAACCCTCACTGTGCACCAACAGCAAAGAAAACTATTAATATTGTTGCACCTCTCACTCCAACTAACCTCACCTGAGCCCAAGCCCAGAGACCCTCCATAATACCACATTCACATACAATGACTGTAATTCCTTTCTCTGAAACCAATTCAGAGTTTCCTTCATCCATCCTCATTTCATCTTCAGCATCCTGGTATATGCCAGCAGATCCTTATCGAGAATGTCCTGGTACATTTCTCCATTCGTCCTTGCTTCAATTATATGAAGTCAGTACCATAACCTGAAAAACAGCTCCACACAATTATTTTTCCACCTCCAAACTTCACCTTTGTCATCGTGTTTGAGAGGTGATGTGCAGTCCCATTTCTCCTCTAAACATGGTGTGTACAATGACATCCAAAGAGTTCAAATTTGGTCTCATATGACCAGAATATATACTTCCAGAATTTCCTTGGCTTGTCCAAATGTTGGCTTGTCCAAATGGCAAACTTTAAACAAGCTTCAACAGGCTTTTTCTTCAGCAGTTGTGCATGCATAGAGGCCATGTCAGTATAATGCATTACTTATTGATTTCTTTGAAACAACTGTTAATTCCAGTTTTTTGTGAAGCTCTCAATGAGTGGTCCTTGGCTCTTGGACAACTCTGCTGATTATTCTTTTGACTCCTCTTGCGAGGAGCACCTGGTTGAATACGGTTTATGGCGAAATTATGTTCTTTCCACTTGCGGATTATGAAAGTGAAAGTGACTATTCTTGTCATTGTGCATTAACAGCATATACATACTGTATTGCTAAAAGTGATTATACACACACACACACACACACACACACACACACACACACACACACATTAGATGATGCTAAAAATTATGATTGAAAAACAATAGTTTTTCTGGCAATCGTTTGCCAATGTAACGTGGATAGTGGTAAATCAGGATTACTTGTCAGTTAAACTCCACAGAAACAAAAAAATCGTTCTCACTCATGCTATAAATCAAACGTTCTGGGGAATGTTCAAAATAATTAATAATATAACAAGTAACAAGAAAATAAGCTACTGTTGGTACTTTTTAATGGTAGGTACACTGATCTTGCAATTTCACTTGCGCACAGTATACAGCATTTGTTATTACCTGAAATTTGTGGGAGTGCAATTTTCATTTTTTTATTTTATCCAATATGGATAGGTTCTAAATGAGGGGAGTTTATTAATAAAACATTTTAATAATGGAGTGCTTAGGAACTGGCAGTATGGCAAATCACATTTTGTACTCGAGCTGGAGGAAAAAAACAATTTAGGTGGGAAAAAAAGGTATGTGAAAAAAAAAATATATATATATATAAATAATAATTTCAAATGAAATTACATTTAAGCACCAATTGTTATACATGTTAAAAATAGCACAACTGAATATTTTCCCCCAAATGGTTCACTTGGCTTTCACTTACAAAGTGAAAGTTCTTCTAATATAATTATAATATAGCTACAAATAAAAATCCACTTCACTTGCGCATGCTATGGACCAAAGTAGCATAAACAACTGTGATAATCATCAACACATCACCAGAACCTCCGTTCCCCTCCGGATCAGAGGCCATCTGATTAAGTTAACACCTAATGTGCTGCTGTTTTAATATACAGGCAAAGAGTGAGGGGAGAGATAAAAAGAGTGAGAGGGATCGAGAGAGCGTTAGTTAGGGTTTAAGTGCTGACACAGGCATAACAGAGCACTGCAGCATTAGTGGCAGGCAGAATAGGCTGTTAGTCTGAAGAGAGATCCTACATGCTTCTAGTAAATTGGACCATATACAAAGACTAGCCCGCTACTGTCAGTGCTTTGCTTCTGTGCATCCCTCTCTTGAACTCCTTCACTTATTTATACTTTCATCGATCATCTGATGCCTTAAGACCACTGTATTGTCACAGTTTGCTTTAAATTTGGTTATGAGGGTTAATTGAGATGGAAGATCTTGGCAGACTCATTGATGAAACAGTGCTTTTCATCTGAGTAGTGTCATCTTTATAAAGAGCTTGCGTTTAAAGCTTTAGAAAACCCTGTTAAAACTGTTTAGGTATCTTAACATTTACAGCCTACGTCCTCATATTTATGTCATTATTTCCCCACCCCTAAAAAGTGGCCTCTTACTCAAATGCCTACAGATTCCTGTGACCGGAAGCAAAATAAACAGATCATTGAGAAGAATGTGTGAAAATGGTGAAGCGCTACTTACCTTGGGTGGTTTGTTAGTCACAGAAGCATCTAGAGCAACCCTACTGTATATTCACAGGACACCGGATGAGATGTAGAGACAGTAGGAAATATTTGGATTGCAAAACATGTTGGCTTTCCAGTTTCAGACACAGAGCCCTTCATCAAGATCAGTGTTTACTACCCTTCTTCTGCACAAATTTTTACTGTTTTATCAGCTCCAGCACACATTATTCAACTCATGAAGTCCTTCCGGAGCTTACAAAGGGGGTGTAAAAGCACGCAGGGCAGTAAATGTTGGTGGATCGGAGGTACAGTATTGAGAAGTGGGGGAAATGTGGCTGAACAGAGCTGGAGGAAATACACCAGCTCATCTAAGTTGTCAAGCTTCCAACAGGTAGGGGGGATTTTAGCATTCAAGCTGGGACATGAAAACCATCCAAGAAAAGGCTTTTTCCACAGACCGGGCCTTTATAGAAGCTCTAAATCATTAAAAACACATTTTTTCCCCACAGTTTCCCCACATCATTCGAGGAGTGTCTAAAATGCTCTCAGGCGCAAAGGTGTGAACTTGGTAGCTCTGAACTCACATCAACATTTGGAAGCATCTAGTTACATTCCGAAGCCCTCTCGACCCACGGCCATCGTGCCTGGAAGAGGGAAGCAAAAGCTGAGAAAAAAGACAAGCTTTTCAGAAAAACTCACCACTTATAAGAGGGTTGGAATCCATGGTCTCTGCAACTGGTCTTGAATTTCGGACCAGTTCGGTCACGTCCACATATCTGCACACGAAAGGATGTCAAAAGTGGGCTCCCGTGGAGGCACACGGCGACACAAGCAGACGGGGTTGAGTTTGGAGATTATATAACAGCTCTGTGGCCATAAACACACGCATCTCTGCCTCCATGTTTAGCGGAGTCCGGCTGCAGGCGCCACCGCAGTGTCGGTTGGGCTAAGCTAGCTGTTAGCTGGCTAACGCGCTGGCTGCTTTCCGTCGCCAAAAGTAGCGCCGAGGACAGTTTCCTGACTAAAATAAACCGCCGTAACACAAACTAACGGTCCTTTCTCTCTTGGCAGGTGGGCGACAACACCTTGACGACCTCATGAGGATAGCAACATTGTGTGTGGGGGGGGGAAACCCGGAGTTAAAGCGAAAATTCCCTTCTCAGGTCCAGAGTACAGAAAGTCCCCCGCTGTAAAGTAACACCTCTTGACAGTAAAAATCGTGACGAGAAGGTCGAAACAAAACAGCAACGCGTCTGCTTAAGTTGTGAAAGCGAGCTCATACGATCCCCTGCACTTCGCTTTCCCTCTCTGCTGTTTGCTCCGACTAAAACGTCTCGACTACTTGTGCCATTGCACTTTCCTTCTTCTTTTCTCTCCTCTATCGCTCTCCGTCTCTCGCTGTCTCTCTCTGGAGTCCCTGTGGAGCTCAAACGTCACCGCGCACATGACGTTAGTCAGACCCTCCACAGCCAAATGAATGGAGGAGGAAAGAAGGACAGGCGTAGTTAAGATTTTAATGACTCTGACATTCGCCGAAGTCTCTTCAAACTGAAGGAAGAAGGGAAAGGCGTTCGCGGAGCTGCACTCCGGTCGGATGTGTGCTCTCACACAAGTTGCTGCACGCCGAGGGCAAGCCACAGGTAGTCGCCTTGCCCACGTGACTTAATATGGTAGCTGGTTATTCTGGTCTGTAGTGTGCAATTAATGTTGCTTTTTTCCGGAATCATCTGTGTAATGAAGATACAGGACCCGGCACCTGTATGCCAGTCATCCAGAGTAGCAGTGATGGCATGCAGATCAACTTCAGCATGTTCAAGTGGCTTGGCTCATAGGCCTGAAGGAAAGGTGACTTGGGCCCAAATCCCATCTTAATCTTCGTGTAGTGGATACGTGCCATCATCTGCACATGCACTTCATTTAGACGCCTATTCCAAACATGACATATTGTGTGTGTGTGTGTGTGTGTGTGCGTGTGCGTGCATGATGCTAGGCTGTTTGTTTTAATCTTAGCTACAGAACACACTGTGTGTGTGTGTGTGTGAATGATGCACATGGTTATGCCACGAGTCCATTTGTGGCAGTGCATCTTTGTACAAAGAAAAAATAATCTATTTCAGGAAGCAGGTCTTACACTGCTGCCACAATTCAACATCTAGTTTCCATGGCAACTACTCACTAGTGTGACAGGGTATCCGTCACAGAGATGAAGAAACAGAGAAATGTGCACTCTCCTCCTCATCAATTCAGCGTATTACAAAGTTCAGCTAATTAGCCACTCATTGGCCATCAATGACTAAAAACTTCAAAAATCACCTTCTAAACTTCGGGGTTTCTAAACGTGCGCTGGTCATACAGTTAAATGTGTTATTAGCTACGTTTTTTTTTGTTTTGTTTTGTTTTAATGAGGCATTAAGAGCCCCAATGTGCACTGTAGTTAAGCTACATTAAATGTGAAGCTGAGGAGTTATTGCTGAAATGTGTCTTTGTCTGCTGAAAATCTCAACTTGGAGCTAAATATAAGTCACAGCCACTTCATACCATGGACTGTTGACATGGTTTCTACACCACTGCATTGAAAAAGAAACACATTTCTTTGGCACAGTGTTCAAAGAAGACGATATTAAACTCCAAGCGCTGAAGCAAACACAATTGCGTTGAAATTAACAGCTGGTAAAGGTGATGTACCAACAGCCCTGTGTACTGTCACTTTCAAGATGTGCAGCACTTTTAAAACTCTGCTGTTGTCCCTTTGTTTTTAAGTGATTTATGCATATATGCATCACCAATGATTTACTTGGAAGTAAATGTTTTAAATGCTTTTAAAACCACAAATGGGGCAATGGTGGCCTAGCGGTAAGGGAGTTGGCCCCAGAATCGTAGGGTCATGGGTTTGAAACCCAGACCAGTAGGTTGCCCCCAAGTACCCTTGAGCAGGGTTCCGTCCCCATCACTGCTCCCCAGACGCTTTAAATAGCTGTCCCCTGCTGCACGTGTGGGTGTGTGTGTGTGTGTATAGGATAAATGCAGAAGCAGCATTTCATTGCGGTTCACACTGTGTTGTGCTGTTTCACAATGACATGTCACTTTCACTTATTTCTGTGATTCTGCTCATTCTCATTTTAAATATATATAGGCGACAGCAGATCTGAGAAAGTGCACAAAACCTGACATAATTGCTTTATTTAACCAAGTGCAAGGATTGCATGGAACATGTCATGATTGTTGAAAAGGAGTGCAGAAGGTAGTGATTAATTGCCCAGGGTGCTGGAACTGGTATGACCATGAATGCCAAACAATCTAGTTAGTGACTTCAAGAGTGTGACGGCATGAGTCACACATTGGTAAGGGGGGAAATTAGTCACATTCTTAGGCACAGTCACAAAGAAGCCAATACAATACTCAATAGCTATTTAATAAAATACACTGTACTTTATTAAATCCATTTTGCAATGTAACAGTACAACCTGTTAATAAACCACATCCCAATAAATCATATTGTTTTTCACAATGGTTATGCCACACAATGCTCAAACCCAGCCCAGTCATCCACAAAGCAAAGAGATGAGCCTGAAGGCTGTCTGGAACTTCTGCTGGATTTAAAAGACCTCTCTTCTTTTGGACTCAGGAAGATCATTAAGACCCTGTAGTTCCCTTAAACCCTGCAGGGGGAACAAATGTGCATGTTTTTCATTCTGAGTGATTCAGTTATGTCTAACTCATACCTTAAAGGTGGTAATGAATAAGATCTATCCATTGTAAGATTTACAAAGCCTACCTCCAAAACCATACGAATGTTTGCTTTGATTTTTGCTGCATCTTTGGTCAGAGCCTCAGTATAACTGAAATAGCCACATAGAAAGGCACATCTCAAAATGAATAAAGTAAACTGACTGAGGAAAATGTCAATCAAAACTGACTGAGGATCTTACTCAGTGAGCTGGTTGGTCTTTTTTTCTATGAATGTCAAAGCTTCAGAGAGTGTGAGCTCCACAAAAAATCCATATCCAACTGCCACAAAGATTTTGGAAGTGTCAGGTCTGGAATGAAATGAAATCCAGGTTATTCAGGCACAGAGGTGCACTCAGAACACAAAGGGTTAGGGTCCAACAAATCACACTCACACATGAGCTTGAACGTAGAAATTACAGCCAAGATCTACATCTGTTTTTAGTTCTTTGCTATCGGTTTCCTGAAAAGAAAAGCGAATTGAAAGCTCTGTTAAGGTGACTGACCAAAAGAAAGCACAGATCACTAGCGATTAGAGTTGAGCGATGGGGTGATCAAAGGAAGGAAAGAGAGTGAGAGGAAATATTAGTTGGGAGACAAAATATTTTACCTGAATACTTTTAATGGTATTCTTCAGCTGAAGGTACTGTGTAATCTTTTCATACACACCATCTCTCTGCTCCAAAACATGCCTGGTAAAACAAACAGGTGCATTAAGGGAACAGGTTCAAATCAAATACTCATGTTCAGCTTACACGTCAGTGTTTACTCACTGTAGGTCTCTCTTCAGCACGTCGTTGATAAAAGCCTCATACTGAAGGACTTTGTTGGTGATGTCGGGTTTGCCAGAAGTCATTGTGGAGACAGTTGTAGTCGCAGTTTCTAAACAGGCTGCAAAGACTAACCAATTTAAGAAGAGCCAATGACAAAACACCTCATTTCACACGAGATTTGATTTCCTGCCTGTAAAATGTATCTTCTAGCTGATCACAACAGAGGGGCTGCTAGCAGGTCAGTTAGCAGCTTAGTGATGATCTCTGCGGTTTCCCGGGGATCTGTCTCCTTCATGTAGCGCATGCGATTAGAAATTTACCCACTTTTTTTGCTTGGCAAAATATCAGGCCTTTATTGATATGTATCGATCTGAATCGATGTTACGCGCGCCACGTGAAAATTACCAACTTGTTTACAAAAAACGGGAAAAGAACGCGTCAAGTAACCGGAAATGACGCGACTTTTAAAATTACTTTTAAAATCATTTTTATATGGTTATCAATAATGAATAATTAAATAATTCTGCGCGTCTATAAAACAAACGTTACAATTATTAAGAAGCTAATATACTCTATTTTTTTATTGAATATATTTTAAAGTCGATATTTTAGGGAACAATTTATAATGGACAGAACCAAATGGAAACCACACTTTTTTCAAACCCAAAATGTTTGACGTTTCATTTTAATATAAAACGTATTATAGCTTTGTTATTAAAATAAAGTACTATTTTTTAGCTGAATACAAAAATAAGATGTAATAGTTTTACACATATAAATACACAATTAATGCAAAAAAAAAAATTAATTCATGCTAAAAGTGCGAAATAAGTTTCTCATAAACATACAATGGCTTAAATCCTCGCTATTCCGAGGCAAAGAGGCATCGAATTCAGTTTGGGAGTTGATCTTAATCGTTTAGGCTTCCATAATAAAAGTCCCTGGCGTTGAAAGGGCAAACCTCGGCTAGCGGGCTAGTTAGTGTTAGCCTACCGGTTAGAATATCGCCTTTTTGGGGTGACATTTTAAATAAATTACGTTCTCATGAAGAACGGCTTTATATGCTGTTGTGGGTCACCAGGTTTTGGAAAGACGCATTAAATATACAACAGTTCCCTTGAAAACGGGCTAGCTATGCTAGATAAGTCATGCGCTTTCCTCCAGAAGTTTAGTGAAGTAGGCTTAGTCCCATCTAGTTTATCATTAGCTCAGTATTAAGGCTTTCTGTAACTTCCCTGAACACCTGAGCCACTGCAAAGTGGAAGTAGAATTCGCGTCTTTGTGAGTTAGTTGTCTTGTATGTGTGTTAAACTCTCCTGTTGGGGTAGTTATTTTTACTTGTGACTGCACATGGCTGGACCTGAGCTGCTTTTGGACTCCAGTATTCGTCTGTGGGTAGTTCTGCCCATAGTCTTTATTACATTTTTTGTTGGAGTTTTTCGCCATTATATAACCCAACTTATACAAAGTGATAAAAAAGTAGAACTGGAACAAGTGTCTGACAGGTAAGATGACATTCAATATGTGATCTAAACTTGCCTTCAAAGTTTAATCCAAGAAAAGTAACCATTCCAACCCATCCAGTGATAACAGGAGGGGTTAATAGACACATTTGCAGAAATGAAACTTGTTTATTACATTCTTTTTTTGAATCCAATGTGAAGCACCCAGCAAGTTGTCATTTCTGGATACTAAATAAAGCTCTACTGTATGGACAATTAATTGAGATTGTGACTCATGATTGAAAATATTTCCATAAACACCATTAAAATTGTGAAGCAGTATGAATGCTGTAACAATATTGATAATATCACACAACCTAATGCCAAGGTTAGTCAAGCTTCTGTTTATATCCACATACTAAGTCAGACATTAATTAATTCTTTCATTCTTTTGCAGCCAAGTGTTACTACGAAGCCGAATTCTCCGAGAGAATGGGAAGTACTTACCTAAACAGGTAATCACCACACCTGAAATTCTAATAATACTTTGAAAAGTAGGATCATCTCATTGTCTGTGATTAATATTTTTGAGCCAGTGTTGTCAAGTTCCAACCAAAATAAAATAATTTGCCTGTTTCAATTAGCATGAGCTTTTTCAGCAAAGGTGTTCCATTTTTAATTGTTATATGGAAGTGATGATTGTTAATGCTTTCTGTCTGATTCCAGTCATTTGCCATGCGGAAACATTACTTTAACAATGCTGAAACAGGTTTTTTCAAGAAGGTCAAGAGGAAAGTGGTTCCCAAAAACCCAATGACTGGTGAGGGCTTAAGTTCCATGCTACCACGACATAGTTTTGTTGTTTAAATAAGTAACATTTTAGACTCAATTACGTGTTCAGGAATACTCTTGAAACAAGTTCCTTTGACAAACACTGTGCCTCTTTTCAGATACCAGCATGCTGACAGACATGATGAAGGGAAATCTCACCAATGTTCTGCCAATGATTTTAATTGGTGGATGGATCAATTGGGCTTTCTCTGGCTTTGTCACTAGTGAGTACAGCTGGTCATAAATCTTGTGATGCTATTGCGAACTCGGATCTTTCTAATAAACCATACCTCCCTTTGCTATTTTCATGATTTTCATGGTTAAAATCCTGATATTCCACTGAACTAATGAGGTATTCCCAAATGCAAAGACCCTTTTGAGATCATGCTGCATGGAAGAGTCTTATTTATGGAATTAAAGTTGTGTGAAATTCTATGTGATGAACGATCTTTTTGGTTCACCAGCAGTGTTGTGCTTGCCCCCCCCAAACCAGCTAAGGTTCCCTTTCCACTAACTCTGAGATTTAAACCCATGCTGCAGAGGGGAATTGAACTGCTATCGCTGGATGCATCATGGTATATTGTTAACACTATTTCCTTGTTTGATTCCTTGCAGTTCTTCATTTGATAAATACTTATCTAACTTGTCGTAAATGCAAATAAGTAGACTCGAGCAATAAACGACTGTGGCTGACCAGTGGCTAATTGACCAACTGTTAGCATTTTTTGTTTTTCTCTTGCAGGGTAAGCTCAGCCTCTTGGTACTTCCTCAATGTCTTTGGGCTTCGGAGCATGTACTCTCTCATACTTGGACAGGATAATGGTGATTCAGATCATAAGTCATTTTTTGGTACTAATAAGAGTGTGCATGTATGAGTTAGGAGCAGTTTTAGTTGAGCACAATAAGGCATATCATTGGCAGTGCTTGAAATTTGGCAGGTTTCAGCCTGTAGAAATTAAAGTTTCAGTTATTGCACCTAAACATAAAGCACATAATACAATTATCCATTGTATTACAGCTGCAGACCAGTCAAGAATTATGCAAGATCAAATGACTGGAGCGGCTATGGCTATGCCACCTGATCCCAACAAAGCCTTTAAGGTGAGGAATGCAAATTATGCAGTCGACTGCAAAAGATTGCATACACCTGGTTAAATGATATTTTTGTTTACTTATTTCCACTTCTTATGAATGTATACATACCCTTCCAAGAACACACCTTCGCATTTTAACGCATACTTACTGTTGATTTGCTGAATTAACTGGTGAATTTAACGCCGTGGGGGGAAAACAGATTATGGCATGTTTAACATGCACAATTGGGTGTGTTTTTATTTTTTCAATAACTGAAGCATAAAAACATAAAATCAGAAATTGCATTAATAAGAGGTTAAAATAAACACCCTCCTTATCCTCATTTTCAGAGTGAATGGGAAGCTCTGGAGATTGTTGAGCACAAGTGGGCTCTGGAGAATGTTGAAGAGGAACTGATGTCTCAAGACCTGAATTTTCGAGGACTCTTCAGCCAGCAATGCAAAAAGAATATGTTCTAATGAAAAAGTGTCATCTGAGGGTAGTTTATGCACTGTTATGAACATAAACCTTCCATAATAATCTTCTTCTTTTTAAATAGATGATTTAACTTTGTTTGACCCGTTCTTATCGATTATTTTGTCTCACCGAAGTGTCTTAATTGGTATTTTGATGTCTGAGAGACGACACTGGCAATGATAAATGCAACAAGCGGAATCAGAGCAAAAGTGTTTTGTTTTGGGGTTTTTTGTGTGTGAGAGTGTTTATTAACTATTATCCTGTTGCTTATGCAACCAAAGCCTTTTAAAGTCTCCTTTTCATTGATTTCTGCTATTTGTAATGAGAATGTGAATGTAGCAAATCAAATCTGATCACTTCCTTTGAATCAGAAACTTCAAAATAAATGATTTCATCAACGTTTAATGGCATCCTTTGGTGATGTGGGAATGAACTCATGACTATCATATAATGAGGGACGTTACAGCTGGATCTAGCTCACCACATCAATTTTCTTTGCTGATGGATGTAGAAATGAGTCAGACGTTTGTGAAAAAATGGATACAGCTGAGCTTCATTTTTCTTACAAGTTGAAATTTTAGCTTGTTTAGATTTGTGATTCTATACAACAGTGTAAAACCAAGAAAGACACTTGATGAACAAACTTTAATTACATCCTTCATTTTATAGGGCATACTTTCTTAAAAGAATGGTTTCCAAACATGTAGACTGCTCAAAAGGCTTGGTCAAAGCACATTTAACAAAGGGCTTTTTTTTTTCCCCCCAATTTCATAATTTTTATTTAGAGCAATTGCTGCATATTAGGCACATGCTGCATGGATCACAAGACCTACGCAGGTTGTGCCACAATTAAAATTTCCATCTTTTCTGTATTGACTAATTTGCAGTGCAATGGTTTCAACAATGTAGCTGGCTTGAAAGTGGAAAAAGTGGCATATACATTTAATTTATATAACCTGCTATGATGCTCTGAAAAATATTTTAAAGTTTGTAATCAGTTGCCCAAAAAATCATCCATTTGAAAGCACTGCTTTAAGCCCTACTGGAGTTAAAGATTTGCCCTTTTACATAAAGGCCAAAATGTTCATTCTCAAGTATTTAAAAGTTTACTGTTGAAAAATTAAAGACAAGGTGATGCAGTGGCGTTGATTGTGGAGTGGGAGGTATATTTTAGTTCATTCATTGTTCAACAAGAGAGCTATAATTCACAAGTGCAAAAGTTATATATTCCATCATATGAAGAACACACTTTCAAAATTGGAAGTGTTAAAAAATGCTTTCAGAAATGGAAGTGTTAATCATTTATTTTCATCAATCAACAAAATGCAATGAATGAACAAGAGAAATCTAAATCAAATCAATATTTGGTGTGACCACCCTTTGCCTTCAAAACAGCAGCAATTCTTCTAGGTACACTTGCACACAGTTTTTGAAGGAACTCAGCTGGTAGGTTGTTCCAAACATCTTGGAGAACTGACCACAGATCTTCTGTGGATGTAGGCTTCCTCACATCCTTCTGTCTCTTCATGTAATCCAGACACACTGGATGATGTTGAGATCAGGGCTCTGTGGGGCCAGAAGAACTGATGCTGGTTTGAAGGCAAAAGGTAATAACACCAAATATTGATTTGATTTAGATTTTTCTTTTGTTCACTCACTTCGCATTTTGTAAATTGATAAAAATAAACAATTATTATTTATATTTCTGTAGCATTCTTTGTTTAAAGCATTTTTTCCCACACTTGCCTAAAACTTTTGCACAGCACGGTATATATACATATATATGTATACACACACATACATACACATATAAACAAATATACAATTATATAATCAATCTATTAACAAAATAAAAATGAAAGCTTTCCCACCCCAAGCTTCTGATCCATATGATCATTTTTATTATAATACAAAAATACTGTACAGATGCGTTTTTAAAAGTCAAGAGCTCTATCCAGAAAGCACTGTACTGAAATATTCTCATTGCTTCAAAAAATTATAAATTGCATACAATCAAAAAGAACACAATATTTATATCCTTGGTTTTTACTCTTTCAATAAAGATAAAAATACAAATATCCTGCTGAAAAAATATGCCTCTGTTTGTGTCCTGCAACAGAGCGCCTTTGACAGACATTACAATGATGCAAAAAGCTGACAACAAAAAAAAAAAAAAAGAAACCTGGAAGATCCCAAAGCATCTGACTGCTGCCTTCGAAAAAGCAGAGATGGGCATGGTTGGAACTGTATTTAAAACTTGTTGTTATCTGGCAATTAAGAAAATAAATAGCTCACAGGTGAGTAGATCCAAAGCTTTTTTATACCAACTAAAACACTTTGCACCTTTTTCTAATCTTAGAGGTTTACAAAAATTATATTGCAACAGTTACATTTCTGGCCGCTCTGTCCCTGATATATGTAAGTATTAGCCACTATTTCATATGTTAAATGCTGACTATCTTTTTTCACCATGTTTTTGCTGAACAAATCCTTTAACGTTTCTCAGCGTTTCGGAAAACAATCCCATCAAAACATTTCTGAAGCCAAATTTTAAAAAACGCAAAAAGAGCAGAGGAGAAGGATCATCCCAGCCTTGGACTGAAACAGACCACCAGTGTCAATTCTCCAGTTAAAGGCCAGTTTGAGTGAAGGCTTAAAATAATCTCAGTAGTAATGAATGAATGAATGAAAAAACAACAAAAAAAAACAAAACAGACAGACAAACAAACAAAAAAAAAATAACAGGCTTCATCAGCCTCATTCCTACTAGTACTTTTTTATGGGATTAAATAAGTTGGATTCATAGTTTAGGAAGCCAAAAGTTTCCACTTTTAACATCTAGCTTCAGAAAACCTTTGAATAATTTTTAACAGTGTAATTCAATATAAAACTAGGCATCTGAATCAACTCGGTTTTGTAGTTTCTCCTTTAGTTTTAAAGATGAGTGTTTGAATTAGGGTGTGATATATAAAGTTAGACTAGATCTAGACCTGCTACACATGTTTAGGATCATAGACAAAGGACAAAGCTGAAAGAAAAGCAGCTTATCTTTTTCTGAAAATCTGAAGAAGCAGTCCCTGAATGGAGCCAGTGATGAACAGGTGTTAACCCCAGACTTTCACAACTCCCACCTCAAGCCAAAAAAAAAAGTTATTTATATATATATATATATATATATATATATATATATATGATACAGCAGCACAAACAAACCAGTACATGTATCTCCCTCCACCGGCCCAACCAGTCCCTGTGCACTTCTTGAGAAGAAGGTATAACTAAGACCTGTGGTCCCCGACCCTTGATGCCTCTGCACCAGCCTGAGAAAGTAGCCTCTGCCTCCGACCCTCCCGTCTTGGTTAGAGAAGAGGCAGAAGGTTCAAGTTTTTTTCTTTGAAAACAAATGAAAAAGACAAAACAGCAATTCAGAAAAAAAAAACTCCCTCGTTAACCTGAGAGTGGAATGGAACACAAATAAAGAGGGAGATGGCAGGAAGGCAAGGAAAAAAAAAACAAAAGGAATGTGAGCAGAGCTGTTTCAGTCTATTTCCGTGGCTCGACCCACTCTAACATGATTAGAGGAAGTGATGTGATTATCAGATTATCAGGAGAGTGTTGGCTGGCGAATTTTATCTTCGCGCTGGTAGAACAGAAGGTAGGCAGCATTGGTCTAAAGGGGAACACAGATAGAAAAACATCCTGAAAAAAACACACTTCTAAAGCCAAATTCTGTCTCAGACAAATACCACAATGTGTTTAAAAGAACAAAGATCAGATTACAAGCAATAAATACCAGTTCGAAAAATATGCAAATGAACAACTTAGCTTGGGCTATGTGTCACTAACAGTGCACTGAGAATCATTCTATATTTAAATACACTAAAGATGTATGGAATGTAATAATCATGGTGATGCTGTCATGATTTTTGTGTAGATGTTATGCATTGCATATTGGGCAGTGGTGGCCTAGTGGTTAGTTGGCCACCACTGGTGGCCATGGGTTCGAGCCCCAGACCGGTAAGTTGCCCTGAGGTACCCTTGAGCAAGGTACCGTTCCCATCACTGCTCCCCAGGCACTTTTTAGAACTGGCCCCTGCTGCAGGTGTGTATGTGGGTTAAATGCAGAGGCTGCATTTCGTTGTGGTTCACTGTGTGTTTTCACAATGACGTGTCACTTGCGATGTTGATTGTGTGTTAATTTTCTGTGAGGTTGTTGCAAACAAGTCTAGTGCTAGGATACTCAGCTATAGACCAAGAGGTTGCAGGCTCAAGTCCCACCTCCTGCAATAGCACCATTGGGTTCCTAAGCAAAACCCTGAACCCCAAGTTGCTCCAAGGGGACTGCATTTTGTAAGTCGCTCTGGATAAGAGTGTCTGCTAAATGTGGTAAATTTAAGACTCCTATAATTGAGGTAGCTTCAGATTCAGCCAGTTAAAGAATGCCTCTGACTCTACAGTCATACTGCAAAAACTACACTTAAAGGGGAATTCTGTAGGTTTTTCAAAATTCCTACAGTTTAATTATGCTATAAAAAGAGTGGCTTTTTTTGTTTTAAATAAATAAACAACCAAAAAAAATCCCATGTGATGAATTCTTACAAAAAGCAGATATCTTAATATCACTATAAAAAACACTTTTGAAAATATTATACACAAGGTTTTGTTGAGGGCTAGTTTTGAAACAAGCATAAAACTTGCAATGTATCTGGAGACAAAATAATGCCCAAGGAAAACGTTTTTTTTATTTTTTATTTACTACTGTATCACAATTATTAGCATTACCTATAAAACATCAGTCGCCACACACAGGCTCAGCAGTTGACCTCGATGATACACGAAAAAAGGCTTTTTGGAAACCAGTAAGAATCAGTAAATTTCTACAAACCAAAGTGAAAGTGACTATTCCTGTCATTGCGAGGTCACAGCACAGCACACCGTGAAACACAACGAAATTGGACCTCTGCATTTAACCCATGCAAACACCGTGCAGCAGTGGGCAGCTATGAAAGCGCCCGGGGAGCAGTGACGAGGACAGTACCTTGCTCAAGGGTACCTCAGGGCAACGTACTGGTGAGGGAATTGAACCCACAATCTTACGATCCAGGGCAACTCCCTAACCACTAGGCCGCCGCTGCCCCGCTGCCCCCGAATGACACTGCTTTCATCTCAATGATTAAATAGTGAAGCAATCTTGAAAAATAATAGAAATTCAGATCAACACTACAACACCTTTTAAGGTAAAAATAAATTCAAATAAGGTTTAAGCTGTTCTTACCACAATTTGTTGCTCCTTTGCACGTGTCACCTTACTGTCATCAAAATAATACCACAGACCATTGTCCTTGTTCTGAGCATAGCTGGTATCTGGACAAAAAAACAAAACAAAGTCATGTTAAACACTGTACTTGCTGTGAAAAAGAGGAAAATTCATGTCCAGAAGATAAAATCCTTGTCAGAATGTCCTCTGTACCCTCAACAAGTTGACCTTTTTGCTAAAGTTTTCCATAAAAACGCATCTAGAATGAAAATAACATACAGTGACCATCTCGAAGGCCACCATAGTGATTTGACACAGCGATCAGGTCATATCTGCAGGGAGGTTCAGAGTTTTTCCTTGTCTTTCTCAGGAGAAAACCAGAGAAATCCAGGTTTCTGCAAAACATGGCGAGTCTAGATTAGCAACAATTTTCTTTCACCATGAACCAAAATAACATGTTTAATTACCAGACTTTCAGAATAATTCAGTATAATTTAAGAAAGTAAAAAAAACAATCCTGCTAACCGTAAAGGGAAGTTGACAATGGTGTCCAGTTTCTCACGGGAATACTTGGTGTAGGAGAAGCGCTTTAAGTGGATTATTAAGACCTCAGGAAGAGACCACAGATCCAGCTTCTTAGTGGCAAGCTGGTGTTTCTTACAGGTTGGGCAATACCTAAAAAATTTCAAAGTATTTAATTTCACAACAAAATTAATTATGTAGAAGCATTTCCCTGTAATTGTATACACACCGATTCCCAGTGACCCAACGTATAATACATCCTTTAATCTATAAAATTAACAGTACACTCATTAACTGGAACGCTATCAGCCAAAAACGGCTATTAAATCATAGTAATCCCGCCCCGTTGTTTGGCGATTTCCTTCTAGTTTAATTCAACAGTTCCAGTCATTTAATTTTTTACTGGCACCTTTGGTAGTAAAGGTGGGTGAAAATAAGGAGTGTGAAAAATGTGTTTGTTGTTATTAAGCTTTGTGGTTATTTATCTGGCCAGTGGTTATAAACACAGATCCAACAGTAATTCAATATTTAAAGACCACAGAAGATTTCAACATGGCCACATGTGGGCTGAGCTATAGACATGATTTTGAAGTTGAGCAGACATGTTTTAGTTCTTTTAAAAAGGTCTTGTTAAAAACTTAAACATACTTCTATTAAAAAGTAAGATAAATTAACAGTAAGATAAATAAATGAATGTGGAGCTATGCTATTCATCAGATCTTAGCAGGAACAATAAAATGTAGCATGTAAAAGCCTATATAGATCACCATGGGTTTTCCTCTTCAAGTGTTTCCATGGTGGTGAAGAGCTCGATGCACTCTTGCAGTTGCACTGTGGCCTGCTGCTGGGGGATCTCCATGCTCGGGTCTTTCACATATTTCTATATATGATGACAAAAAAACTTCAGCACAGTTGGAAAACAAAAAACCAACAACAAACTTTCTACTGAAAATACTGAATTAGTGGCTTTAAATCATTCTAGAGCTCTTATTAGCAGAGTATAAAAAGCGTTCCCATATGTAGAAAAAAAAAACATTGAGATCACAACAGAATATTTCGGTTGAAATACATAAACAGATGTATTTACTGAGTTTCTGTAACATGCTTTGCATGACAAGGTTTGTTATATTGGAAAAGAAACATTTTAGCCACTTACATCTGCTTCGTTCTCATTGTAGTATTTCTTTTTCATGTCAGGGTCCCAGTCAATGGCCACATAAAGCTGAGCTATGGAAAAAAAGAATGCCAGAGAACAACGACTTAGAATATCAACACACACACAAACAAACACACACACACACACACACACACACAAATCTGTGACCCCACGTCCATATATTTTTTTGCAGCTTGGTATCCATGTAGAAACAATATGGACAACAGCAGTAGTTTCAAACAGTCCTCAGTTTGGTGTTATTAAGCTTTGTGGTTATTTATCAGGGCAGTGGTAGAAAACATATATCCGAAGATAATTCAGAATTTAAACACCACCAAATCAAAATAAAAAAATGAATAATTACTGCACCATAAACATTAAGTATATTAATTGCTAGCTCTGGCCACAGACACACACACACACACCCACACACACATTTAATTTGTGACACCACATCCATGCATATTTTGCAGCTTGGTATAAATAAAGGGACAATATGGACTTCAACAGTAGTTTCAATCTAGTCCTCCGGACCCCCCATAGCACTGCACGTTTACTCCATCACTATGTTTTGTGTATGGCTGGAAGACATTTGGACTGGAGAATGAATATTACTGTTTGAAACAAATGTATTTTTAAAGATTAAACTGGTTTCATTAAAGCAAAAAGATAAATAAATAAATAGGAAAAAAAAAAAAAAAGCTGGGATGAGACTCACAACTGAAAGGGAGAGCACTGACATCGTTAGTCATCCCTCGTTCTGTGGTGCCATTGGAATTCACTGCTTGGATGGTAAAAAGCTGCTTCGTTTTCTTCTCAGCACAACACTCTCTGCTCTTCGCCCTGTTATTCACCTGAGCAATGGTCTCAGATGGATCCTCTCCATCTTCTTCATCCTCCTTCCCAGAAACCTCTGCAGTACCTTGCTCTCCATCAGTAGCGTCTTGTGAGTTGGTGTCTGTGCTACCACATGCCGAATGTCCCTCCTCTGTGCTGCTGCCCCGGTCTGGTTCACTGCTCGACTCCTCCTCCACCCTGTCCTCACCTTCACTGCTAGGACTGGCATCTTGTTGGACATTGTTCTGTTCATCACTTTGCGCATTCTCTTGTGGCTCCTCTTCTCTCCTAGACAGATCTTCCCTTTCAGAGTCTTCCTCACCATCAACTACATAAAATGAAAAGAATAATGTTTATGGGTAAGTTTACATAAGTTCATAATAAAATTGGTAGATTCAATTTTACTTGACTGGCTAAGTGCAAACAAAGTGCTTAGTTTGCAATTTGAATGAAAATCATGGTACCCACAAATCATTTCAAAGCCATGTCTACAGTCTGACCAGAAACAGACAAGTTACCTTGCATTAACTTCCTATTTGGATTTGTGTAAATAGTTGGTAACGTTCCTCGAAACTGACGAGCTTACGTAACTGCAGCTGTGCGGTGTTCTTTAGGCACAGCCTAAGAGCACACCCTCTATCTGCATAGGTATGATCATTATTTCTTAGTGATAGTGTTGAACATTGCTCGATGAATTTATAGGATGTTTTCTACCTCTTTTTTTTCTACGCCTTGGTTTTAGTTTCATTTTGAAGAGATGGCACCTTTAAAATAAAATCAACTTGCAATTGTCACATTTAATAAAACAAACAAAATAAATTCAATGGTATTGATAATAAGTTTTATTTAAACCAGTGTTCAATATGTCTAAATCTGATCAGAACTGTGACAATTTGTCTGCAGTTTATTTGTAGAAAACTGTTTGAAAGTGCTGACAAAGAGTTTTACTGCTGGTGCGTCAAATACTCATGTATATGTGAACATAAGGACATTCTAAAAGATTGCACTAAAAAGCACCCAGGATAGGTATACAATATTTCTGTGTTTTGTCTTCCCATGAAAGAGGATTTTTTTTAACACGCATGAAAGTGTTTTAAAAGAAGAGAACACATTAAAGGTATGACAGTAATATCTGTAAATTAAGTAAATAACAGTTGGTACATAGGATCAGTTCTAAGATACAAAAGGAACACTTTACCTTCACTCACTCCGTTGGTCTGATTCTTGTACATTTCATTTTCTTCATCATTCACTTCTCCACCATTCTCCTCTTCCTCTTTTTCTTCCATTTCCTCTGCTGGATCAGGCTGATGAACGTACCGTCTGCAAAGGGATTTTAAGTCAATCATAGCCAGCAATTAAACCCACCTTTAATCCAAACAGTAAATTTAATTTTAATATGTGACCCTGTAATGCTGGTTAAAGTTAATGCTGCTGGCAGCATGTGAGCTGATCTGGAATAAACATTTGGTTGCAAACGCATGTGAACCACATCAGACATAGTAATTAATACTGATTGGAGAGGGTTCTGGAAGCAAATAAACAAACGTCCACCCACCCACATTGTATAATGCACTATTACAGGTCTAAGAAAAGATTGTGGCATTGCGACATGCGACACTGGATATAAGTTACTATTCCTGTAACTATTCCTAAATCTGAGATAAGTGGGGGGACGTTGTGGCTTTGGTTGAACCATCTCGGATCTCTGATCAACAAACATGAGAACTCACGCCAACCGCTGAAGAAAAATGTGGTACAAGGCGTCTCTGGTACATTGAGCCCGAGGCAGTGCCATGAGCAGAGGGTGACCGAACAGCGATGTGCTGTAGCTGCTGCCCCCTGAGCTGCAGTCTCGGTAGTGTGAGCGTTCACGCATGTATACAGCAAGCAACACATCCTCGTCATTCACATCCACACAGCTGCTGCTCACCTCATACCTGCATCATCAAAACATTTACATTTTTTTAAACTTTTTTTTTGTGAAGTGAAAAGAAAATGATGAACCAGTGCACAGTTACTAAGCCATGTATTAACACGATGCTAAGTAAAGCTCCTTTAAAGTTAGTATTTTTTAAGGCAACTTAATGACAGTGGACATTAAAAAGTTAGAGCTGCATTAGCTATAAATAGTCAGGCTATGAAAAAGATTGCAAATATTATTTTTCTAATAAATATCTTAATTTTTGATGTTGAACAGGCAGGCAACAACAAACATGATTCCCAGCACAGTTACAAGATTTCTTTCATTATAGATAAAGTGTGTGAAGATAAAGAACCCACACTTACACAAATATATCATCTCTGTCCAGTATACAACTCAGACATTCATCAACATGGTAGATCTTGTAGAAACGATGGTTAAACACATCTGCCACTACCATCTGATAAAAGAAAGGAAAAAGCCATTTACGTGAAATATGCTACATCACTACAGCACACACATGAGTATATGCACGCACGCGCACGCACACACACACCAGATTCAACCACACTCTGATGTGAAGTTATCCCTAGATGAGGTGGCGAAACATAAGCACACACATGCAAATAGATATTTAATGCATTCCTGTAAACATGCACATTATTCAGTTATCAATTTTAACAACATTTCTGTACTATCAAACTCATATGTAATTTAGTTTGTAATGAAAGGGAAAAATGTATGGTTCCACATACATGAGCAAGTTATGGTCAGGGGTTTCAGAACAAAATGGATTTTTTTTTTACTTGCAAGTACATAAACTACACCAGCGATGGAAGCAACTGCTTTTGAACAACTGTGTGCTCTTGCCTGGTTAGCAGGGACGTCTGTTGCTTGAGACAGGACGGTGCACAAATCAAATACTCGGCCAGCTTTAGGGACCACCACTCGGTGCTACAGAGAGTAATCATAGGTCTCATCATATGTCTCATCTTCCACTCCCACCACCCCAACCTATAATCAAGCAAGAGTACTCGGCTAGCTTCGATACTCTTCTGGATACCATGTTTAATGTGGAAAACCTTAATGGTACACAAGGAAAATGTGTTATGATACAGCATTCACATTTACTTTAAGGCTTTTTTTGACGTGATCATATGAAGACTGATATCTGATGAAACTCAATTATAAAAGCTTGTTTTTACAGGATAATCCACATAAGTGCCAAATAATCAATATACAAGTACCTAAAAAGCCCTAAAATGCTAACTGGTATCCACTTATAATTTTAAATTAGCAGTTCTAGGTAAAATATCCCATTAAAAAACTCAAAATAAATATGCTTCTGAGTATGTTTACCTGCACAGGTTTTGATGAAGGGTCAAGAGAAACAAAAAACACCTCCATGACCCTCTCCTTGCTGACAGGCAGGGGTACACTCAAATAGCAGAAAGGGTCAAAGGTTACAGACACCTTGTGGCACTCGGGGCAGACCAGCGTAGACTTAAACAACCCATGGAAAGTGTCTACAATCACAGAGTCATTCCGTCGCCTGTGGTTACGCCATGCCTCCTCTGCAACTTCCTGTAAATATGTTACATTTTTGTTTAGCAGTAACAAACATGGAAATTGTCATCTGACAGATTTCAAGGTGAATCCCTTACTTTGCTATCCTCCATGAAAGAGACACTATATTTTACCATATAGTGGCAACTGAGAATAATAATAAAACTATAAGAAGGTTATTTTCTCATTACAAAAAATATATATTAATAATAATAATAACAATAATATTATAAGAAATTCCATAGAAGTTATTTAAGTTAATGCAGAGAATTATCACGTTTCTACACAAGCATTATAGTTAAACAATACAACAGGTAGTTTGTCTCAAAACAGCCTGATGTCATTCAAGAAAACACAAAACTTCTGAGTGTTTTACTGCTTTGCCTGTAGTTTTACAGTATTTTTCTGCATCACAAATTCATGAAACGGTCCCAATACATGCCTCTATATCAGAGATTTTTTAAATACTTGCCCAAGTAACTTGTTGTCTGTTTCAGGCCAAGCATTTAAAAGTCCTTCTTGTTTTTTAAGTGTATTTTCTTTTTGTTTGTTTCAACTGTGACAGCTAGCTTAGGGTCAATGACATTGTAGTTCAAAAACCATCTAATGTACTTGTTTTTTGTTTCTGTACATGCCAAAATAGATAATCACTTAATTTGTGTAAACACAGTCACTGCTAAGCAAAATAAGTTACTATATGATGTACAGCAATGATACAATGACCTTCTCAACCAATCACACTGTTCGATGAGAGCTATCTGTTGCATAAATTATTACAGAAATATACAACACTTTAAAAGTGAGTTGTGCTTCTAATACATTGGAATGCTTAATAAGAAGCATGACACATTCTGGACGTGTAAAATGCTATTACAAGTATCAATCTAAACCCTCTAATCCTCAAGGTAAAATCTGACCCGAGCAATAAACCTTACAAAGTGAATACAGCCTATCTTTGCAGAATAAACAGATTAGCCATAACATTAAAATCAACTGTCTAATATTGTGTACAAGCCTCTTCTTGCTACCATTTCTTCTCCAAGTTAGTGATACACAGATACCTGGCCATCCACAAATGTAAAAGAAAATGTTATTTATCACAACACGCCACCTTCTTCCATTGCTACATGTTTCGGTTCTGATGCTCACATACCCATGGTATATTCTTTCGTTGGCGGACAGTGGTCAAAATGGGCATTCTGGTTAGTCCTCACATATAAAGTAAGTTGTGGTGTACTGCACATTCAGACATTCCGTCATAGCCAGCACCAATTATTTTCAGCAATTTCTGATAGTCTAGATCTTATGTATGAAACCAGACTGGCCAACCTCACCACACACATTAGTAAGACTTGAGCACTCTTAACTTGCCCGTTCATGGGTTGTCCTTCCTTGGACCACTTTTGGTAGGTACCAACAGCTGCATATCAGGAACAGCCCAGGTACATCTGTTGTTTTGGCCCTCGTCAAAGACACTTAGATACTTATGCTTATCTATTTTTCCTACTTCCAATACATCAATATCATTAAATGACCATTAAATTACTCCCTTAAATATCCCAACCTTTGACAGGTGCCACAAGATATTCAATGTTATTCTTTTCACCTGTTTTAAGTTCATGGCTGATCACCGTACAGTCATCTATTGTTCTGATAGTGTGCTTGAAGGAGAACTTAAAATGGAATGCAACATTCAAGCAACCAATAGTGATCTGAATTCAATACTTTAAATACTCACATGTAAACATTTACACACTATAGGACTTATTTGACTGCATGTTTGTGTGCATGTCAACAGGTGTGTAAATTTTATCTTGTGTATCTTTATATTTTATCCAATCAGTACCTGGTCTGGTCTGCCATCAGCATCCCTGAGCTCAATGTACACTTTGTTTTTGACACGGTTGAGGTCTTCATGCAGGCCGTCCAGCAGAAAGGACAGAAGCTCCTGTGAGTCGTGCTGTTGGTAGCCAAGGAACTGGGATGCAAAATGCCCAACCTTAGTCTGCTCAAACAGAACCACACACCCACATACAATTATGCATTATGCATCTTCCACTATACTGCTTGCGCTACATGAAAATACGCTGTAATAATTGAATTTCACAGAAACTGATATATACAAATATTTAGCTATTTCAATGGAAACATTTGTTATTGGTAATTAAAATATCAAACAATCTGAAGTATAAAAAACTAGTTCATTTTTCTTTTACCCCATCATAAAGCATTAGTAATAGTATTAGCAGTAACCTGCAATTTCCCACCTTAAAGACACGCGGAACCACAGACCAATGCCTCCCTGACCACATCTGCTTGATGACATCTGCATAAGCCTCTGCAATCTCACCCTTCATGCCCAGAGGATTGGTGAAGTTCAATTCGTCCAGATACAAATTCCGCAGGAAATATTCAGTCAGTGGCGGCGTGTTGCTCAGACACTGAAGATATGAAGAGAGAGAGAGAGAGAGAGAGAGAGAGAGAGAGAGAGAGAGAGAGAGAGGAGAGAGAGAGAGAGAGAGAGAGAGAGAGAGGAGAGAGAGAGAGAGAGAGAGAGAGAGGAGAGAGAGAGAGGAGAGAGAGAGAGAGAGAGAGAGAGAGAGAGAGAGAGAGAGAGAGAGAGAATATATGAATGAGAGTTAGCATGTGAGAAGGAGAATATGAATGAGAGTTAGCATGCGAAAAAGGAAATTTATTTATTCTTTACTTTTATTATAACAAAAGGTGTGAACTTTGACTTTTGACCTGCAGGGCAGAGTTCATGAAGCAGGTGTTGCCAAGGTTAGTGAGACCACACACTCCAGGCTGCCCTCGGTATGTGCTCTGCTCTTCCACAGAATTCCTTCTGAAGACAAAACCAGAGATCAATAGACACATGCGCGCGCACGCGTGCACACACACACACACACACACACACACACACACACACACACACACACACACACACAGCCAACAGCAATGTGTCTGTGGCTAAAAGACAGTCTTGGTTAAGTGTTTCAACTGTAATTACTATCGCGTGTAATTACGATCAGTGATTACTGACTTTGTGTAGGGATCAGGGAGAAACAGGCAGGTGGATTTTGCCTTATGCACCAGCTGAATACAGAATGATGCTGTTACAGTTTTAAAGGGTAGTTCTACAATATGATTCATATGAGAAAAGCTTTCCGCCTCACATTTCTTTACAGTTGTAGCATTAAGAAGCAGAATCTCTACAACACAAATACAGCACTTTTATTTAATTTCATAAACAACCATTGAACCTACAGACCCTTCTAAAATTCTATATGTAATATTCCTAATAGTAATATAGTAGTGAATTAAAAAAAAAGGTTTTGTTGAGTATTTTTACCTTACGCTGTGTGGCTGCAAAAAAAAAAAATTACAGGCCCAAACAACTGAGCTACCTAAGCTTATTATAGGTAAACTATTCATATTCACTTCATGTAACAACAACTGTGAGGAAGCTTATTTATGATGATATTATTTATAGATGTCCTGTTCCAATCAATACCACGATGAACAAATCTGACTGATTCTCTAGAACCTGTAATTCCTATCAAATTACTCTGAATCCAAAAAGTTTGAAAAGAGAATATTAGAAATATAAAAAAATATAAACACTTATATTTAAAGGATGTTGATTTATTTGCTGTTAAAATGCTTATAAACAATATAACTGCATGATAGAAAGAACAGAAAGGTTTCTGGATTCAAGAAATAAAATAGTTTTTATTACCTAACGCATTGAATCAAATGTATTTGAGAAGTAGTTATCCAACTATGATCCCAAAGTACCCTCTCTCTACTCAGGAAGGGCTTGAACAGTAGCTGATTAGTTGGACAAGATGAAAGATAGTGGTGCTCCAGAAACAGCAGTGTGTTCCACAAAGCAAGTGTTCTCAAAGGATGCTTGCTTTGGGTAATCCTAACTTCACTTATTCTGCTTAGTGACAAATTCTTCTTTGTAAAATGTCCACTCAGCATTGGAAAGCACTGTGATCCAGCACAGGCATTCCCAGAAATGAGAAGCAAAATTTGGGCCTGACTGTGTTCAGTGAGTTTACAATAGTTTAATTGCACTTACATGATCTGGGGTCTCGAGCTGGGCCAGGTGCCATCTGAATTCCTCAGCTCCATAATCACCGTCTGTAGAGCAAACAGAGCATGTCACAACACAACTACAATCATAACACATCCACACATGTCCTCCCACACATACACACAAGATCATGCCCGTTCAAGTCCATTCTTGAATACACACATCTATTGTATACACCCACAACCAAGTGCCAAAAGACAACAAGTATGAAGAAGCCTTAAGACTGAATATAAAAGCCATCTTAAGGCTAGTCTGTGAGTACAAAACAAGCCAAAGTAGCTGCACAAATTTTACTACATGTCCAGAATTTAGAAACACCTCCCTGCTTTCTGAGTCATGATTTGATTTAAGGTGCCTACGTAATAACCTGACAGTTAAGTTATCCAAAGTAAAGTTACCATGCCAGATATGAGGCAGGATTCCAGTATTGTCAAGTGGATATTTCGCAGCCTCTCACAGCTGGTGTCAGAACTTTTCATCCAAAGTCTGGGTTCTGCTCCCTCTGGAACCCCAAATTGCTTCTGCATCACCGTCTGAATGGTCACTGTTTCACATAAACATGAAATGCAAACAGTAATGTCACAATCATGCACAGCGTTCCCAAAAGGCTGATGTACGGTCTGAGAAGCCTCTCGCTTGATTCTACACACTCTAATTAAATACTACATATTCTTCTTATTTTTAACTCTTCCATAAAGCCCAGCTCTATGAAGTGTACAGCTTAATGTGGTCCTATGGACAGATACTTCAGTCTCTGCTGTGGAACTTCAGGGTTACCTGAAGGGTTCCTACCAGGGTTACTTGGTCTCTGTGCTGCCTCTCTAATTAATGCCCTCCTTGCCCGGTCTGTGTGTTTTGGTGGGTGGCCCTCTCTTGGCAGGCTTATTGTGGTACCATGTTCTTTGCATTTGAAGATGATGTATTTGATGGTACTCCGGGGGATCATCAAAGATTTGGATGTTTTTTTATAACCCAACCCTGACTTGTACTTCTCAACAACTTTGTCTCTGACTTGTTTGGAGCTCCTTGGTCTTCATGGTGTGATGCCTTTTTCATTTAACTTACAGGTTGGAATGTAACGAAATAGGTAAAAAGCCAAGGGGGTGAATACTTTTGCAAGGCACTGTATAGCTAATAACTGAAATGAAATTCAAAAAAATAAATAACACAATGGAATCAATAACAGCAGCACCACGCTTGTACAACCAGGGGGCAGCTGACAAAGCCTAAGCTCAAAGTTGAAAAATGTCCAACAAGAACATCCCCTCAGCTCAGACAGGCTTGACTTTGGGCTTTTGTTACACAGATAACTAAGAATCTGTAAAAACAACACCCCAGGTGTCTTTGTAATAATTATTTTTGGAGGTTATTCATTAAGGGGGCATATAAAAAGCCTTGAATGAGGGCATTAACTAAATGTAAGAGGCTTAATGTGATACCTGGTGTACCCAATCTGTTTGAAAACCCATCAAAAACAATACTGTTTCTAAAAAAAGAAGATTTACTCACGTATGGTGTCTTTTCCGCTAAACTGTGCCGTCACAACATTATCCATGTTGCTCTGGAGACAGAGGAAGACTTCCACAGGGTAGATCTCAACCTTAACAGTGCTGGGAAGGTCAATAACCTGGAAGAGAGTATTGATCAACTGTTCTGATAACGAAAACAGCTTTCAATTTAGCCTTAAAAAACCAAGCACAGAAAAAAAAAAAAATTGATCTTTTCTGATTCAAAATGCTTTTCCAGAGGCTGAGGATATAAAAATCAAAGGCCCATTTTACAAAACACCTTCTCTGAAATTCCCCCATATCCCATCAATTAATTCAATTCCAAATTTCTGAAAAAACCTTTAGTTTGACACCATCTTACCTTTCTCTCCAGGGCAGGCTGGTCCTCAAGCGTGCCATACCAGGACAACAGATTATGCCAGGCTTCTGCTGGAACCAGGACAAAGTCCTCATTCTCCACCAACCTCTCCTTAAGACGATATGACTCTGTGCCTGCTCACAGCACAAAGACAACTTAGCTACACAAAAAACAGAACAAATACAACTAAAAGAGCTTAATTTTACCAAACAGCATTAATGCCTTGTTGAACCGTGGCTCATTTTTACATTCCCAAAAAAAAAAAAAAAAAAAAAAAAATCCACCCACATCCACCCATGTAGAAAAAGTCCAGAAGTCCAGTGTCATAAAATTGGATTTGATTTCCTCTATGTTTGCATGTTGCGCTTAAAAGTTTAAACCTTTAAACAAAGAATAATATAAAGACAATCTCAAGTAACTCAAAATACAGTTTAAAAAATGAGCGTTGCATATACTACATTTACATTTACATTCACGGCATTTAGCAGACGCTCTTATCCAGAGCGACTTCCATGTCCTGATTACTGAACAAAGGTTATGCAACATGACCTGCATGTGTGAAATTCACTGCTTTCTTAGTAACTCAACCAATTAATGCTACTAGATATACTCAGGCTCATTTACGCTCTGCTTTATTTAATGCAAATATTTATTTTAAAAAGAACTTTTAATGGAATGCAACATAAGCTAAAAGGCCTCAACACACTATGCCATGAGGAAAAGAAATTCTTAAGCAGGCAGAAGGAAATTTATTAGTCTGGTTACTATCATGGGCCCTGGTTTCCAGTTTCATGACAGTAGCTTTTAAGCAAATGGAGAAAAATTGGAAAAATGATTCTTCCTAGAAGTGGCCTAGAAGAGTCCAGCATCAAGTCATTTTTGGAGAACTCCTCTGGATTCTGGCAAACAAAATCGGATGAATATGTTAGAAACTGCAGGTCTTAGTCTCCTCAGACAAGGTCAGTATTCATGATTCCACCATTAGAAAGCAAATGTGCAAAAATGGTATCCATTGAGTAGGCAAAAAATAAATCACAACCAATCAGAAGAGGAATATACAGCCTCCTCTCATATGTGGCACAAAACACCTTGATGACCTCCAAACCTCCAGACCAATGAGCGAGAAAAACAAAACAAACAAACAAACAAACAAACAAACAAACAAAAACAAAACAAAGCAAGCCACTATAAAAACATCATACAAACAGTCAAACATGGTGGCAATAGCATGATGATGAGGAGATCATATTGCCTGGGTGACAGCCATGACTGACAGAACTATAAAATCTAGTATCTACCAGAAATTCCACAGAAAATCATCCAATTGTCATTCCCTGGTGTGAAAAGCAATCAAGTTACACAGCAAGAAAAATGTCCAACAACACAAGAGCTAGTCCATCCAAGGTTATGTTTTTACATTCCTTAGAAGAGACGAGTTAAAGACGAGTTAAAGAGTTAAAGACTGATCTCCAGTTAAAAGAAGCATTGTAGCATTTGCTGTGGCTAAAGGTGACACAGTCCAATGTAAAGTTAGGGGAGTGGTTCACCTAGGTGATGGAGGTTATAGCTTTTTTTCTTCACTAAATAAAATGATCATTTAAGTCTGATGATGTTCTGCTTATCTTACATGGGTAGTGGTGGACTAGGCCCCAGCATCAGGTCATGAGTTCGAATCCCAGACCAGTAAGTTGCCCTGAGATACCCTTGTGCAAAATATCCCGATCACTGCTCTCCAGGCGCTTTCAATAGCTGCCCCCTGCTGCACGTGTGTGTGTGTGTGTGTGTGTGTGGGATAAATGCAGAGGGTGAATTTCATTGTGTCTCACTGTGTGCTGTGCTGTGCTTCACAATTTTTCGTATGTGTTTTTACATTTTTGTAGGTATTAAGCTTTCTTCCAACAGCAATAATATAAAGAATGAATTTAAATAAAGCACTAGTCCAATACCACTATAGATCATGTTTACACAATATCCCTGTGTCATATGTGTTTATATACAGTACTGTGCAAAGGTTTTAGGCAGGTGTGGAAAAAATGCTGTAAACAAAGAATGCTTTCAAAAATGGAAGTGTTAATCATTTATTTTCATCAATCAACAAAATGCAGTGAATGAACGAAAGAGAAATCTAAATCAAATCAATATTTGGTGTGACCACCCTTTGCCTTCAAAACAGCATTAATTCTTCTAGGTACACTTACACACAGTTTTTGAAGGAACTCGGCTGGCAGGTTGTTCCAAACATGACTGTGTTTCAACCTCCGTGTGACATTGATGATCATCAGCACCTGTTTGGTAAAATCGGTTGATCACACACCGACTATAATCCTACAGAATCCCTGACTTTGTGCAAGAGTACCTAGAAGAACTGATGCTGGTTTGAAGGCAAAGGGTGGTCACACCAAATATTGATTTGATTTTTCTTTTGTGCGTTCACTTTGCATTTTGTAAATTGATAAAAATAAACAATCATTATTTATATTTCTGAAAGCATTCTGTGTTTACAGCATTTTTCACACCTGCCTAAAACTTTTGCACAGTACTGTACATATATCTCCCCAGCTATGTGAAATCTTTCCATCGAGAGAAACAGTTTCTTTTTAACTCTGTGAGCAAGTACATCAGCATGTCTGGATGATGCCACTTCTCAGTCTTTGTAAGCTATGTTGGAGCAAGTAAAGGTGTATCAGCTACATAGCAGCAAGGGGAACATACTAACTGTAATCACCTGTGGCTGAAAAACAATGAAATACCTTTCCTCTATCAGTGCAGCTGCAACTAAATGCATTTTCTGACACCACATGACAGAAGAGAAAGATACTGCAGAGAAAGAATGGACAACCGCACACAGATTTGTCTATTCAGTACAATAAAGTGCTTGCCTAATGCTGTAGATGCAACAGACAAGCAGATGAACTAACCATTCTGTATTGTGTTGAACTAATGTTTGTATTCAATTAACATTTTCAAAAAAATCTATTTTTGTCCAATTGTAATAAAGCAAGCCTTACTCTCAAACAGGTCTGTGTTATCAATAGGTCCAGGAAAAGAAGAAGAGTTCTGGTCTCCGGTCTTCACATACTCCTTCCACAAGTGAAACCATCTAATGTCCACCAAATACCTGGAAAGTTGATACATACGAAACAATAAATCACATGTATATGTCAAAATGTGAATTTTATGAAGAAAACAGCACAGTTACGGGAAAAAAAATGGAAAATGTCATTTGAAACAAAACACTCTTATGAGCATCTTTCGAAATTCTTTAGTAGGTTTTAATGAGACACACATGGCAATATGTTGCTGCAGATTTGGAAGTGGCTCGATAAAACTGTGACCCTGTGGCTGAGTCCCTAACTGCTGCCCCACACAGTCCAGCCTACAAAACCATAATTTACTGTCTTCTGAGGAAAACACTCTCAATGATCATAACAAGCATCTGATGTTCTTAGCAGAATTAAAGTGTTAGAGAGGAGCTTTCTGTTGCTGCTTTTCCTTTCCTTTGTTTTTGTTTCTCATTTTCATTTATTGATTTCATCAGTTTTTCTGGCCAGCAAATTGGTGTCCTTTGAGTCCCGGGATCAAACGATCAGAACTGATATTAAATCTGTAAATGTGCATTTAAAATGCCACGCTGTGCTGGTCACACAATTGCACCACAACATCTGTCTATTGCGAGGACCTGAACACTATATGACTGTCTGACAAACTAAACAGCAGTCTGGTGAAAAATTCAGGGATGGAAAATACCAAGCCCTCCATCAAACGAGCCTGGGTGTTCTGCTGCATCCTCCTCAAGCCTGGAGTTTAAACCGAAACTGACAGGCCGGCTGTGTGGAGCACTCCGAAGTCAAAAGTGAAACTTAGGAAAGATCAAGCTACAGGAAAAGCAGTACTTTTCTTCATTTCCACACCTCAAATGTATTTACAGTGTTACAGTACAGACTGTCAGAGATACTCAGAGAGATTCTGCTTTTCTTAAACCCAGCTGAATGTAGCAGATGAAGTTGGCTAGGCTGCTCTTTTCTGTTTCTGCTTTAAGTCAGGCTCCGAGGGATCATTTCTTATCAAGAGTTACTTTATTAAAGCCAGATGAGCTCTTTAACATCTTCTTCTCTAGATGAGCTTTAATCAGCTCTGCTGGAAGACCACACACAAGTCCAAGCCCGTCCTGTGCTGGAGCTATGCAGCTAACAGCTAAAGCAGCAGCCAGGACAGCCTCATTCAGACACTTCACTGACATTCAGACACCCAGTTCGCGGTGCGCTCTCAGCGGGAGCAGCTGGAGGTTTGCTGAGCAGCTGAGCGCAGTTCTGCAGCTGTTCACAGTCTCTGAGCTCCTCACTGAGTTGATTTGAGCCGAACTCTCACCAGCTCTCTCCGACCCGCAGCTCCTCGCCCTGCAGCAGCGCTTCTATCTCTCTCCACTGGGTCTCCATCCCGGGAGGCTGCGCTGCCGCGCCGAGCTCAGTCGCGGCCATAATCATTCATTTAATATTCAGAAAAATCCGAAACTCCGTCAAGTTAGTATTATGATCAAAACGCAGGAAGCAGGAAGAGATTCTGATGATGACTTCCTCACACAAAGGGGCGTGGTTAAATGGGGAGGGGCGTGGTTTCAGTTTGTTGCGGTCACACGGTTGGTTTCCTCCTGCATGTTTGAAAGATTTTTTTATTTTATGAAAAAAAGCATTTATGTTTGTGTATGTGTGTGTGTGTGTGTGTGTGTGTGTGTGGTTTTATATATATATATATATATATATATATATATATATATATAAAAATTATAATTGTAATACATTTTAATAAAAAGTATATCCATAACATATTTGCGATTTTTTTATTATTCATTTATGATTGAATAATCATGTAAACTGGCAAACAACTTTAATTACAAACTGCATCATCTCTGGATGACAGTGATGGTGATGATGGTGATGATGATGGTGATTAATTCCCACTGTCTGTCGTTATAAAGTTCTGTAGTAATTGCTATTAGCAATATTTAAAATGAAATCAATAACAACAAAGAATAAATCAGAGCTGTGTTCATTAAAACAATGCAATATTTTCCAGCAGTTATTTAAGACAGTGATAATGCAATATATTCTATATTAGCGACATGTGAACTAAAATGCTTCAAACAATGTTTCATCACTTCTCCCTGGGGACTCTTGATAGCTGGCCCCTGCTGCACAGTGTGTACGGGTGGAAAGCAAAGGAAGCATTTTGTTGTGTCACCCTGAGTGCTGTGCTGTGTTTCACAACGACAATCTGTCACTTTCACAGTCCAGAAGGAGTAAAAACTAGAGAAGTTCTTTTTTGTTTCCAAAGCTGTTTTGTTTCCAAGCATATTGTTGGAAACAACAGGGAAAATCGCAGCCTTGAGGGGATTTTCAAGAAAAGTTGATTTCAAAATGCATCACAAGAAGTGGTCTTAGGGTGAATGTCTGCAATAAAGGGGCTACAGCTGTTCCACTCCTAATATCAAGCCACTCCTGAACCAGAGACTTCAGAAGCACCTTGCTGGGACTAAAGAGAAAATCAGCTTTATTGTTGTTCATGGTTACATGTCACCTTTTTAGTAAATTTTTAATTTTCTTTTAAAATAAAGGTCTTAGAGTCCAGAGGGAGAAGGAACAGAACTTAAGGTGCAGTCCAGTGTTAAGTTTCCACACTCATAATTTGGACTGCCTTATCATCAGCTGGTGTTTGGCCACTTTTTCAAGCCCAAAGAAAATGTAGCATCTACCAGGAGATTTTAGTGCACTTTGTGCTTCATTAGCAGTGGTGGTCTAATGGAAAGGGCTTAGGCCCCATAATCAGATGGTTGTTGGTTCTAATCATGAACCAGTAGGTAATACTGGAGTACCCTTGAGCAAGGTACCATCCCCAAAACTGCTTCCCAGGTGCTGGACATGCTTGCCCACTGCCTGCATTTTGTTGTGATTCTTTGTGCTGTGCTTCAGGCTCACAATGACAAATGGTCTCTCAGGAGATGCTTATCTCCTTCTCTAAGAGGTCCAGGTACATTTCCACAATGCCAAAATAACAAAGTGCCAAGTATTTGCTGTATGAACTGATATACCTCTCAGAGGTAGGACATTTCCATATCTTAAATCCTTTTTTTATTGACCCAAAGAAATACTCGGATCATCTGAAATACTGTAATGTATTGTGAGTTTTGACCAATAATCATTACAATTATGGCAATATGATATTTAAATATTTTACTTTACTTTAATATTCATTTTAAATAAATTACAAAGAATGCATTTTTTAAACAATATTCTAGTTTTTTTAGATGCACCTCATCAACAGTTGGTATAACAGTGAGTGTGTGCTCATGTTCTCCATGTTCACCAGTTGCACTAGATGGCAATGTAGTCCAGATTATTCACTGTTGCTTTTAAACGCATGTGTTCAGCTGCACACACAAAGCTTGTATAATCTTCATTCAAAAACTTTTTCTAATAGAAAGGGATGTTTTGGCTCATGAGTCACAACAGTCTTTGTCAGCTTGTGGGGCATTCTCTGGAGGGATGGATTTGATTTGTTATTTGGGGTGATTGGGAATGGAGCTGGCATGGCTTTTGTGACAGAACTTGCATCCAACATCATATTTGATCACTGATGCTCTTGTAGCAGAAAGCCAATGAAGCAATATACATATAAATATATAATAATACAGATATAATGGGGATCCTGTTTTCAAAGCTAGTAAGGCTTTCACAATGCATATTTCATGTCATAAATAAAAAAACTATTAAAGGCAAAACCTCTAAACAAAATATCTAAAAAGTATAAAACACCTCTAATCCACACTCAGACTGTTTGCAAACATAGGGGACCTAAAGTCCTGACCTTAGCCTGTTAGAATTGTTTTGGAAGTCAGAATTAAGACGGATTTGTATGAAGGGATTTACTAAAATTCCTCAAGTCGATGGGTGGAACTGATCAGGAACTGATCCTCAGGTACCGGGAATGCTTTGTTGCATTTATTGCACAAGGAGATCACACCAGTTACTGAAAGAAAAGGTTCACATACCTTTGCCACTCAGAGATACAGTGCCCTTCAAAAGTAAACAGCAAGACGTTTTTTTTTCCCATACACTGAAGACATTTAGATCTGAGATCAAAAGATTTGCCTTATGTGTTTGATAACCCAGTTTTTCAAGTGATATATTGTTGTTATTGTGAAACGCATTTCACCCAGAAATGTGCACACACGTGCAGCATGGGGCAGCAATTGAAAGCACCTAGGGAGCAGTGACGTGGACAGTACCTTGCTCAGGGGTACCTCAGGGCAACCAACTGGTGAGAGAATCGAACCCACAATCTTCCAATCTGGGGCCAACTCCCGAACCACTAGCCCACCGCTTGCCTTGGTGATTGTTAATAAAACAGGTGTGTAGATTGATTGTATAAATTATAATTAGTTATATAATCTATAGTTATATAATTAATAGTCTACTCTCTTCTGAAGCTTTGGGTGTTGCTTGAAGACTCTCTATCATAGAAGAGCATGAATGTGAAAAAAGGGGAAATTACATTAGAATTCACAGATATTGGGCATAAACAGTCCAGTATTTGGAAAAACCTGAAAAAGGACACCACCGGTGTGCTGAGCACCTGACATCAAACCAGTTGGTTAACAAAAAAAAAACAACACCTGATCACAAATTAATTGTGCAAGCAGTAAAGGAAACCCCAAGCACCCCAAGGTGTTCACAGTCACAATCTGCTTTCAAAGAAAAGAAAAAGAGCAAAAAATGAAGTGAAAGTGACAACTTGTCGTTGTGAATTCACAGCACAACACACAGTAAACCACAACAAAATGCAGCCTTTGCATTTAACCCATAGACACACATGCAGCAGGGGGCAGCCATTAAAAGCACCTGGGAAGCAGTGATGGGGACGGTACCTTGCTCAAGGGTGCCTCAGAGTAGTCTACTGATCTGGGATTCAAACCCATGACCCTCTGATCCTGGGGACAACTCCTTAAGCACTAGGCCACCGCTACCCCGGGGGCCCAGTGGAATGAAAGGTCACGCTACCTCTGAAAATACCTTTAAATGCTACCTTTAAAGGTCATACTACCAAATGCAAACTATTTATTGGCAGTAAAAATCTAAAGCAGTACAAAGCAGTAAAAAAAAAAAAGGTACAGCGATGAACCATAGCAAACTTGAAAAAAAAAAAGTGTAGTGAGGAGATGATTAATCTCAACCAACTTTAACTTCCTGAAAAGCAGAATAAAGAGAGAACCCATGAGAAAAAGAATAAAGAGAGAACCACTAAAAGAATATTTAGAAGCTTTTTAAAAACTTTTTACTTAAAAACTGGGTGGTCAGATACACACTATATACTTTTCTATATACTTTACCATATGTAAAAGTAAAAATCAGGAAATAAAATCAGAAAATGTGATCGCTCATCTTATTATCTTTTGATCTCACAACCAAATATCTTCCAGTGCATAGCAAAAACAAGTGTATTAGCCTTGCTGTCCCAATTTTGGAGGGGACTGTTTGCAATATTGATAGAAATAATCATTTTTCTTCAATATTCTGCCAAGAATAACATTTTGTCTCATTTCTCAGATTATTAACAGATTTATCTATAGCTACTTTAAATTATATTTTAATGTATTACATTAATTTTATGTTAAATAATAAATAAATGCATATAAATGAAAATAAATATTGCAAAGGTTTATCAAATTTTCTAGCACCACTATGTGTGTGTGAATGTATGCATTTGCTAGTGTTTAAAAGGTTTTTGTGTATTTGAATAAGTTTCATTGCTGATTGTTTTGTCTTATGACAAAACTAGTCATAAGACCACTGTTAGTGGTTCGACCTGGAATGCTATCAGGCCAGTTTCTGGTCTCAGGTTTCGGTTGCCACCAAATGAACCTGTATGGCATTAAAGAAAGATGAAGGGAAGGTGATAGTAAGACAGCAGTAGGAATCCTGCGCTGTCACTTGCAATTAAATTCATGGTTTTTAAAACTGCAACAAACTGATGAGGCTGAGATACGACATTCTTTGGAAGGTTTGGGTTTCTTCTGTATTCCTTGTGGTCTGAACAGCATGCCATTATAAAGGAAGTAATAAAAACCATTAGCGTTTAATGATAGTTTGGGCAAAATTAGGTTTGACCACGAGGATGAAGTTTAAGATTCTTTTATGGTGTACCAACAACACAGAATTAATAGATTCCATAGCCTTGCAGGTTATGATGACCTTTTTGCTGTACTCAGTGATTGCGCAAGAAGTGTGTGATCTTGTCAATCCGGTGCCGCTTCAATAACGTGTATGAGTTGAGGCTCGTTTCAAGGAAAATTTTGATAGATTTGTATTTCTCTGAGATTTTCGAGTGACAATATCTTCACTCCTACTCACATTTACTTGGATCCATAAAGTCTAAACAAAATAAGCTGACACTTTACATGCTGATTGATGCAGAAGGTTTTACCAGCTTTACTGAAAGAGGAACTGAGTAATAGAGTGAAGAATTTCTTTGAATTAATCATTGAAAAAGGCTCAAGCGGGGAAAAATCTGCATAATTCTCTTTCATTTTCCCACTTTTGAGTTTCTATAAACTCAAGATGTTATAAACCGGTACTTTAACTTCAGTTTGAGTCAGCATCAATGGCTACAAAACTCGGGTTCTTGGGTTCATTACAAGAGGGTACATTAGTGTTAGAAATGTCTGTATATTGCGAATCTTTAAAAAGGGTTCAATATATGGACTTGGCAGATTAATAATAATTCAAGTATCTGTGTTAACATAAACACTGTGATCTTTTTTTCTCAGCGGTCCTGAATGCAGATTAGCATCAATTATGTCAGCTTTTATTTAACAGAAATGTAGTAAATTGAGATAATAAGTGAAAAGGGGAGCAGCATTCATATAATTCACCAAGGTAAATAGATGTTAGGTTCTGTGTGCTGTGTATGACCTGACAGGACAAAGATCTTTATTTAATTGCAACTGTGGCAACATTTAGAACATGAGTGTTTTAAATAAAAGTTAAACTGCAAAATATTAATTGTTTAAATGCTTATTTTTACTACAAGAACTTCATTAGCTTCATGGGTTTATTTGTTGGAAAAAATCCACAAATTGAAAGATCACTTCAAAGAGATACCTTGTTGTAAAATGCACCATAAACTGGCCATTTCCCACCCCTAATCATTTATTCAATAGTTTTTTAATGAAAGGATGAGATAACTCCCCCCCAAAAAAAAAAAAAAAAATCATGCATGAAAGAGACAAAGAAGTAACGTGAGAAAGAGAAGCGGCTGTTGTCTTGTCTTCTAGGTGATGGTTCACTGGTGAGACACTGAAGTGGTTTATTAATCCTGAGCTATGAAGACTGTGTTGTCCTGAGTCTCAATCAGCTTAATGAGGACTTTAGAATGATGGTTGGTTTCCCGATGCACAACATGGCCTGTAAAAAATGTACCTCAGTTAATTATACAGTCTATGATAACTAAGTGTGAAGGAGGTTCAACAGGGAAAACCCACTGGGTTTCTACTGAACTTTTTTCTAACTGCACCACAGGGTTTTTGGTCTTATCAGGTAGCGTCAATTAATCAATTAAACTGAATTTGTTTTGAATTCCTTGGCTTGCTAAAGAAAGCTTCATAAACTCATAAAAACTATTTGTGAGACCCCAGTATAATAAATATAAACACATTAGATACTCACTTTTTTTTGGCACAGCCTGGACATGTACAACAGGTTCTTGTCCAATTCTAATCAGTGACAAGTAGAGAGATTGTTTTAAATGCAATGTAGAATTTGATATTTGTGTTTAATAAATTTAAACATGAAGAAGTTAACTAATGTAACTACTTTTTTTACTGCAAAAGAGTGTGTATGCTTGTATTAGGCAAAAAAAGAAATAAGAAAAACACCCATTGATGTAAGCAATATAACTGTACAGTGCAAAAATCTGAATTTTAAGTACACTTTCATCTTTCATCTTAAACAATAAATCTAATGTTATCATTTTTTTTTTTTGGTATTTTTTTCTGATACTTTTAGAGGCATTAAATTCAACACAAATTAGAAATCATAACACATTTTTTTAAATGGGATTTCGTGCAAAGTCTATAGGATATGGGAAAATGGGATTTCATGCTCTGTGATTTGGTTGGTGGTTGGAGGTGGAGAAGAAACATGACTGGACAAGTGGATTATAACTGTTTTCCCGGCCGCAGGTTCACAGTGACATAATCAAAGATTCTGAGGTAGGCAACAGAGCCTATAACTGTAATTTACTTTGCTTTACTAAGTTAAGTGATATTTATGCTTAGTTAAAGCAATATGTCACCCAAAAATACAAGCACAGCAGTCAATGTTTCATTGCAGTAATTAAGGCCATTATCTTTTATCCCCCATCTTTTAATCAAGTTTCTCTCACCGATTCTCCTCTCCTTCCAGCAGCTTCTTGTAGGTTGCGATTTCAATGTCCAGGGCCAGTTTGACGTTCATTAGCTCCTGATACTCTCGGAGCTGCAGGGCCATGTCCTGCTTGGCCTTCTGTAGAGCATCTTCCAGCTCTTTGATTCGCTGCTGGGCATCATGTACTGCCTCCTCACCACGACGCTGTGCGTCCATGATTTGGTTATCCACACCGTCATGCTACAGGGATCAATGCATAAATCAATTAAATCAAAACATACACACATCCATAGTCAGAGGAAGAACTGACATATGGACCATATTTCTAAAGCTGGAATAGTATTTCAGCTTTACTTGCTCTGTAAAAGCTGAAGGGGGTTCTTACCTGTGCTTTGGCAGAAGTTAAATCAATTTGCATGCGAGAGATTTGTCTGTTCAGCTCAGAGATTTCACTCTTGCTGTTCTTTAACTCTGTTTTGCGTTGCTCAGCCAGGGACAATGTCAGCTCATACTGGGAACAGATAAAATTTTACAACATTTTTAAGTTCTACATATTATAACATGTTTTTAACAATATATACATACAGTGCATGTATGCATGTAAAACATCTGAGACATGTTTCATCTTTTTAGTTTTTAAAAAATGAAACACAAAACAAGCACATTTGCACATAAACAGGCCTACACACACACACACACACACACACACACTCTGCTTTTACTGTTGTGTATGACTGCCTGTTGTCATATGATGGTTTAATATGCTTGAGATTAGCAGAAAAGTGCACTTGCAGATGTGCTTCATGCTGCTTCTTCCTCTCGCCTTTCATTTCACTGTACTTGGTTGTTAATTGCTCACTTGGAGCTGCAGCTTGTTTTAGACACGGTAAAGGTTCTTAAAATGAGGATCTGCATCAAACACCGAAGTTTTATAGGAACTTAAGGACTAGACGTTTTTATCCACCTCTGCTGTGTGAAGATGTCAACTGTGTTCACCTTGTTCTTGTGCCAAGTTTCAGCCTCTTGGCGGCTGCGTGCTAAGATCTCTTCATGCTGGCTCTTAACTTCTTCCACAATCTGCTGCATGTTAAGTTGTCTGCTGTTATCCATCTGAACCACCACTGAGGTGTCCTTCAACTCCTCCTTTAGCTCTTGCAGCTCCTGCAGACAGACAGACAGACAGAGAGAGAGAGAGCGAGAGAGAGAGAGAGAGAGAGAGAGAGAGAGAGAGAGAGAGAGAGGATCAGTTTAAGGGTTGTAAAGCACCCCAGCATTGCCAAACATTAGCTATAGGGTTATAAAGTGGCCAGCATTAGAGATGGAAAGTAACAAAGTACAAATACTTTAAGTGAAAACGAAGTGAAAGCGACTATTTGTCATTGTGAAACACAGCACAGCAAACAGTGAAACAAAATGAATACAACCTCTGCTCTTCACCCACACACACACCTGTATCCAGCGCCTGGTTAGCAATCATTGTACTTAAGTAGAATTTAAAGGTATCTGTGTAAGCATGAAATATTCTTACAACTTTTAGCTTGTACTCACATTTATATAAAATATCTGTACTTTCCACTCATTCAGTTTTCAGAACAGGTTTGTTATTCTAGTTTTAGCGCATTTGTGGAGAAAAGAGGCTCATAACCTACTCACTCACTCACTCACTCACTCACTCACTCACTCACTCACTCACTCACTCATTCACTCACTCACTCACTCACTCACTCACTCACTCTCTCACTCAATCATTCACTCACTCACTCATTCACTCACTCATGCACTCACTCCTGCACTCAATCACTCACTCACTCACTCACTCACTCAATCATTCACTCACTCACTCATTCACTCACTCATGCACTCACTCCTGCACTCAATCACTCACTCACTCACTCACTCATTCACTCACTCATTCACTCGCTCGCTCTCTCATTCACTCATAAAGTATGTGTGTGTACCTCTTCATAGAAGGCCTTTAAGAAGTTTAGGTCATGTAAAATCCCAGATACTTTTTCCTCCAGCACACATTTTCCCAGATATGCAATATCAAGATCCTGTCGAAGCACAAGTTATCAGACAAATTAAATTTTTTACGTTTATTTGATTTTCTTGGTTTTATGTGTCTGCGTGTGCATGTCATACCTTCTTTACAAGCACAAAGTCATTTTCTGCTGCATTTCGTTTATTGATCTCCTCCTCATACCTACAGGGAAGGGTGTTGATAAGCGGTCATGTGGATGCTGAGCGCTGCATTAACATACTGTGCAGTGAAACCATTGTGAAAGCTCAGTGAAGTGTAGATTTCAGCTTAACGAGACAAACTAAATTTTAAAATTGTCAGTCAAGCCTATGCAATGCCATTTTGAGTGTCATAATCTAACTTTAAAAAGTTTTATTAAAAAGGATTTTACATTGGAATTGGGGTATAAAAAGGTTTTTGGTTTATTTTTCTTTTTATAAAAGTTACAAAGTTAATCTTCATATTACTCAACTGGTAAAAAAGTACCAGTGCAATATTGATAAAACATTATATTATTATGTTTTTCAAATAAACCTTTCCAGAAAAAATATATGCTTCTGGAATGCAAGGAATGTACATAAAAAGAATACCACACATAGCATGACATGGCTTGTTCTCATTGTGAAACAAATTTTACTGCTTCTTGTAAAATTGCACAAGGGAGTAGAATAAAGACCCTTTAGTCTGCTCCATGTCTATATTAGTTTTTTGAATGTCCTGTGGTAAATAAAAAAACACTTTTCAGTTAAATGTCACTGGATTTCCTTGATATAAGGGCAGTGGTGGCCTAGCGGTTAGGGCGTTAGCCGCATGATCGGAGGATCAGGGGTTCAAACCCCTTCCCAATAGGTTGCCCTGAGGTACCCTTGAGCAAGGTACCGTCCCCATCACTGCTCCCCGGGCGCTTTCAATAGCTGCCCACTGCTGCATGGGTTTGAGTGTGTATGGGTTAAATGCAGAGGTCCAATTTCGTTGTGGTTCATGTGTGCTGTGCCATGACCTCGCAATGACAAGGGTTGTCACTTTCACTTTTTCACTTTCATTAAAGAGTTTAAATATGAATACTGCTACTTTAGGGTCAACACAGTTGTCAAGGGAAAGACTCAAACCATTTAGAGGAATTTAAAGTAAAAACTTAAGTTAAAAATATGCTTGTACCAATAAGTACAAGCATATTGGATATGGTATGTTTTGTTGTCATTTTAGTTCTATTTGCATTTTGAAACATTGAAAATGGCATATAGTGAAAGTTGAAAGTGACTGTTCCTGTCATTGTGAAACACAGCACCCAGGGAGCAGTGACAGGGACAGTACCTTGCTCAAGGGTACCTGAGGGCAACCTACTGGTGAGGGAATCAAACCCACAATCTTCCGATCCAGAGGTCAATTCCCTAACCACTAGGCCACCAGTGACCCTAAATATAGATGTTGCAGTTAAAAATGGTAAACGTAGTACTTAATGTTTCATAGTCGAAAGTGTATAATTAATATTAACATAAATAATATCTATACTAGTATAGACAGTGTTCTGCACTGCATTAGAGAGTGGCCAAACCTAACACTACACCTTGTGGACCAACCTAGCACTGCAAGAGTTGGCCATGTAGATGTAACTCTTTTTCTAGTCAGTCAGCCAGTCATTTTCTGCCACTTGTCCCAAGCGGGGTCGTGGGGGGGGTGCTGGAGTCCATCCCAGCTCACACAGGGCGAAGGACAGGGGACACACCCTGGACAGGTCGCCAGCCCATCGCAGGGATAACTCTTTTTCTAGTATTTTAGTAATAAAACGTCACATATTTCAGACACAGTCAGCATTAGAAAGCGTTGCCGCGAAACAGAAAGTTGCATTCAGTGAAAATGATCTGAAAAGAACTTGGACAAAAGTCCTGCTCCACAACAATCCTGTGCTCCTTGATAATAGGCTCCTGAACTGAAACAAACGTGCTGCTAATAAAAGAAATGCAGTGAATATACATGGTGTACAACACTTCCAGGTTAACAGACCAAGTTTGTTCCAAACATCTGACCTCTGTTTGTTTCCCTCCACCACCATGTAGATACTGCGGAGATCAATGTCCAGCTTCTCCTTGTCTCTTTTCAGGCTGTCCAGCTGGACCTGCAGGGAGGAAATGTAGGTCTTCATCATGGGCTCCAGCTTGGAATTGCCACGAGTCTGACCCTGCCCTCCCAGCAACTGCCACTTTGTCTCCAGCAACTTATTCTGCTGCTCCAGTAAACACACCTGAGAGAAAGAGAGAGAGTGAGATTGAGAGAGAGAGAGCGAGAGAGAGAGAATAAACACATGAAGGAAAGGATAGAGAGAGGTAGGGTAAGTCCTGACTGGCTGTTCTCCACATGAAACTGTTGCTGATGCTGAAGAGGATAATGTTTTTACTGGCAGCTGTTGCATCACAGGATTAATCAGTCCCTGTTTATTTCTTGGGGGAACTGAGCTTTGGCCTTGTCATTATACATATTAAATTTTTTGTGGACAGACAGTGGACAAATCAGACATGACATGAGTGATCATGTAAATCAATGGTAAAGCCTGCTTTGGCTACAGATGACATTGGTACTGCTAGTACTGGGTGTTGTTACCTGCTTGTGGCTGTTATCAGCAGATATAGAAATTTTTTGTATAGTCATTTAAACCTCAGATCTAAAGGAATATTATCTAATGATCCCTTTATAATTTAATGGATTTCAATTTAAACATGGATGAAAACATCATCAGTAGTCTCCAGAGTAGATAAAAACAGTTTAAGCAATGTATTACATTTTTTAGTTTCTTTCTTCTCTTTTTGATCTTTAATTATTTAGGAATATTACCTCATTTTCAATATACATGAATAGTAAATGAGTGTGAACCTTAAAGATTAGTAGTGAAATTAGTTAGAAAGTGAAATTAGATTCAGGTGTTTTCAGCCATTTGGAAGTGACTATTCTTGTCATTGTGAAATGCAGCACAGCACAACACAAAATAAATCCAACCTCTGCATTTGATTGCATTCAGCCACAGGCACATTAGTGGTCAGGTACTTTATCCTGGACCACTAATTCATCCCAAAGGAAATGCATGAAGCTCCATCACTCCATATAACACTGCTCCAAACTGATCCATTTACCTGTTTAGTCAGAGCATTGGGCATGATGAACTGCTGCATTCTACTGGAAATGAATGCACCTTATAGTATTTCACTATTTAACAAAAGTGACTGTTTGTCATTGTGAAACACAGCACGGTGAAACACAATGAAATGCAACCTTGTTACAAGCTTTTCACCTGTACAGCAGGGGGCAGTTTTTGAACGCGCCTGGGGAGCAGTGACGGGGACGGTACCTTGCTCAAGGGTACCTCAGGGCAACCTACTTGTGAGGGAATTGAACCCACATTCTTCCGATACGGGGTCAACTCCCTAACCACTAGGTCACCACTGCCCCTTTAGTGACAATAAGGGATTTATATAGAGTCAAATGTTCACATGTTTATAAAGAAAAACACATGGACTTAACTGAGGAACAAGAAAAAAGTCAAGATGTCAGGCTGAAAATGTTACAAATCCATCTCTTAATAGTTAATCCACAATTCCAAAGTCAGAAAGCTTGTGTACAAATTTAAGACCAATATACCCTCCCTGAGAGTGATCAACAAACTAAGAGATCAAGACATTAAAACAGTGTACAAGGTCACAAAGTAACCCAGGATTATTTCACCATCAGGAGAAAACTGAAAAGGAAACACAGTAAAGGTGTGCATGGCAGGGTTCCAAAGAAATCATTGGAATCACTGGTCTCTGAAACCATAACTGCATATTTATAGATATGGTTTCCTAAAGATAACATCAAGAAAACTTTTCTATGTGAAATATCTTGTTTCGATGAGAAGCCTTCTGTCTGGAAAAAGAAAAGCACTACATTCCAGCACGAGAACATCATTCCATCTGTGAAATGTGATGGTGGTAGCTTAATGGTGTGTGCTGATTTTTCAACCGAAACTTTCAAAAGAAAAGCAAAGATAACAATGAACTGCCCGATTCATTACAATATTAATTCTGATATTTACTATTCATTAGACCAAAATAGTTTGCTGTTAGGTTCATTATATATGCAGAAAGGAAAAAACTGCATTCTGGTGAAAGAACTGTTTTTTGCTGATAAGAATGAATTGACTGAATCATTTTTTTGTCTGCTGGTTTATAAAATTATAATAATAACCAATCATCCCTGTATAATGTAATGGTTTACATAAATTCAGTTTTTTGTTGCACCATTTATTTAAGGCAGAGTCCAATGAGGAACCTTGGAGCAGATGTGTTTGAGTGATGAAAGCAAGACAACATGCAGGACAGATCTATTCCAGGAGCTGAAAACCTCTGATATCAGTGATAGGAAAGGGAGAAAAAATTGATAGACAGAACATGAGACAGAGACTCGTGTTGAGCGCTACCTCACCTTGTCGATGAAGGAGGCAAATTGGGTGTTGAGGCTTTTGATTTGCTCCTTTTCCTGCAGTCTGACCTCATGTAGACCAGGGTCAAAGTCCAGCTGCAGTGGGGTTAACAGCTTCCTGTTCACTGTCACAGCCCTAATGGGCGCCCCTACCACAGGAGCTTCCCCAAAACCAAAATAAGAGCTGCCCCTGCGAGGAATGGTCCTTGCATCTAGGGTGTATGAGCCCAGCGAGCGGCTGCTGAAGCTCCGCACACTGGACACACCATTAACACGCTTGCTCATGACGACTCCAGAACAGAGAAAGATGCGGATGGTGAGGCTATTTGAATATCTTGTGGAGTCACTGACTGTCATCTCATAAGCCTAAAAAGGGGCGTGGTGTGTAAGATGGTGGTGGTGGTGGTGGTGGTGGTGGGGGCTGTTAGGGATGTTAAGGCATACACATTCCTTGAAAAATGTGAAAAACCAGTTCAGTCACTGGTAGCACAGGTCACACAAATGCTGATGCACGCACACAAACACACACACACACACACACACACACACACACACACTTGTGATGCAATCTCAGAAGCACTGAATGGTGATGTCAGAGTTTTGTGCAAGCATTTCGACTGAGGAATAAATCTTGTGATATGCCAAAGAGGCCTAAAATTTGTTCGAGACATGTAAGAGATGCTTGGCGGCTAGTGCCTTTTCAAATTTATAGCCTATAATGGCTTTTCTTAATCACTTCCATCATTCTTCTCACATGCCCAATACAATCTTCTTCTCGTTGTATTAGATTCTCTATGGGAAGTTCTATTTTGCTGTGTTCTAATTCCCAAAAATCAAGAATCTTTGCCATTTTTAATAGTCAGACCTCTGTTGCTTATGAAGAATTCCTCATAAACTTTGTGCTTAGAGACAGAGAATTGTGCAAGTGCAAGACTAAAATATATTCAGCAATTGGGGAGAATTGTGTGCCAGATTTAGGTGACACTGTGTAGCAGATGTCACACTCTTGGAAATTAGGTCAAATTGTTCTTAGTACAGAAACATAGTTGAACAAAAGTGAAAAAGTACCTGACAACATGCATTGATTGTCCTGCTGTATAAAACAAACATGTTTTCTTAGGCTCCTAAGGTAAGCAGTACACTCAGAGGGGCGGTCAGTGACAACGCAGAGCATTTGCAAATGAACGCTGACTAGGTGAAAACTTTCAACATCAGCAGTTTCAGATTTCACCACCATTTCCTTACACTGAAATACTGCAAAAAAGTCTGCATTTCAACATATGTGTAAAAAAAACAACAACAAAGCATTGATTTTTGAGCATCTTTGATTGAGATATCATGGTGTTGCAGAGCAAACAAAGATTTCTAACTTTTAATTGTGAGCAATTAGATGCTTTAGATGCAATGAATAATGGCATTTCAGTTACTGAATTGTAATGATTCATATTTCATATATCATATTTATCACCATCTTGACAGCTGGCAATAAAACCTTTGTCAAAAACTTCATTAAAACCAAATCACTGAGAACACGCGCTGTTGCTGATGCAAATAACTGCTGTCAATCATGTGTTGATTGCGCTCCCTTGTGGAGAGCATATGCGAGTGAGTGAAGGAGTTACAAGTCAGGCCTATCAAGTATTTTTCTTCTAAGATATATATAGTGCCATTACATTTACATTTATATTTACTGCATTTGGCAAGCACTCTTATACAGAGCAACATATATCAATGCTTCATATCCACATCTGTTCTTCATCCTCAAGTTAAAAATCAGCAACTGTTGATAAACTATTTACCAGCTAAGTAACATATTTATTAGCCCTTTCACTGACCAAGGCAAAAGGAGTCATTATCTGCACCGACTAACTCTAATATAATAAACATTTTTTTAGGAAGGTATGATGTAGAAAAGTTTTAAGCTAGTTATGAAGGATTAGGGACCTAAGTGTCACTTGAACAGGTGGATCAATTGAGGACAGCAAGGGAGACAGTTCTGAATGAACTAGGGGGGAGTTCGTTCCAGCACTGAGGAGCCAGGACAGAAAAGACTCTCGATGTATGTCTTCCTCATGTTTTGAGGAGTAGAGGCTTAAGGTGAGCAGTGCTTGACATTCTGAGTTGATGAGAAGAGAGTGCAAGACATTCTTGGCCTTGAAAGCAAGGATACAAGGCTATAACATTTTACAGAATTTAAATAGTGGTTAGGGAGTCGGCCACAGGATCGGAAGCTTGTGGGTTCAAACCCCTTACCAGTAGGTTGCCCTGAGGTACCCTTGAGCAAGGTACCGTCCCCCATCACTGCTCCTCGTCCTTTAAAATGAGTGTGTGATAGAAATCTCATGCTTTAACGGCTGCATGAAAAGGAAGGCCGTTTCTGACTGTATCTGAATGATCTGATCGTTTTTAAATAGACTGCAGTTAGGGCAACACATTTTGTGGCTCAGAAAAACTTTGAATACTAAGTAAAGAAAACCAGTGTAAAATAAAATTTAAAAATTGGACCATTTCTGATCATTTTGTAACATTCTGGAATTTCCACCTTTGCTCCAGTAACAGCCCTGACTCTCCTGAGTCTTTGAGGACTTGACTGCATTCAGCCACAGGCGCATTAGTGGTCAGGTACTGATGCTGTACGATTTATTCTGGATCACTAATCCATCCCAAGGGAAATGGATGGAGCTCCATCACTCCATATAACACTGCTCCAAACTGATCCATTTACCAGTTTAGTCAGAGCATTGGGCATGATGTACTCTACTGGGAATGGATGCCCCTTATAGTATTTCACTATTTAACAAAAGTGACTTATTTAAAAGTGACTGTTTGTCATTGTGAAAGACAGCACAGCAGTCAGTGAAACCCAGCAAAATGCAACCTTGTTGCTAGCTTTTCACCCGTACATGCACATGCAGCACAGGGGAGCTATAACCAGCGCCCGGGGAGCAGTGATGGGGACGGTACTTTGCTAAAGGGTACCTTCTGGTAACCTACTGGTCTGGGATTCGAACCCACGACCTTCTAATCCCGCGGCCTAGTCCCTAACCAGCTAGCAGCGATGACAGAGGGTTTAGGGACTAATTCTCAAGATCTGAAGGTTGTGGGTTTGAGTCCCAGACCAGTAGGATCCCCTGAAATAGCCTTCAGCAAGGTACTGACCCCATCATTGCTCCTGGGCACCCTGGATATGTCTGCCCATTGCTCCAGGTAGGAGCAATTTCACTGCTGTTCACTCTGAGCTGTGCTGTGTTTTCACAATGATAAAGAAAGTCCCTTTCTCGTCAATTGATGGCCCTAAACCAGTGCGTGCATGTTCAGGCAGCATACGGCCCAGCAGGGGGCGACAAAGAGCGGCGTGGTGAATCTCCCCACTGCGAGGCTCGATGGTGGCTGAGTGCTCTTGTTTACGTCTGGGTGAAATTTCAGAAAACAACTCACGACAGTGACAGTGCGACCCCCAGCCTCAGAACTACAACCTTAAACTCGCTTTTTACACTTCAGCCTGTCAGTCAGCGCCTGCGCCTCTACCCTGTCGCTCAGGCAGGCCGTTTCAATGCCTTTCAGAGCCGCTTTATCGCCGCCATGGACGCAAACGATTTGTTTTCGAGCTGCAGGAAGGGCGACGTTGCGAGAGTGAGGTTGGTACTGGACTGTCACTGTTTACATCTCTGAACCTGTGCATGCACTCACGCCTCATAGAAGTGTCTGCTGTAATTAGTCCGCCAGACACGTTTTACTTCTCGGATCTGGGATCAGTTTACTGGAAAACATGATCAACAGACAGAATGCAGCTTCCCCTGCAGCCTGAGCGCTCACATGGACGAGAAGATACAGCCCCTGCTTTTTCATTACACCGGCTGCCTGTCCTACTTAGAAAATAGATTTGAAAATACTTTTAGTGGCCTTTAAAGACTTTTATGGATTTGCACAGGATTCCTGATAGACTGCACTCCTGATCGAGCCTTTAAGTCTGCAAACACCAGCAAACTAAGCAAAACAAGAGTTGCAGCCTTTAGTTTTTATGCTCCAACGCTTTGGAACACTTTCCCACAGAGTATCCATCAGGCATAAACAGCAGTTTTAAAATCCAGCTAAAACATACTAAACAGAGCTTTCTGTTCGTGCATTATTATATTTTCAGATCACATTAAATCCTTCTCTGTCCATTTGTGTCCGTTGTCGATATCATTGTCTAAACGCTCATTTATAATTATATATAACTGTAACAGTTGTTGCAAAGCGTAAAGCACTTTACGCTCAGACGTTATGCAGGCTGTGTATTTCTATTGCATCATGGTCTAGTTTGATACCCACCAATGGGCCAAGAGGTCTGGCTCAGATCCCACCTCCATTACCTCTGGCATCCTGTGCAAAAACCTTAATCCCAAGTTGTTCAAAGGAGCGTGTTCCTGTTACTAGGAAATGGAAGCTTTTGAGCTCCAAAGCACTGCAGAGATATCTAATTTAGACGAATATTTAACTGGAAGGTAAAACATTTAATCTTTTCATTCTCACAATGCATTCCTTCAGTCGGCAAAGATCTTAATGCAGCATATGGCATCTTTTATACAGAGCTTGTAGTGTTGCTTATATCCTTGTAAAAACATATTCATATTCACACACTTCAGTAGTTTGCACTTGTCTAATGGGTGCAGGGTTTCATACTTCGTAGATAGATCTATGCCGAAGTAACGAGGAAAGGGAGAAGCTGACATGAACAGATAACGTGCTGTCAGCAGCAGTCAGTTTCCTGACCTACTTCACGCCAGCAAAACAACACAAAAAACTTCTCATCTTAAAAAACCCATAATCTCACACGTTTCTTGTCCTAAATCTTTCAGTTGTGATAACTGCATCAAGTAGTTAATTACATTTCAACACACTCATATCATCAGTTATAACGTCATTTAATTGCATAGGTAAATGTATCATGGCAGTGAGAACAGAACCTCATATCTCTAAAAAAAAAAACAAAGTAACTACAGAAAAGGGAAAACATTCATTTACATTTCAGTGAAAGTTTATGGAAAGTTTATCATTTGTTTCATGGCGCACTCTCTCTCTTCTCCTCAGATACCTGGTTGAACAGAGAGATGTAGAACTGAACGTGAGAGATAAATGGGACAGTACACCTCTGTAAGTCGGAACAGACTGTGTTGGACACAGATGATAAAGGTGGTAGTAACTGAATATGCACTGAATGTTTCTCTGTTGGTGCTTAATGTCTGTGTGAAGGTACTACGCGTGCCTCTGTGGACATGAGGAGTTGGTACAGTATCTACTGGCCAATGGTAAATATTAAAAGAGCATCTTATCAACATTTGCTTGTTTCCCCTTATATTGAAAACCAGTTAACATAAAACAGTTGTCACATTATAAGCTTTTTTTACTTTTTTATTTTTTTTATTTTTTAGCAAAGCTTACAGTTATAAATAGGTTATAGAAATAAATTTATAAAAAAAAAAATTCTAAAGTGAAATTAACAGTCAGTTAGTATGGACTGGAAGATGGCCTGCCTTAGAGGTTTTATTTAGCAGTCTAGTTCATTACTGGTTGCTGATCACTCTGTGTCTGGAAATCTTTGGTTTTATGAAAACTGATAAAACGATATTCATTATCTTTAACTAGAAGCTATTTATAGAATAGAATTTATAGAATTCACAGATGTATATATTTCTGATGATTTAGTCCTGGATTTTAAATGAGTAAACACCTAATGCACTTGATTAAATTTGAACTGTTTATGTATAAATTGCATAATCTATAAAGAACCCAAATGTGTATTACTCCTGCCAGGAGCGAAGTGTGAGGCGAACACATTCGATGGCGAACGCTGTCTGTATGGCGCTCTGAACGACTCCATCCGACGCCTGCTAAAGGAGTACAAGCAGATTACAGCTAAAGCAATGCAGAGGGACTACTACGAACACTTCCTGCAGACGTAAGACACACACGCACACACACACACACACTCTCTCTCACTCTCACCACATCCCTTTGTTCTACCCATAAGCATGCTTTGAGTATCATAGGCTCATGGCCTCATTCCTGAAATATTATTTACACACACTACACACACACACACACACACGCACAAACAGAAACATAAAAATGCTGCTTCCATACCACAGCTTTGCAGCCAGCAAAAAGCGAGTCATTATTATGCAAAGTATAATTGCAAAGTATTCAAGCTCTATAAAAGACACCACATTTGTCTGGATTACAAATGTAACTCCCCTTCAAATTTAGTTAATGTACATCTTATCACCCAGGCACTGCCTAGACACATCCTCAGAATAAAAAAGCATCAGAGCAAGTAGGTGACTTGTGAGGGAAGCCACAGTAGGGCCAAGCCAATGAGCACTTTGAAAGAGTTTTACTAGAGACTGGAGTTAAGGTGCACCAGTCAACAAAATTAAGAACTTTGCATAAAACTGGCCTGTTTGATTGGCCAGTACCACAGAAAAAGTCTCTAAAGCACATGTGGATTTGCCAGAAAACACCACAGTGACCCAACTAAAATGTGGGGTTAGGATTTTTCTTTGGAAGAAACAAAAATGATGCTTTTTGGAAGCAATTCAAAACCCTGTGTGGGTTGCTTACATATCACAGCCCACTCTGCAACTGAAATATGTAGGTGGCAGCATGCTGGGTGTTTCTGAAAAAACTAAAGGATGGATGCTGTAAAATAAAGGGAGATTTCATAAATCAATCTGCTTTGTAAAATAAAGCTTGTGGAAAACCTTTTGACAGGCAGTGATTCAGTGCAGAAAACCAAAGCAACACGAGTGGTTGATAAACAAAAAGGTTAATGTTTCACATTGGCGAAGTATAGATCTGAACCCAGTCGACAATCTGTGGCACACCTTGAAAAGTGTGGTGCCCAAAGTGTCTTCCAACTAAAAAACACTGAACCTGCCATGAACAGTGAGGGAAAACTACTCCCAAACAGAGCACAAAACTGGTAGAAAATTACCCCAGCAAGCCACCAACACCAGACAAAAAGGATAAAAAGTATTAGTACATAGTAAAGTAGTATTAGTAAAGGTGTTTATTAATAATACTCTCTTCAACAAAATGTTCAAGTGACATTGTCTAAGCCTGACAAGGCTGATGACTTGTAAGAATATTTTTCATGGCACTGCAAAAGTGTAATAATTAAGATGTAATAAAGTTAAGGGTAAAAATTGTATTTTTCAATGATGGTTTTACAGCACCAGTCATCACTCAAAATACTTAATACTTATATAATATAATATAATACTTACAAAGCAACCTCAGGTTTGGTGCAAAGCAAATTCAGGTTTATCTTTTATGAGGGATTCATTGTCTTTTAGGATACACTGATATATGAATTCTGTTTTAATCCCAATGTCTGTTCTTTTCCACATACCTTTCTGCAATGTAGAAACTATAATTGTGTCTTTCACGTTACAAATGCTGTAAATGAATAAAATTCAGGCATTTTAGCAGAGTCCTGGGTCATCTAAATCCATGGGTCATCTTGGCTTTTTTCTTGGGTGCAGTAAATGTTTTGTCAAATATTGTTTTGAAATGACTGAATCTTAACATATATTCAGTCATGATAACTTATTCTTATGAAATTAACTGCCAGTACGAACATTCTGATATCATCGTGTATATTGCTTGTCTTGTTAAGAGAGTCATATACTGTGGCTCCCAGTATATGCAGAATTTGTCTAATATTTTGCAATTATTCATTGCTTTTTTTATTACTGTTAAATGTCTGGGGTACTTAGAGGGTGCCTCATATTAAAGCGGTATTTCATCCTCAGCCAGAACATGAAGCTTCTTTAGTTTTCAGTCTGCACTACAAGCCTAATGTAACCAACAAGTAATTTAAACTTAATTTAAACTTACCAATATGTGTGCGCACATATCACACACTTGCCACAGAGCAGGTAAAGTTGTAAATTATTCTCAAATGCACTTTCCTTCGTGGCTCCTGATGCTGCATAACTGACTATAATATCTATGAATTTTATCATTCAGGACAGAAGCGGTAGCAGCTTAGAAGCTTCAAGCATCTTATACCTTGAATCTAACTGGTATTCTGTAAACTCACAAAACTTGTAAGTTAAATGATCCAAAAATTTAAAAGCTCACAAATTCCAGACAATAAACATGTCTTGGCTGATTGATGATGTTAGGTGCAATGGGGAAATAGCATCAGTTTGATTCTCTCCCAGTTTTTTCCTTTAAATAAACTCTTTAAGTAAGTGTTCTAACCCAGAACTGTCTGGCTGAAGGCTCTTGGAGCAGGGCTATTACAGTGATGTGACCTTCATGGTGCATGGTGAGATGTTCCAGACACATCGCTGCATCCTCAGCGCCCGCTCTGAGTACTTCGCCCACATGCTAGAGACCAAATGGAGGGGCAAGACCATGATTGCTCTCAAACATCCACTGGTGGGCGCTGTTTTATTACTCTTTTCCTAACCTAAAACTGAAATTGTTCAGTCCAGTAGGAGAGGGCAAAGATTCATATCACTTTTCTTCACAGTATTTTTTCCTTATCATGTTATAAAAGTTGCATGTTGTCCATCCTTAAACTTACTACATGCTTCATTATAAATAGTTTTTTAATTTGTGTGTGTGTGTATATATATATATATATCACAATACTTATATATAATTCTTTTTGTCTGTTAATTATCAATTACCAATTAAACCAATTAAACATTAAACCAATTAAACATTTATTTTTTAACTCATTTATTTAAAGTTGGAGTCTATATCATTATTTCATATATCATGTTTTTTTTCATTATTTAATTGTTTTCTTCACTTGTTTTAGTGAGTTGTGGTTGAGATAAATAACTGCAAATTAAATGCATTTTTGTTACTGCTTATCATAATGGTAAGGGTTAAACGACTACAACTATTATCCACAATACAAACAAAACTGTACTGCGACCGCTAGGAGGGCTAATTTGTTGATGTATGTGTCCTCAGGTGAACCCTGCTGCCTTTGCTGCCATCTTGCAATATTTCTACACTGGTGAGTATCAGTTGAGCTGACAAGCGAGGGAAAACACACCTATATGTGATATTTTGGTACATAAATAACTAAAAACAAATTTAAAATAAATGTAGTAGATCAGCCAATGCATGTCTTGAGATTGCTCTGTAGGTTTTACACTGTAGCTGCAGGTTTGGGATTAGATAAAACTTCTTTTCCAAATTGTAATACACTTGCCTCAGATCATAAGTTCTTTAATAATCTCATATAGCCTTGCTTATATAGTTTTTGACACTTTCACTTATGATTAAAGGATCCCCCGATAATCCAAACCACAGACAGAATACAGGTTTCAAGATGGCTGCTATTGGTTCTAGCTGTCCAGCATATTTTTGTCGATGTTTAGAGCTCTCAAACAAACGTTTTGAGATTATTAACAACTAAAAGTTTGAGGCAAATGTGTGGTGAGTTCAAGTGCAATACTACCTTATACACTGTTCTGGCTGCCTGACTATATTTGCAGTAAATGGACAATCATTTAAATGGACTACGAAACCTTTACTTCAGTTTAAAAAACAAATGTGCATCATTCTGTTCCAGCAGCAGTGTTTCTCACTGTTCTTGTGGCTTTTTGTAGGTCACTTGGATGTAGACATGAGCCATGTGGAGGACTGCAAACGTTTGGCCAAGCAGTGCAAAATCAGTGAGGTTATTGAGGAGCTGGAGGTCAAGTGCAAGCAGGTGCAAGAGTTTGGTGAGATGGTGCTGTTTCTGTCTAACATGCAGGTCTAACATTGGGACAAGCATGCAGTGCTCATTCAAAAAACATAGATTGATTGACTCACATTTACTGATTTCTATTCCTTTTATTTGCCTGATTTTTTTTCTTTCTCTGTTTTATTCTCCTTCTCTTTCAATTTCTCTCTCCCTTCTTTCCGTCTCTTTGTTTCTTTCTGATTTTCTTCTTCTGTCACTGAATTTGTCTTTTACCTCCCTCACATTCTGCCACTTTCTATATGTTCCTCAGTGTCCAATAAGCCTGGGACTTGCGTGAAGGTGTTAACGCTAGATCCTCACGATTGGCAGCTGCAGGACGGTATGGCTCTGTTAGCAGATAGTGCTCTTCCAGCTGAACTAAGGGTGAGGCACCCTTTCCACAGTGATCTCACAAAAAATGCAATAGGTGTTAGTGAGGACTGCACTACAGGCACAACATAATTGTACTTTGAGTAAATAAATATTTCGTTTGATTTCTTAGGTTGGTTATGGACAGCTTCCTTTTGATCTTAGTGACAGCTTCCCAAGCTACCCTGACGTCTGCTTCCGAGTGGAAGGTTTTGACTTTCTGTGTCATAAGGTGAATGAGCAGGAAAGAGCTATAGACCATATAAGTTTATGATTTATTTTAGCTCCCTTTAAATATTTAAACCTTAACCCATATATCTGTGGGCCCACACTTTAAATCCTTACTCTCATAATTATGTACATGGATTGAAAAATTCATAATAAACGGTGAACAATTGTTATTAAATATCGAGCAATTAATAGTAGTTTATTATAATAGTATATGCAAATGGTTTAAAAGTTAATTTGGCTTAAAAATTTGAAGCGTATTTATTTTTCTTCTGTTTTGCTGATTTTCTGTTTATTTGTGCTTACCTGCAGGCATTTTTCTGTGGCCGTAGTGATTATTTTAAGGCGCTAATGGAAGATCATTTCGGTGAAGGAGAAACCCTGCAGTCTCTACCAGGAGTTCCAGTCATTATCTTACATGATGTTTCTCATGAGCTTTTCACCCGGATCCTCTACTACATCTACAGTGATAACACACAGGTATCTGTTTAATTGAAACACACACACAGTTATAAAGCAGTAGGTCTGAGTAACATTGACAAGAGCTAAATCATTCTGGCCAGACAGCTGGGTCTGAGCATCTCTTTGAATGTAATGCTTTCTGGTCTGAGCCATCAAAATGACAGAGTGAGCACTGTTTTTTTAAACTCTGTTACAGCTCTCCCATGATAATGTGTATGAGGTACTGTGTGTGGCGGATATGTATCTGTTGCCGGGTCTCAAACGCCTGTGTGGCCGAACACTGGCAGCACTGCTAAGTGAGGAGAATGTTCTGCACATGTGGAAAACAGCTAAACTCTTCAACCTCTCACGTCTGGAAGACCAGTGTACAGAGTACATGGCCAAGATCATTGAAAGGGTGTGTATGTGTTTTTGGGTTTGTGTGTCCTAGATCATTAATTCAACCTGAAATTTTGATGGGAACCCAAAAACAATCTGAGTCCAACCCAGCACTAAATAAAAAATCCAGACTTGACTAATAAAATGCTATCAGAACCCAACTTTATTTTTCTAAAGTCAAATAACAATCGTGGTGTAAACAAAAACTACTTGAACTGGAGTGGAGTCCCAATAACTCTGTCCATATGTAATCACAAATTTCTCCTGAATCTGTTTGCAGTAACAACATAGCTTTACATGTCTTTTGAAGATGCAAAACATTATAATTGTAAAATGGGTCTTTTTTTGTCTGTTTTTTTTTTTTTTTGACCCTGAACCTGCATTTATGGTCCAAGCTGGTAGAAAGGACGGAATTTGCAGACTTAATTAGAGAGGATGCTGGGAGTGTGGCGGCACGGCAAGAGACAGACTCCATCCCCCTGGTCGACGAAATCCGCTACCACATCAGTAGCAACGTTCAAACTTACAGCGCCATAGAGGAAGCCAACCAGAAACTTCACTCCCTCGAAGTACTGCTAAACTACATTGGTCTGGACTGCTGAAGAGAGGAAGAAAGAAGGAGAGTGGCAATTGAAAGGAGGGAGAGTGTGCAAGGGTAGGGAAGAAAACAAGTGCAAACAGGGAGAATCTAAGATTGGACTTGGCAGATTAAAAGAGCAAAACAGGAAAGATGTATGTGGAAGAAAAGACTGTGTGTGTGTGTGTGTGGCATATGTGTGAATTTATCAGCGGAGCAGAGCGAGCATAGGATGGTGAAATGAGAAATGAAGGTGAAATTAGACATAAGTAGGCTAAGTCAGTCGCAACCTATTTTAGATCATAAGAGCCTGCCTGATTTAACACTCTTAAGATGCTGCTGTTTACACGCACAGACATGGATTTGTGTTAAAAAAGTGTAGTCATTGCTGTTTTTGTTTGCTTTGAGTCAAGTTGGAAGTACCTCTTTCAGGGTTTGGTCTATTCTTCACGGAATGTGTTTGCTGTTTTTAGTTTGATAAATATAGTAATAAGGTGATGGCTGAAAGAGATGTCCTTAGTAAAGATGGACTAATATTTGGCAAAAAAGACATTTCTAAATTTAATTAGATATGCTTAGCAGTGGTTTATTAGACACATTAAGATTTGTTAAATATAAATGTAGGCAAAAGTTCCATGGCCCAGGACAAACTGTACGTTTAGATTTTTGAGGTGAGACAAAATATGTTTTTTCTAATTTTAATGAACAGTTTCTATTTATTTGCACTGGTTATACATTATGTGTTATTTTAAATACATTTAAAAAAGCAAGTAAACAGAAAGTGTACATTGAAATGTGCGTAACATACTTAATTTTACTTAGAAAATGAACTAAATGTAAAAATTTTATTGACTACAAAGAGATGCCTATATAAATGAAGAAAATGCTTAAAAGGAATTTGAAGAGCGTTTAGTTTCCAGAGTCTCTGGGTGAGTGCTGATAATGGGCATATTGTGATGAGTAGTTTGGTTTCTTTGAGGATTATGGAGGATTATGGCTTTACTGAGCTTTTGCTGCAATTATAATACATATTTACACCTGTGTCTAGACACTTCCAAGCACAGGCAGCGTATTTCACATCAGAGAGCCTTTTATGAGACTTGTTTAGTGCTGTTTAATCTCCTAGAACATTGGAACAGGGCAGTGAGCCTTGCATAACACCTAGTAACGTGGCTCAGCAGTAACAGGACTAAATTATGATGTGGCTTTTGGGTCTGATTGGGAATATTTGTATAACATCTGTCAAGTATTAACAAGTGCAATATTACATAACACAGTCTTACATGCATGTTTATCTGGCTAAGAATTGTATATAAACATGATTATATTTTGTTGTTTGTTTTGTTTGGTTTTAGTTCATTTTATTGAAGAGCGCTTCATTGTTATTCTGCTGTTGCCTCAAGGCCAGACTGTATCATCTGTTTAGAACCCTGCTAGCTTTGCTGTGTGTTTGCTGTGTGAGTGTTATTGAGGTGGGGCGGTTTGGCCCAGTTTTCCTGATGGCAGTTATGTATTTCCTCACTCACTAGCATTACCATTGTCTGGTAGATATAAAGCCAAGTGGGTGTTTCCAAAAGCATAGAAGCAAATAAAAATTTATATTATGAGGACTGTCTGTCTTGGTTTGTTTTTGGGTGATACTATTTAAAAGGATTGTGCTGCTGTCAAAGTCAATCTGACATGACATGCTCTGCTCTGGTTTGCCTCCAGAGGGCTGTAGGGTTATGTTCTTGCCTTGGTCATGACCTGACATTTGCAGAAAAGAGCATTTCTTTACTCTTTCTGCTCTGCATGTGCATTTGAGACATGTACACTGTAGAACTTGGCATTCTGAGTCAGAGACAAAGTATTAATTGCAAATAACTGGAAAGGAAACTTGCATTTTTTTTCCCATCATTTGGATGTGTAACCCCAAATCAGATAAAAACATACAAAAATTGTTGGTACAATATGAACATTGCAAATAATTAATCACTTGGAGTTTCAGTGCATAATGGGCAAGTGTGCTAGCTTAAGCTGAACACCTGTGATCCTTGATCTCACAGACAGCATTGCATTAAGAGTTATTCATCAATAGCTAATAGAACCACATGGGCAAGGGATTGGCAAACAGTTAACAGTAAAGCACTGCAACACATTTACATTTATGGCATTTAGCTGACACACTTATGCAGAGGGACTTCCATGTCCTGATTATAAGGACGGTCCCCCTGGAGCAACTCTTGGTTAAGGGTATTGCTGAGGAACCCAGTGTTGATAGTACTAGACGTGGGATTCAAACCTGCGGTCTCTTTGTCCATAGCCAAGTATTCTACCATTAGTCCTTCAGCAGTGTTAAGATCTCTGGGCTCAGAGGCATCTCAGATGGACCACATAGTGACATTGTGATCAGACGAATCAATATTCAAGATCTTTTTGGAAGGAATGGATGCTGTTTTTCCAGACCAAAAAGAAAAGGATCATCCAGACGAGCAAAAAATCCAGGGTCTGTCATGATACAGGATTGTATCAGTGCTGTTGGCAAAGATAATTTGAACTTCTCTGATGGCAGCATTAATGCAGAAATGTAAGTTGAGATTTTACTGTAACATATGTTGCCTTCAAGACAACATCTCTTCCTGGGATGCCCATGAATTCAGTAGGACAATGCAAAACCATATTCTGCACACATTGCAAAGGTATGGCTGTGAGAGATGATGGTACAGGTACTTTGATGCATAACATAGTCTCATAGTGTTTTAATGTGAAATTGTACACTGAATCTAGTCTTTACAAGGGTGTCAAGAAGCTGTGGTGTTAACGTCCAAAATGCACACATATGTATAATTATCCATCAATTAATACACCTTCCAAGCCACTTATTCAAACTAGGGTCATGAAAGTACGGGAGCCTATCCCAGTTATCATGGGCTGAATGATATAAAAACACCCTGGACAGGTCACCAGTTCATTGCAACTGCCATCACCATGCCCAGGACAAGTGGCTGAGATAATGGATAAATGGATGTTTGGTATTATTGACAACCTTGGCAATGAGAAGAAAAAAGACAAAAAATGCATTTGGGGCTAATTAGCTCAATATGACAATGAAAAGTAAGAATAATGAGAGAAAATTATCTTTAGAATTGTTGGCACTGGTAGAAATGTTTATGTATGTTCCCATATATCTTACTATTTCTAGGCTGACCTAAATGTTCAAAAACCCTGAACATTTAGTTTGTTCTGACATTTCCTTTTCCTGGCATATAATTATGAGGTTACACAGTGGCCAAGGGCGCTCAGTACTGAGAAAAAAATTAGACAAATGTGTGTCGACCTTCATTATCAATGACTATAAAATTACATTTCTGAAATGACCATATCCGCTGTGAGCCCAACAATTAAACAATTAATATTTTGCAATAGAGAAAACTCATGACCCTGAAACATCTAGAGATTTTACCTTTGTGTTTGATCTAAGATTCCTTTATTTTTATTTTCTCAACAAGAGTAGACTGATTGCTATTATGTTGGCAAAAGAAGGTTGCACATGGTACTAAATGCAAGCTGTAATCTTAAAATAGTGGTTATCCTGATAAAAAGGCCTTAAAAACACCTAAATATACTTCACCACCAATAATACATTTTTAAAAAGAAAGCCTTATCTCTAGAATTAATAATAAAACCCTTTAGATTTCTGCTTTCTGTCCCAGCAATTTCTCAACAAATTTACTTAACTGTGCATACATTTTGATTAACCAGTAAAATTCCTAAATTATATGAGATTTAGGAATTATGAACTATTATGACTATTTATCGCTTTTAAGGGAGCTCTTCTTTTCTGTAGTTATATCAATGTGAATGGACAGCACCTGTGTGTGTATGGGCTGATATAGAAAGGGTTACTTTTAAATATGTCAACACTTCTCTGTTAACCTTTTCCAATCCCCCGGTCCACTTAACACATGTTCATTTAATTAATTCAGCAAAAACATGCACAAACACACAGACTTTCATGCAAGAACTCTGTATCTGTTATAGACAGAGGAAGGTCCTCATAGGGTTTCTTTTTTTTTTTTAGATTTCTCTAGGCAACAGGAGCAAGAGGATCTCCATGGCAACTGGCTGGAGGAGAAGCAGAGTGAGAGGTTGACAGAGCAGAATTTTCTTTCCTCTGACACACATTCATAGCACCTCAGGACTGAGTCACATACCAGTGTGCAGAACCCATCATGAACAACCAATCCGAGCAGGGACAACAGGCAATTTGTAAATATTTTCAGCTGATGACATTAGTTGGAATCTAACTCACACCAGTTTGACCAGACCTACTGACCATCCTTATTACATATTTTGCATCTTCTGGCCAATGCTAGTAATATAATCCAATATAAACTTCTGCTACAAACATGTGTCTATATCTAATGCAACTGGCTACTTCAATGTGTATACTAGATAGTGTGATCTCCATAGAAACCCATTAGAAAAGGATGCTCTGGTACAGCTGTGCATGATTCTAAAGTCACCACACCCAATGCCATGTGCCAGCTTAAGTAACATAAAGCCAGCCCTGCTCTGAAGCACACTATTGGATGCATTAGAGCAGGGCTTCCCATGCGTTTGCAACTTCTGCAACCCATCTGATCACAAAAGCTTCAAGAAGAGTTAAATGCAGTCCTGCAACATAACATGATAAAGATCTGTTCAAAATCCATCCAATCAAACATTTCCTTTCCTCTTGAACACATATGAGACGTGTAATGGAGTCAATGGGAACCATTAACCATTTAAATTAAAACCAGCTTATGTATTTAACGATACATGGTTAAATTAGTTTCTCTATTATCTTGCAAATTTTCCTTTACTCCATTGATGGCTCCTCTAACAACTCAATCGGTGAGTGTTTTTAAATATACTAAATATGCTCTCTTCCCAGCACTTGGTTAATTTAACCTTGAAACGTGGCTGGTGCTCCATTCAGAACAGGCAGCAGTCTCTTAAATCCTGTGGCCCTTCTGTCAGGGGAAAATATTGTTTGGTATGTCCAACTTCCTCTGCTACTAGTCACACCAGCAGTGGCTGAACAGTCTCAGTCCCCCTGTGGAACTCTTTGAGCAGGCTGACATGATACTTCAAAAACTTGGTCTGTTGAAGCTAGTGGCACTTCAATAGATGAAGAACAGGTACTGCAGCCAGTGGACCCAGTTAGTACCAGCATCTGAGATAAACTGGTGCAGCGATGTCTTCAGAGTCTTGTTAAACTACTCTGCAAGACCCATCTGTCTGTGGGTGTTGGCCTGACAGGAAGAGTAGTTAGTATTTCCCTCAGAAAACCAACCCTTGAAGAACCTCTTCAATATTTGCAACCTGTCTGATTATGGTGGTGCTCAATAAAAAAGATTCAGAGTTTTGGGCTGCATAATCATATATATATATATATATATATACACACGTATATATATATATATGTATACGTATACGTATACATATACGTATATGTATATATATTCTCTGAGGTTGTGTGTGCTACCTGTGTCAATTAATGCACTTTCCCATGGCCTTTAGAACTGAGACTATTTGGATTACTGCTTGTTTGGCTTCAGCCCTTAGACCTGGTATTGAAACTATATGTAGCTAAGTGGGTTCATTTTTTCTGACAGTGGGGGTTAGTATGGCCTAATTCTTCACAATAGTGATACCTTATACTCTCAGTCTGGGGCACTCAAGAAGATGCAGGGGGTGGAAAACATTTGATCTTAACATAACACCTACTTTAGGCCAGACCAAGCACCCCACTGCCCATTGCAGATTTAAAACTCACTTGATGTTCACAGCTTAAATCACAGAGCCCTTGATTCCTTCTTGCAGAGATGAAAACTTCACTGAATTGCATCACCTCATCTGCCATCTCTGGTTTCCTGTCTTTGACCCACACCTCCATCTCTTTGTTAAACATTAAACAAACTATTCCAGGATCAAGATTTCACAAATTTTCTTGACAATCTTCTACACTGGTGAAGTGAAACAAATGACTGAATTTAACCCATAGAAATCTTGCAGCAATGAGCAGACATCTCTGGTGCCTGGGGAACAGTGTTAGAGATGGTACCTTAGTCAAGGGTACCACGACTTTCCAATTATGGGGCCTAGTCCTTTGCCAGTTGTCCACTGCTGCCCCAGAAAGCAGATTAGCATCAGCCGCTGCCTGACTCTTTTCCTCGCATTGCCAGAGCACTGATGTGATCCATTCGGATAACTATTCCCACAGATAAACATAAAGGTCTAGAAGTGTCTTGCCAAACTGTATCACAGTCAACCTCCTTTAGTAAATGGAATTGACTTTTTAGACCTCAACATGTTCACTATCCATAGTCACATAGGCACTCCAGGCTTTTCCCACTAACAAAGTAACTTGTTATATGTGCTATTTTGACCAAGGTATTTACTATTGTTGGATAAAAGGAATACCTTGATATGTTAAATTAACCACATAATCAGGATATTCAAAGCATACAGAAAAAACATGGCAAGCAATTAGAAGGAACTACTAATATCAGTACAGTTCTAGCTATCATATTCGCTGTGGTGGTCTAGTGGTAGGGTCCTTGCCTATGGCTTAGGAGGTCCCAGGTTCAAATCCCATCTCTGGCACTCTGAATTGCTCCAGGGGGGCTTTCCCTGTAATTAGGTAGTGGAAGTCACTCTGGATAAGAGCGTCTGCTAAATACCTTAAATATAAATATTATGGCTGTCATATAAACTTTATTTTGAATGATGTGTGGTCAGGTAATTTCTTACAAAAATATTATTCTGCTTTTTTAAATGCTAATGTTATAGTGTGAATTCAGTTTCTGCTTTAGTGACATTCCAGAAAAGCCGAACTGATTGTAACTCTGGATGGTTTAAGGGCCTTGTTCCGTAACTATCTTAGTTTGTGCAGAAGCATTCCTTCAGCTAGTGCATGAGCTAGAGAGCCATTGCATTTCAGTCTTTCACCATGCAATTAAAACTGAAGGGCTTGCCAATAAATGTGTGCTAATTTGCTTAAATTGATCTGGCCCTAATACCAACATCAGACAATGGAGGTTAACCTTATCAGGTTAATAAGGTGCAGAAATGCTGTGGCATTCATCCTTAATGATTTGGCTGTCATCTCTATGTTTACTAAATGCACATTCAGTGCATTTCCTAAGGCTTTCCCAGTAGCTGTCCATCAGCAAACTCAAGATCATTTCCTGTTATGTGCAGTGGTAGCTTAGTGATTAGAGACTTGACCCCATGGGTAGAGGATCATGGGTTCGAGGCCTGTATCAGGGGTTAAGCCTTAGGAACTAAAGGATGAGCAAGGTAAAATCCCCCAATGCTGTTCAAAAGAATGCAGGGAAATCATTTTGTTGTGGTGCTCTGTGTGCCGTAGTGTTTTCAGTGACAAATAGTCACTTTCACTCCACTTTTGCTTCATGTGGTTGGAGGGGTACAAGATTTATATCTCAGTCTGAAGTGAAAACAACCATTTCTGCATGTCATGCAGTATCAGATGTCCTTTCACATTTCACCTAAGCTGGCATAACTGAAATGATGTATTTATGTTTTTTTTTAATGTTTACCTAATCAAAAGATGTAACTTAAATTTGTTTTAGTCAATTTATATACTGCATTTATCACATTGACTCTACTTTTTCTTAGGATGAATGGGACTACTTGGGCAGCACCGTTGCGCAGTGGGAAGGTCCTAGGTTCAGTTCCTGGGGGGGACGGTCAGGGTCCTTTCTGTTTTGAGCGCTGCATGTTCTGTGTCTGCATGGGTTTCCTCCAGGTTCTCCGGTTTTCTCCCACCAGCCCACCAACACGCATGTCTGGTGGATTGGAAATGTGAGTGTGTGAGAATCTGTGTTTATTTGTAAACAAAGTTCGGACTGGCAACCTGTCCAAGGTGTTTCCCCGCCTTTCGTCGTGTTAGATCTGGGACAGAAAATGAATGCGTGGGTATACTTACTTTAAAGCAAAAATGTCATTGTGAATAAACGGATGGCTAAACCCTGCTTCACTCAGTTTAGATAAACTTTTACCAAAGGACTAAGAAATATGATATAATCTGAATTTTTTTTTGGTTTGATTTGACGTGTGAAAATATTCAAACATGCATGCTAAAAAATCTAGCAAGCTCAGAATTTGTTTCCTGAAGGAGGAGGAAAAGAAGCACTGTACAGATATACTCCTACAAACCCTTTAACATTACACCTCCTGTTACAATCCCACTGGTAAGGCAACCATGGCACCACCATGGCACAGCTATTTCTGTGCATCTAACAAATAGATAAATGAAACTGCTTTATGGACTGGAAACCCCTTAGCTACAGTTATATAAAAGAATGTTCAAATGGGTGCAACTTCCAGAAAGATCGGAACAGGATCCACTGAAGTGAATGACAAGTATCTTAGATATTTAGTATCTTAGATATTATATACAAAGTTGAGTATATGATGCAGTAAAGTCTAAGCAAATGTTCTTGGATCTCCATGGCAACTGTATATTTTACCTGCGGTGCCCACAGGTACTATGTGTTGTGACTTTTGACTAAAGCTTGAGCACAACTGTGGCTGTCAAATGTTTACACACAGTTAATATATGGCCATTTGTTTAAAGCAACTATACAAGGCAACACATGAGGAGTGTGTTTTGAACATCTGGGGAACTGGAATTTCATGAGAGACACTCATGAAATGCTGCATTCTGAAGCTTACTCGCAACATTTCTCACACAGGGACCCTGTTTCAGGAGAGTTTCATAGAATGTTTTTCTCTTTAAAGGCCAAAAAAATACATGTTCATTTATTAGAATTGTGTTTGCATGCAAGTAATGTAGAATTATTATTTCATTCAGGATTGGCTTGTAAATGAAAGGGCTCTTCCTGAAATAAAATGATCCAATCACACTTCTTTTCACAGAGTTTCCATGTTCTCCCCCATGTCTGTGTGGGTTTCCTCGCACCATCCAAAGACATGCATGTCAAGTGGATTGGAGATGCTCAGTTGCTCCATAGGTGGGAGTGTGAGTGTTTGTGTGTGAGTGCGTATGTCTGTGTTTCTGCCCGGCGGTTTCCCTGCCTTTTGCACTGTTTTGCACTCTAATCAGGACAAGCGGCTGAAAAAGAGTAAGAAAGTGAAAGTGACTTGCTTAAACCATCAGGCTACATCATCAATTCCACATCATATCAGAGTGACCTGACACCACCAACCCAAAATGAAATAGGCCGTCTATGCCAAACAAAGTTAGAAATAGCCAGAGTTGCTCTAATTTTACCAGCGGTTTCCATGCATGTGTTAGAAAGTTGGAAATTATGATACTAGTTCTGTAGAGTAGAGTAGAGTAATCTTTTATTATCCCACGAATGGGAAATTTGGGCGTTACAGGGCTCTTATAAAAGTGACAGATGTACAGAAAGAATAGAAAAAAGATATATAAAAATAGAGGTATAAGGAAAGAGGAACAAGTACAGGAGAAAGGAGAAAAGTACAGGAGCTATAATAATAAATTATCTATCTATATAAATATATAAATAGAAATATATATACAGATATACTATATTACCAAGATGCATATACATATCTACAAGAAGAATTAGGTGACCATATATACAGTACACAGTAATAATACACGATAATAAATAGGTTTTAAATAAATTATAAAAATATATAAATAAACAAGTAGTAAGATATAAGTCTAATAATAATAATAATAATAATAATACTGTACAATACAATAACAATATACATTAATATACATTAATAATAATATATAATATAACATAATATATAATAATAAACAAGCAATGTAATGTCATGTTGATGAGTTGTGGAGTTTTATTGCTGCAGGTAGGAATGACCTGCGGTAGCGTTCTTTCTTACACTGCGGGTGTAACAGTCTGCTGCTGAACGAGCTGCTCAGTGCTCGCACAGTCTCGTGTAGGGGGTGGGAGGTGTTGTCCATGATGGATGTTAGTTTGGATAACATCCTCTCCTCCCCTACCTGCTCGATGGACTTGAGCGGACAGTTCAGGACAGAGCTGGCCCTCTTGACCAGTTTGTTTAGTTTCCCTCTGTCCCTCTCTGCGACTCTTCCACACCAGCCGACCACAGCATAAAAAACAGCCGACGCTACCACAGTGTCATAAAATGTCCTCATGAGATGTTTGTTTACTCCAAAGGACCTCAGCCGCCTTAGCAGGTGTAGACGACTCACGCCCTTTTTGTACAGAGCAGTAGTGTTAGTAATGTATGTAGTATGTAGTATGTAGTATGTAGTCTAATGAAGTTCTCTTGCTAATCTTAATCTCATGCACTTTCACAAATAATACGTCTTTTTCGGTTCCCCCTGAAGTCCTCTAATGGGCAGCTCTATGTCTATCAGTGGGGTGTCTGCACTTGTTGCATTTCACTGTAGAAAGGTGTTTGTGGCCTGCATTGCAACACTAATTTGAAAGGTATATTATGTAGCAATTGTCAATTTAGATATTTGTCTAAGCCTCTTGATAGAAAATATAGGTTCCTTGTAGTAAGTGCATTTCTGCTTCCCATTTTTTATCTGACTAGTCATCTTTTTGGCCTCTTTTTCATGAACTGAGCAGACATTCACTCTTCTGGGCTTTTAAAAGGAAGCAGAACAGTTGTTTGTTACATAGTTGGTTATCTGTTCCTGCTTTATAAAATAAAAGCAGACGTAGACCATGCCCTGTTCTCTTGAACCTTGGATCATTGCTTGTTTTAGTGTGAGTAAAGTACTGCTGATCTTTAACCTCTTTATACACCCATAACTGGAAGAGGCCCATCAGAAGATGACCCAGTTAAGCTTGCATCCTGTTTGTGGGTGATGCAGTTTCAGGGCGATCCAGCAGCCAAGCGTTAAACGTGTAACAGAGCTGAGACTGGCAGGGTGTGCGGTGTCTGGTGTGGGTGTTGTGTTGACTACGGTTACAAAAACAATGGTGTAAGGTTAACATGCCTTGTTTAAGCTGCTGAGTTAAATACTAGGTTAAATACTCAAAAATGACAGTTCATACATTTCATCCTTTTGAGCAAGCAAGCGAGTCCAAGCACATCTCTGGATCCCTATTGGTATTGCTCAAGTTGCATACATTATTTTTCTCCACTAAATTGATGTGCTCCCTCCCAATACTTACAGGAGTCCCATCACAGAAAAGCATCACCGAGGGGTTTATGTATCGACGCCACAAGTTTCTGCTTTTAGCAATACATTTATGATATGAATTTAATAAGTTATTGTTTCTATAGTCTTGATTGCTGTTTTATGACTAGTATAGTTTATAATGTTTTTCATGTTCCACTTGAAAAGGCACAGGCAAACGTGATGTGTTCATTTTGTGGGTGAAGCTGATCAGTCTCCTACAACTGCTCTATGATTTCGTTTAGTGCACACTCACACCCACACCTACCCACACACCAACAGAGTCCATGTGAGGGTGAAAGAGGATTACTGTGGCAGCACATGACTTCTCTAAGAACAGCAGGTCACCTAGTCTGTTATCAGCAAGAGCTCATGCAACACTTTATCATGCCACCAAACTCTCAGCAAACAGGCCAAGCCCATATAATAACCTAGCAGAATGACAGAGACAGAAAAACAAACACAAATGCTGCAAAAAGAGGGTAAAAACTTAGCGCAGCAATATATTGGGCTCAACAGTAAACAGAAAAAAGCTATATATTGGAGTCAATTCAAATGTGCACATGGATAAAAAAAAATATATTATACCAGCACAATTATTGGAAAAAATCAAGTCAAGTGAAAGCCAAATAGTGTCCATGTAATTTAGCCCATTTTTTTGTGTTCACACCGAGCAGCATCATCAATGGCATAAAACAATAAATAAAGAAAAAAATTAAATGAAACTATATTAAACACTGTAAACAGTCACATCCGGTGCAGGGAAGATGAACATAGGAAAAATTCATTACAGACAAGCAGACGAAAGAGGAGGGATTTCCTGCTGCTTCTCATCGGGTAGCCATGCATGCATGCTGCTTCTCCATCTCTGTGACCAAAAGCTTCAGAGACCAGAGGAGAAACCTGGCAACATACGTCAATGACTTATGATAAGAATTTTGGATTTAACATCCCCACATTTATTAAAGTGGTCCCAGCCAACCTATGTCATATTATCTTTTAACAGTAAAGGTAAAAAAAAATCTAGAATGTTGCAGAATCTTTTAACTGAGGGAATTTAAAAAAAAATTTCATAACAAAAACAACAACAATAATAACAACAATAATAATATAATACATTTCATTGCATTACAAAAAGCCTAATTTTAGGATTTGCGGGAATGAAAATAATGAAACAATTGGCTGCTTACGCACTTTGCTGTTAATTTGCCTTAATGAACTGTAAATTTATACAATACCTAAAACTAACGTAAATACCCTTAAATATGGTGTGCATATACACATGTGCCCACCACGTCAACCATCTTCTTCTTCTTTCAGCTGCTTCCATTTAGGGGTCGCCACAGCGGATCATCCGTTTCCCTTTCTTCCGGTCCTCTGCATCTTCCTCCTTCAAATCGACCATCTGCATGTCCTCTCTCACCACGTCCATAAGCCTCCTCTTTGATCTTCCTCTTTTCCTCTTTCCTGGCAGCTCCATTTTCAACATCCTCATCTCTCCTGTGAACTTGTCCAAACCAATGCATCACTGTCTCCAGCCCGTATAACATAACTGGTCTCACTACTGTCCTGTAAACCTTCCCTTTTACTCTCGCTGGTACCCATCTCTCTCTATTCCAACCTGCCTGCACTCTCTTCTTCACCTCTCTTCCACACTCGCCTTTACTCTGAACTGTTTATATATATATACATATATTAAGGCCTGTAAGTTGCAAAGAGCTGCCATGGAACAGAATTGTTGTTTCAGCACATTTCACAAATGCTCATTGATAATCGGATTGAGAGGGGAGGGTAACACCTTCAAATCTTTGTTAAATCCCCCAGACCATTCCTGAACTATTTTTTCAGTCTGGCAGGACACAATATCCTGCTGAAAGAGACCACTACCATTAAGAATAACTATTGCTATATAAGGGTCTATTTGACCTACACAGTGACACAGTGGTTAGTTAGGTGATGTCTTTGGAATGGTGGAGCTCCACCCAGTATCTTTGCGATGAGTTGGAGCACAGCGTGTGATCCAGAACTTATGATCTAACAGCAGTACTAAACCTCACTGATGTTCTTGTGTCTGAATTCAACCAAAAGTATAAGATATAAAGCCTTTACAGAAAAGTACAGACTGTATCTTCAGCAATGGAAACTTAGACAATACAACTGGATAACTAAGTTAAAATAGAAAAAAATAAGTAATATACCAAAAATAGAAAAAGCTTTGACAAGGATGGTTAGTTTACTGTGCCCACAAGCAAATATTTTACAGTATATGTGCACAGAGAGAGTGATGCTTGTCTGTACTGATGCTACACTCACCCAGAGACCAAAATCCTGGAAAGCAGCACAGCACACACACATGGATCAGCCATCTGTCTCCATACTGTATAGACCCTCATTCTCTCTCAAATAGTCATATAGTCTCTCTCTCTCGCTCTCTCTCTCTCTCTCTCTCTCTCTCACACACACACACACACACACACTCTCAGAGACATACACATGCATAACTGTGTATTCTTATGAAGTGAAGATGTGAATAATGTTTTGCATTATTTAATGACCCAAACTAGTATTATATAATCACAAATGAAAAATCAATGGCCTGATTAAAAACACACATTGAATATAGTAGTTACATGAAAAGTAAGAGGCAACTGTTAGACTGTATTAGACTACAGTATGTCATGTGTAAATATGCTTGTGAGCCAAATAATAACTCCACACTTCAATAGAATTAAAAACTCTGCTCATCTAGCAGGCCTGACAGCACCATTTTTAATAGATTTGGTCAAACTGGTTATTACAGAATATTATCAAAATGCTCAATTTTCCCGTAATAATTTGTACAACATCCAGGATACATATTCTTTAGGGGCAGTGTTAGCCTAGTTGTTGGGGGGGGGTTATAGCTCTGTTTTATAGAGCAGTTTATAGCTCTATTTTATAAATCATACTGTGGCCTAAACCACACCCACAAGTCTGGGTCACCTTAAAGAATAGCTTAATATGGTTTGAGAAGATTCAGAGCAGTTCTGTGGATTAACTATTGACTTTTAGCATTAGTTAGCCAAGTAACCCCTATATCTCCCGTTTTAAACTAAAGAAGCAAAATTTGGATGTCAAAAATGTCTTAACTGACTACACCTGTGAAAAGAGAATAAAAACTAAACGAACACTATAAAACTATAAAAAAAGCATTCTTTGCAATAAACTAGCCATCTGTTAAAAATTCACAGGATGATAAAACCACAGAAGTCAAAACTCCATGGACAACCTTGAAGTGCGGTGTCTCGGAAAATGGCTGGCGCAGTGTCAGTGACGTGAACTCATTTATGACAGACAGAGAATGACAAAGGGGGATATGGAAAGTGTGGCAATGATCAGCAAATATTACAGTGCTTTGGCTTTAAAGATGGTCACTTGCCCGCTTCAGAGGCCGAAAGGCCCTCGTAGAAAATCACCAAACAAAACCTTTGGCTTTTGCAGTGATTGGCAACTGCGTCTGGTGGAGATCCAACTGTGTTGCAATGCCATTGTTATGTGACTTGCAGGTTATAGTAGGACTTTGGAACACAGGATATTGTCTCACAAACAAACACAAGTGTGTATACACACACGCACAGCCACAGTGTTTCTCACTTAGCCAGATCACTTAACCCCGACCAAGGGTGATCCAATTGCAGTGTCCCTTTGCTCTTTTTCTAATTGACAGCCTTGGGCTTAAGAGATCTGGCTAAACTGAGTCATCCTGCTTTGAGATATCCATGTGCACTGTCCCTTATGAAGGTCAGTGGGGCCATGAAACATGAAAGCCGCTTCAGTGAGAGTGTGTGTGTGTGTCTGGACCCAAGGCTCATCTGATAACACACACCTATCCCTTCTTCCGTTTCCAGGGCAGTGACGCAATCACGCCTGCCGGTCTCTCCATCGTGCGAGTGTGTGTCTTTGTGTGTGTGTGTGTGAGTGTGTGTGTGTGTGTGTGAGCATCTGCGCGCGCGAGTGCATGCCTCTTTAAGAGCACACACTCCTGTTGCATGGAGAGTCTGGTGTTTTTCCACTCTCTCAGATATTACACGCGCTCCCCATATAAGACACGCAGGTTGGGAGAGAGAGACAGTGAGAGAGGGAGACAGAGAGACGCACAGACACAGAGAGGAGGAGAGAAAAGAGGGCGTGAAGAATATTCTTATTTGCTTCTCTTTATTTCCAGCGCGCACAAGACATAAAGAGATCAACACCAAACCCGAGCAATAAATCTAGCTGACAGGTAAGTGACAGCCCTGCTCGATCTCCATCACCGATCCACGCGTTTGTAGATTTTTATCGTGTGCAGTTTTTTGAATGGAACTGTTTTCTTTCTTTCTTTCTTTCTTTCTTTCTTCTTCTTGCTTTTGTTCAATGGTGCTGTATATTTGCCCTAAACGGTGTGTGTCCCTCACATCTATGAGGCTAGTTTTAATTCGGGACAGTCATCTGATTCAGGAATGACGGCCAGATCTCTCCTTTCCTCTCGTTTTTCCGGGCACGCGGCGGCGTCTCTCTGTGTGTTTTAGGCTTTGTGTTCTTGTGACTGAAGTGCGCGCGCGCGCTCCTGACTCCTGTCCAAGGTCCTGGCGTCTGCTCACCTGTGTTGGTGACAAAAGGCAGGTGATCACCAAGATCCTATCTGAGACTTGAGGATCGCAGTGTCCTGCAGCCTGCGCTGGGCCAGTAGTTCGATCTGCATGCTGTTGGTTTTAATTACTGAATAAAGTAGGTTAATGGGCGCGATGTTAATTTGCATAATTGGCCCCGCCCCTTCTAGAGGCAGCATTGGTGTGTAATGAAAGCTTTTTTGTTTTTGTTTTTTAAATAGCATTGTTTTCGGTTAGAAAGACCCATTGGTCATAGTGCTGAATTTGGCAAATTAATTAGACTGAATAAATAAATAATACATATTTGAAATGGTTACGGGTACGATGCCTGGGCTAGTGTTTCTAACTGTATTGGGTGTTGGCCTGAAATGTATTTTCAGATAGCACAGTGAGGAGTTCTGTGAAAGATGAAAGTGCACAAAGAAAACTTCTTGTGATTTACATTGATTCCAACACTTAAAGTCTTGTAAGGGCTATCAAGTCATTTACGACGGCAAATAAAGCGGCCTGTGCTTCCTGTCATCACAATTGTAGGGAAGATCAAGCCAGTCTGAATAATGGTGATATTTTGAAAAAAACAAAACAAAAAAAACTGTACATTACCTTTTGATATGGGTACTGTAGGTGAAGAGTGACCAGCTCTGGTCCTGGAGAACTGATGTCCCTCAAAGATCATTGAGACAGGACACACACAAGGATCAGGCATGATTTATGAATGAAATTGAATAAACTCCTAAAGTTTGTATAACGTACAAACGGAACAATTCAAAATCTTCCTGTAAATGTTTTTTTTCGGAGTACCATGAGTGAGATCCTAGGTTATAAGTTGAGTAGCATGTCTTATAGTAGATGTACATCATTTTGTCTTCATGCTACTTGCTTGGAAACAATTAACTATGATATTGATCAGGATTGTATTTCATATCAGAGCTAGGAAGAATGCACAGAAAGCTCCTCTCTGTTTAATAAAAGTGAATTTCTTAGTATAGGTTAACTGGTGACATACAGGCCATGAAAAGGTTAAAACATCCCAAAAGATAACTGCAGCCAGTGGTAAGATATCAGCCTGTGATTTATATATGGCTGAAGTTTGTTGGATTAAATTATCTTATGGTTTGACAGAAGGTGACCTTGATGGGACACTGTGCAGACTTGATAAAAGGTCCTTCAACCAAGCTGATGTTCATTTCAGGCAAATACATAAGACCAAATGTGTAAACACAAAACTGATGCTCTATTTTAAACCGCTCTGAAATGCCGAAGATGCCCCACTTGCCTTTCTTTGGTTGGTCACAGAGCAAAATGAGATCAACATGATCTAAGCCATTTCTGCACATATGTTGTAAGCTTAGTTAATTCTCTCTACTGTCTGGCCATCTCTGAAGAAATTACTTTTTCTAATCCAAGTGCTATCTTCATTTTCCAGAAATACTCTCTGGCCATTGCTTTAAGGAAAACTATATCTTTTTCATTACACACTGCTAAAGTTATGATATATTTTATATACATATACATATATATATAAAATGGCCTAACAAGCAGAGTGTAGGCAAGATATATAAAATTGATATATACTACATATATACTACTGCCAGACTACATGGTGGCAGCAGTGGCCTAGTGGTAAGGGAGTTGGCCTCAGGATCAGAAGATCGTAGGTTTGAATCCCAGACCAGTAGGTTGCCCTGATGTACCCTTGAGCAAGGTACTGTCCCTGTCACTGCTTTCAATAGCTGCCCCCTGTTTGTGTGTGGGTTAAATGCAGAAGTGTAATTTTGTTTTGGGTCACTTTACTTACAATGATAAGAATGGTCACTTTCATTTTCACATCAGCCATATATATATGGTCTAAAACATTAATAAGCAGGGTCTGGCCTAGCCCAAACCAGCCTACCAGAAAAGATCTCATCTTGTTTCAGTATGAAAGGTACAGAAACAAAACAACCAGAGTAATTCTGAGAAGTGTAGTCAATAAAATAAAAGAAATAAAAACTGTTATGTAAAAAAAATTACGACTGTATTTGGGACATAAATCCACACAAACATCATAAATGGACCTCAGTGGGGAAAAATTGGGCCCTTTTATTATTCAGGGTCAGAGTTCTTTGGATAGGCAGAGGTTAAAGGCCTTAGCAGGTAATTTTATGTCCCATTATAATCATACCTAATAAACATCTTAATACCTGAGCTATTGCTGCTATAAAGACTAAACACTTTGCCAAATTAGCCTGCCATAAAATGTAGGTGCCACACTATTACTGTTACTAATAGGCTCATTCTAGAGCTAATACCAACAGCATTGTCTGATTAAAGGTCAAGCCAACTTGTACATTATCCTGTTTTCCAGAATGATCATGCACATGTTCAGTAATCGAATGCCCAAATATGGCAATTATATGTGCGTGACTCCGTTCTGCAGCTATTTGTGTGGAAAGGTTTGAGAATGTCCTACATGTTAAAGGTGAATCTGGTTACCCTTACAGGGTTAATGAGATTTAAAAGCCACAGTGGGTTCCGGTAATCCTGTTTGGATTTTTTTTTTACCTAATGCTGCTAGGAATGTTTCACTTAAATGTTCCCTAAGTAGTTTTGCTTGCAAGTATGCCTGTAAGCCCATAAGGGCAAGTGAGTTTAAAAAGAAAATGGTGAACCTTGGAAAAGACATACTGTTGTTTACAGAATCTTTGAGCGTGATTTAACATTGTCTTAGGAATTTTCTCTCACACACTCATGCAGATAGCAAAGATCGTGTGATAGTCCATCACAGCGAATTAGAGAATATCTGTATAATGGCTGAGTGAGTCTATTTTGGGATGAGGGACTCTTTTATGTCCTCTTTTCTTGTTTTTTTTTTTTTTTTAAAGCTTGATACCTTTTTTCTTTAGAAAATTAAAGACACAGATCATCTACAATGTGTCCACATGACCTTATGTTCAGCTTTTTGTTTGTCTGGTTCTCCCTAACCCATTTTCAAACCCAACTGTCCTGGCTAGGCTGGATTTTGCTGTTCTTGCCTTGAAGTTCAGAAGAGTTCTTCTAAAAGACTAGCTGTGAGTCTGCTGAAGTCCTCACAGAACATTTGTGTTTTTCTACCTCGGATTGGCAGTTGTCTGCCCTAGCCTCACGGCCCCCAACGTGTTTCAGCCTCGCTCTGGCACAGTTTAAACCAGGCCATTATGCCGAACATCAGCCACCACCAGCTGACCCCTTCTGAGTAAGTCTCTGCTCCCTTTCTTCCCTCGCTCATCTCATTGGTTGCGGGGGTGTGCTTCTGTTGTGCGGACACCATGCTGGCTAGCTGGTTCCATTTATGCAGGGCTTCTGGATTCTATGACCCCAGGCAGCTTGGCTTTCTAAAAGCCATCCTTTTGGGATTTTCTGTGGATAATCACCATGGTGCTGCATTTCCCCCTGGATTCCCTCCTGATTCTTTCACTCCTAGACTTCTGTGGCTGACCTAAACTAACGCACTGTCATCATGTTTACCCCTAATCAGCAGTAATCCACCTGCCTCAAAGCCACCTGCCACCACTGTAATACAGTCTATTCGGAAACATTGTTGTCATCATCTTCCATATATACTGGTTAATGGTTAATGTTGTTCTCAGCTGGGATATATGTATATATATATATATATATATATATATATATATATATATATATATATATATAAAAGACTGCTTCAAGCTTTACTTTGTTGATTTTGCTGAGCAGTCCTGGATATTTAAGCTCCACATTAGAGCCAATTGTACATTTCTCAGCTGGGTAGATAGCCCTCTTCTCAGTCTGATTATTGCTTATGCTACTCTCTCCATTTACACCTTCTCAAGGTGGAGGGCTTTAGCTTCGGGCCATTTCACTTCATACAAAATCAAATCAATAAACCCCTCTTATCCTAGTGATATCATTCACTCTGCTCTTCCTCAGCTTCGCCAACTGAAGTTGTTGGCTACTTAAAGGAGATCTTAATGGCAAAAAGATATCATACATTAAATTTACTTCTATTAATATGTTGTATCAGTATGTGACATTTTAGTGTACATTAATCTGGTTGTGTTTTCTGTGTGCTGATACATCAGCTTATAAACATTTTTAATAATTATATAAGAGGAGTGGTCACCAATTACTCTTTGAAGATTTTCCATTCTACCAGTTTCAGCTCATAAACAAAACTCTGAACCTATCTGCTTTATCTCCACCTCCTCATTCACATTACTATTCCTTAAAGAAAGAAACGCTTTACCTAGATGTATATGAGATTTATAATTTTAATAGAAGAGAAAAAAAATACACAGAAAAGCCAAAAGAAAAATATTACATGACAATATTTTACATACAACATGTAAAGAGCTGTCATTCTTAATTTTCTCTAGAAGGGAGTAATAAGAACAGGATCTTCCACTACCCAAGGTGTTAATGATCCTAGGCGTCCCTACCTCAACACCCTCATCAATAATGTCTGACACTCCTTCATTTCTGTTTACACAACTGGTAAAGAACCTCCCATCCAGTCCTCAAGAAACATGGGGCTGTATGTTAACACCTTAAACAAATGCTTCAAAGTAACTTTGAATTCAGCTGGAATCATAAGGGGGGGCAGGGATGAGTGGTAGGGTGGTGGAAGAGCTCCCCAGATGGCATTTGTTATCACTGTCACAGTGGGGTTGTTTGGTTATCCTGTTTAAAAGGTGTTTTCCAACTTTACAGTTTCCTAGAAACACAGATGCACTGTGTTGATGTCAACCAGTAGCACTCAACAAATTTTTTATTTTGTCCACTTATTGCTTTCTCAACAGCAAAGTCCAATTACTGCATTCTTAACATACCTGTTAATACAGCACCAGTGTCTAAATGTGCTTATTGTGTTAATAGACCAAATGATTATGTCTGCAGACAAACTGAAGCGAGAGCTTCCTCACCTTATTTACATTCCTTAACAAAGTTGCCAAAAATGCTTTCAGTGTTGCCATTCTTTTGGATTTTGGATTCTCTATTAATATCAACCTAGACAAAAGTATAAAGAGTAAAAAGATTCTTCACCAATTTAAAAGCTTTTCCTGCCATCGTTTTAGGTGGAGGTTCTTTAACATTCAGATGAGGTTCTACATGTTTAGTAAAAATCATTCCTATCTATAATGGCCCTTGACCTTTATTATTCAGAGATGTAGGTTTGCTAATTACTCAATATCTTTTAATTGTTAGAATTTTTTAAAAAATGTATCTGAAAAAAGATCTAGATCTGGTCTTTAATAGAATGTGATAGGAAAATAAATGTATCTTCTGAATTCAAATCTAAAATGTAGAGTGGAGTAGATTAAATGATTTCCTCATACATAAGAACTCGTTTGAGTGTCATACCATACAGCATACCCTGTCTAAAAAAACTTTCAGTGTTCTTCTTTCACCTCCACAATGTAAAAAAACCAGGTCGCTCTCTCTCTCTCGCTCTATCGCTCTCACGCTCTTGCTCTCTCGCTCTATTGCTCTCACGCTCTCACTCTCTCGCTCTCTCTCTCTCTCTCTCTCTCTCTCTCTCTCTCTCTCTCTCTCTCTCGCTCTTGCTCTCTTTCTCTCTCTATCTCTCTCTGTCTCTCTCTCTCTCTCTCTCTCTCTCTCTATCTCTCTCGCTCTTGCTCTATTTCCCTCTATCTCTCTCTCTCTCTCTCTCTCTCTATCTCTCTCTCTCTCTCTCTCTATCTCTCTATCTCTCGCTCTTGCTCTCTTTCTCTCTATCTCTCTCTCTCGCTCTTGCTCTCTCTCTCTCTCGCTCTCTCTTCCTCCCTTCCTCCATCCTTTTCACTGTGTAGAAAGGTCACTTATGTATGAATTTATCTCCAGTCAAATTAATTACAACGCATGCCTGGCTGGCATGAGCTCCTGGTTTCTAGCTCCAAATTGTGGAGTGTGCTGCTCTTACACAAGCTTGGGAACAGCTTGCTGCTGTCGGCTGTAAGCTTCCTCACAAAGTGCAGCAACTGTCATATATCGCCACATGACCTCTGACCACTTCACTCGTCCAACATGGCTACTTCAGTCAGCCGCTTAAAGCTGGCTAGTTGACCTTGAGTCCAACCTCCACTGCTTTGAAGACAAAGCCTTTTCCCAACTCTTTAACTCTTTTCTGGTGTGGTGTGCTCGTTTTCCATTCCTTAATTGTGATTAAAGTGGGTTCATTCCTGCCTTTTCAGCTTCTTAATTTAGTGAAGGGTAAAGTGTAGTCCCCTTCTTTCGTTAATTCTTTATTATTCTTCATCTCTTTTCTGAACAGCATGCCTCCTTGGTTGATTTGGCAGCTTTTTTGGTAATTATATGCTTTCAGTTGTATGTAATGGTTCAGGACAAATGACATGTTGTGTTGATTTTCTTAAAATACGTAAACTTTCAGAGGACACAACACACTTCATATGCTGTTTATTGGTGTTAATATATTCGGCAGGAATGTAAAAGTCAGGTCACATTGTACAGTTTCTGTTCTTTTATTTGTTTTTTTTTTTGTTTTAAACCATGTTAACTGCAGAGCCATTTGTCACAAGAAAACTGCACAACTTCATTCTTCACACCATATAAGTTTTATGTCTGTGGACACTGACTCTCATCTATGTACATCAGGAAATACATTTTTTTTTCTCTAGTATGGCACAGAAGGAGAAACTGCAGTGTCTGAAGGATTTTCATAAGGACACTCTGAAGCCATCTCCAGGTAAAAGTCCAGGCACACGGCCAGAGGACGAGGCCGAGGGGAAGCCTCCACAGAGGGAGAAATGGGCCAGCAAGCTGGACTTCCTGCTCTCTGTGGCCGGGGGATTCGTAGGTTTAGGCAACGTTTGGCGTTTCCCGTACCTCTGCTACAAGAACGGCGGAGGTCAGTGTACTAAGAGTAGTTTCGATTGCATGTATTTTAAACTGGTTGAGATTTTATTTGAAGTGATTTTCAACCATTCATGTTGATCCTTTAATCATAGTTTTTGAGTGTAAACATTAGCATTTAGTTTTTTGATAGCTCTGTTTTTATAGTTCTTTTTTATTATCACATTAGCATGTCTACAATTGATATTTTATAATATCCAATCCGTAAACAATGTCTTTACCATTTTTTGGTGGTTTATTTTCTATACTAGGAATTACCTTTGAATTCACTAATGGAATTTATCCACTTCACTAATTAATAAAAATAATTAAGATACATGTTTTTTCCTTTAAAGTGCTTTTCTGGACGTACAAGGTCTTCTTATGATAGGTCATCTTTTATTATTTTCCTTTTTCTCATTGTAAACAATGACATTAAGGTAACCCTTGATAAACATTTTTAATGTTAAATAGATATTTTCACAGATTTAAACAGAATAATTGCAGATCTATTGCCCTGTATGTTTGTATTTACACTGTGTGCACAATTATTAGGTGTATTTTCACCATGTCACCATTTTTATGCATATATTTCAACTCCAAGCTGATGCTAATTGATGATGAAATGATGCTGATAACATGCTAAATGTATTTAAGCAGATCAGGTTATGTGTGTTCGCGTAAGGAGGGAGGGTGTGGCCTAAGGAGATCAACACCCTATATCAAGGTGTGCATAATTATTAGGCAGCTTCTTTTCCTCAGGCAGAATGGGTCCAAAAAGAGATTGAATTGAATCTGAAAAGTCAAAAATTGTTAAAAGTCTTTCAGATGGATGCAGCACTCTTGAAATTGATAAAAGATATTGGGGTATGATCACAGAATCATAAAACAGTTTGTTGCAAACAGTCAACAAGGTGTTCAGTGTTCTGAGATATGGCCAAGGTAAGGAAGACTGAAACCCGACCACCACTGAACAAGACACACAAGTTGAAACATCAAGACTGGGCCAAGAAATATCTCAGCTATTTCAAAGGTTTTATGAAAGGAGATGAGAGGGACTCTCGATGGACCAGATGGATGGGCCTGTGGCTGGATCAGTAACGGGCACAGAGCTCCACTTCATGTCAGACACCAGCAAGGTGGAGGTCGGGTACTGGTATGGGCTGGTATTATTAAAGATGAGCTAGTTGGAGATTTTTGGATTGAAGATGGACTCAAAATCAAATCCCAAATCTACTGCCAGTTTTTAAAAGACACTTTCTTCAAGCAGTGGTCCAGTAAAAACTCTTCATCTTTAAAGAAGACCATGATATTCATGCATGACGTTGCTCCATCACATGCATGGAAGTTCTCCAATGAGTGGCAAGACCTTAAAGATGAAAGAATAATGACATGGCCTCCTTCCTCACCTAACCTAAACCCTATTGAGAACTTGTGGACTCTTCTTAAACGGGAGATTTATGGGGAAGGAAAACAGTCCACCTCTCTGGACAGGTTGCTGCTGCACAAAAAGTTGATCGTCAGCAGATCAAGAAACTGAAAGACTCTATGAACGGAAGGGTTATGACTGTTATTGAAAAGGAGGGTGGCTATATTGATCAGTGATTTTGTTTATTTGTAAATTTAAAGTTAATTATTCTCTATGTTAACAGGTGAAAATATACATGTGAGATGAGATGAGAAAATTTTCATTTTTCATTTAGTAATGAAATTAAAGTTATTCTAATAGTTGTCTAATAACTCTGCACACAAATGCATTTCCCTGAGAATGTTCACACTCACATTTCCTTTGTAAAACATTCAGGTTTCAGGGTTTTTAACATTTTGGATGGACTGATAGCACTGGATTTGTACCATGCTCATCTTTGTATCCTCAAAATACTCACTTGCACATAATTGTGCTGTTATACATAAAAGAACTCATATATAGGAGAACTCTTCAAAAGAGAACTATAAAGGGGTCAGTATTTTTGAGCAGTGACACAGTATTTCCTCTGTTTTTCGTAAATAAAGCTTATGCCGCCGGGTCTGTTCTGTGTGGTGTAAATATGATCTAAAAATGTTAATTCTTTTCACCTCAGGGTCAAGGGCAGCATTTTCTGGCCTGTCTGCTGTAAATTTCTTCCTCCACCACCAGGATGTACCTCTGTAACCACGGACAATCTAGTTTTACTGCTGTACTTAATGTGGGATTTTTTTTTTTTTTATTTGAATGGCTGATGGGATGCTGACTGTTTTCCAAATACATACATGCTCATTTTCCATTCACGGCATTTTAGCAGACGCTCTTATCCAGAGCGACTTACAGTTCCTGATTACAGGGACAGTCCCCCTGAAGCAGCTTGGGGTTAAAGGTTTTGCTCAGGACCCCAATGGTGGCAGTGCTGGAGGTGGGATTCGAACCTGCAACCTCTTCATAGGTCCATATAATACAAGGTCCAAAGGCTATTATCCCACCACTAGACCACCACTACCACCACCCTTGGACTATATACTAATCTAATCTTTCAGCAACAGTTTCTATGTTGTTAAATTGTTAACCTATTTTACTGTCCCAACACATTCTGTTTCTCTCTTTTGCTCTTTTCTTTCTTTTGTCTCTCTCAGGTGCATTTCTCATCCCCTATTTCATCTTCTTGTTTGGCGGAGGGCTTCCGGTGTTCTTTCTAGAGGTGGCACTGGGCCAGTTTACCTCTGAAGGAGGAATCACCTGCTGGGAAAAACTCTGCCCCATCTTCACTGGTAAGTGAGAAAGCAAGCAAGACAGACAAAAAAGTAGGAAAGAACAATATCTAAATACAAAGAGGGAAAAACAGGGAAGCAGAGAGAGGGGGAGAGAGATATTGAAAAATCAATGAGGCATGAGAATTCTGACTCATTATGATAAAGCATTTATAAAATAGGTCAGCTGTGAAATACTGGAGATCAGAAATCATTTCCTGTATTAACAGTAGCCCCTTGCAACTGGCTCAGATGGAACAGATCAAAGATGAGCTCATATCCACTATGAGAACTATTAGGTGAATTAAATTTCTTCCTAACAGCCACCAGATCAGCCCAATCAACCTGAATACTGATTAGATCATTTCAATGCTGAAAGCAAAGCCAAAACTCGTTGGAGTGTTGAAGTTGTGACATGTATGAATGAGTATTTTGTCCATTCTTAAGGTTTGAGTAAGAATATTCTTATATGCAAATAATATTTAGACATCCCAGAAAACATATTTTCAATCTCAGTGTTCATACAGTTGATGGAACAAGCTACCAACTGACCTACAGAATCAGAAGCCAACATACACTGGATTCTATTTATAGCTCTGCCTAGACAAGGTCATTTAGCTTAATGTGAGAAGTGATATCAGCTGCTCTGGAGTTGTATAACATGCAGTCATTTAAAGTCATGCTTACTGAATATATATTTTTTTGCCTCCTGCAAGTGCCTTATTGAATACCCCACCAAACACTAAGCTAAGAGTTCATGTGTCTGTATGTTCACATAACCATGCCCTTCTGTTTATGTGTGTGTGGGACAGAGGGACAGTAAGTGGCTGGTTTGCTCGATCAGATCTTGTATGCGACCTGCTTTCACTGTCTGAGCAGTCCGAGCTGTGTAATTGGTCCGGTGGTTGCTTAGCAACAGCTGAAGACGCTGTTATCTCTTAAGAGTCTGCTTTCAGTCCTGAGGCTCACTTTCTGTGCAGCAATTATTATATTATTATGTAGATACAATAACCATTTTAATAGATATAGATTTATATTATTTTACGTTCTATATTGCTCTGTCACTAGAAAACCTTGGAATTTGGGTACTACCTATGCATACAACCGCACCTGTTCTGTTTCTTTTTATCCAGTTGTGCCACTAATTTTATTCACATGAATGGCTTAAACAAAATCATGGCACTGCACTGTTGTTAATACTTTAGCATCCTTTCTACTCTCATCCACAGAACACACACTGACACACACACACAGGCTGACTAATGCCCAAACTACACCAGTCAGCTCCATATTCAGACGTGATGGAATTCTTATCGCCATGGCAACAGTGGCCAGCGATGACTAAGATACATTTGACAATAGCACCTCATCTGTTTGCAGAGAGGGTTTAGGGAGAGAGAGAGATGATGTTGTTATGGAAAAAAAAATACCCAGAGGACCAAAATGGGTGTGGCTGGCCTAATGAGTATGTAAAAAACAATCAAATGCTTTGAAAAAGACTTTTAAGTCTCTCTACCTGTTCACCTAAGCATACAGCTCATAATACAGCTGTGTTTATTTGAACACAAAATAGCCCCACCTCCTCAAAAATATTCTCTCAAGTCTCTCCTCTCTCCATCACTCTCTGCCCAACACCGTCTTTCTTTATCTATTTCTGTCTCTCTTTTTCTCTCTCTCTGTCTCTCTATCGCTCTCACAAACTTGGTAGATAGCAACATGTTTTCATGACCTTAGAAATATAACCATATTTGATAAGTTAATGCAGACAGAAAAAGCAGCAGCAGTGGCAAAATGAATACCTTCAATAACTGAGTACAAGAATTATTTTAGAACAATTACTTTTATTTAAATATTTGCAATCTGCATTACACTAAATGGATTTAGATGTATCAAAACTCTTATTGATGAAATTTACAGTTGGCCCAGGTTCTTAAGACAATAATGCAAGTATTCATAAAAGTAGTGCTTTTGAAAGTTCATGAACATTTTATCACAATAACGACATCTTATCGCACCTTATTATTCAGACTAAATAATCACCTTGAGCTGTCTTGCTTTCACTCTATGAACACTGGGATAGTCTCCAGCTTCTCATGCCCTGGACAGGATAAACAGCACGGATGATGAACGGATGGATGAATGGATATAGGATTAAGTACTTAGTAGACTTATTAGTGCATGTACATGCATATATATACCAGTGCATGCCTTTCCCATAAACAAACACTATGGAAAAGGTGTACGTGCATATGTGCAGTGCTGTGTGGCCTTGTAGCACCCTGGCATTAAATTACCCTCTTGGGCCTCCCTATTTATACTCCAAAACCATCTCTCTTCATTTACAAATAATATTTCCACACCCGGCATTCTAATACCCTCTAACTACATGAACGTCACGTAAAACTGGGCAGCTGAACATCTTTAAACACACACTCACTCCAGTGCTCACGCAATGCATCACTCACACTCACACTTTCATTTTGGATTATCCAGGCAGCTGCCACATTGCTTACTGTGAATGCCGCTGTCCAAGATGAGTGTGATGCTGTAATTAACTTGGCCCACTGCCTTTTTACAGACCTTTGACCTTAAAATTCCACTATAACAATGTTAGGACAGGATGGCTAGTCCATCACCAACAGGTGATGGACTTTAGGGTTGAAAATAAATAGCACAGCTGAGGCGGCATCATTAATGTCTCTGTCGCCTGCTGATGAAATGCTCTATGCTTGCCTTAATCTCTGTTTTCACAAAAATACATTTTTATGTATAGATACATTTGGTGCCTGTTGGTCTGCTTAAATTCTAGAGCTAGAAGGCTAATGTAGCTAATGAACGAAGATGATCTTATCTGAAGCCTCTAGACCACTTGATGCAATGTATATCTCAAGATGGTTCAGTGGTGGCCTAGTGGTTAGCAACCAGGCCCCAAGATCAAACGGTCATGGGTTCAAATCCCAGTAAAAAGTTGCTCTGAGGTACTCTTGAGCAAGGTACCATCCCCATCACTGCTTCCTGGGTCCTGGATGTAGCTGCCCCATGTGGCATGCTGTGTATGGGCTAAAAGGGTTTACTGTGTGCTGTGCTTTGTTCACAATGACAAATAATCACTTTCACTATTATCACTACTATGCAGCACTGGCCTTTAAAGAAACTTGTTTTCACACCAGTACCTGTTTGTTCCCTGCACTGCTTGATGTAATCATTTCCCTTTTATAGCTTCTAGTTGTTTTAACCAACTCAGGTCAGTGATCTTAGGGTGTAGTGCAACTTTAGGCCAAATGTTTCCATCTGATCTAGTCAATTCCAGCTCCTGAAGACAGCTCTTCCTTTGTAATCAAAGAGAATGTCAAAATAGATTGAATGATTTGACTGGCTGAAGTTGGACCTCACCAAAGTCTAGGGTTTGGAAGGTATCAGGAATATAAATATTATATGTATTAAATTAATGAGACACATTTAAGTACCAAGTTTAAAGACATGTGGCTAAAGATAAGAACATTGATTGCTCATAGAATATATATGTATTAGCAAAATAATGTAAATTATTTTGTAAAGTGGACTATAAATACTTTCTGTCTTAGACAAACTAGACATACCTGGGACACACTTTTTAGGTAAAATGGGCTTGGTGGACTGTAGGTGCAGCAATGGACTGAGAGAACATTTTTCTTTAAATAAATCATTTACATAATGTTCATGAAAAAAAGCAGCCAATCTGTATGTACTAAGTAAAAATGAGAACACTGTGTTATTACATTTGGGACAATGAAAGTGAAAACGTTTTGACACAACAAAATTCAGCCTCTGCTTTTCACATACACAGTGTGCAGCAGGGGGCAGCTATTTCAGGTGTTGTGATGGGGATGCTACCTCGCTCAAGGGTACCTCGGGGCAACCTACTGGTCTGGGATTCAAACCCATGACCTTCTGGTCCTGGGGCAAACTCCCTGACCATTAGGCCACTCCTGCTCTTGCTGCCTTAGATCACTGATCGATGTATTCTGTATATGGCTATCATGACCTTTCCTATGTTTTCTGCCCAAAAGAGCCTTGTTTCCTCACAAATGTATTACAAATAATTTAAAATGAAAATTTTTGTTCATGCTTGTTCAAAAGTCACAGTTCAACGTTAAAGGCAGCATGGTGTTTCTTTAATACAGTGATAGGAAGCATGGTAGCACACAGTAAGCTGCAATTCCACATTCTGATCCATTTTACTAGGACAAACATAGACATGCGCACACACGAACAAATTAAAAAGGGAACATATACACACTCTGAATATTTCTTTACATCCAAAAATGTAAAGTTAAATATGACTTGAAGTTATGTTAAGTGCATGCAGAGTTCAGCAGAAGATATTGGTGGCTCAGGGGTGTTAGATTTACAGATGAACTAAACTCTATAGATTTGTTGGCCCTCATATAATTAAAGGTATAATCTGAAACAAATATGTATTCTCCACCGATAAAAACTTTGTTCTTGCTGTGTGTCACAGGAATCGGCTACGCCTCCATTGTGATTGTATCCCTGCTGAATATCTACTACATTGTGATTCTGGCATGGGGGCTGTATTACCTGCTGCAGTGCTTACAGAGGGAGCTGCCATGGGCCCACTGCAGACACAGCTGGAACACCGAGAACTGTGTGGAGGACACCACCCGCAAGAACAAAACCCTCTGGCTCTCCGCTAATGCCACCAACTTCACCTCCCCTGTTACTGAGTTTTGGGAGTGAGTAACATTCAAAGTCATTTATACAAAATTTGCTTCTTTGTTTTTAATGTGGTGCTGTGTAGAAGTAGATGATGAACTCTTCTATCTAACCAATTAACACAGAGCAAATTGCATCCCAATGTCATTGCATTTCCCTCAACATGTTTTAGCATCTACATAAGGAATATATGTTAGATTACTGATCATCTTAATATGGTTTTTGCAAAGCCTGATGGGGCATGATGTACAGGAACTTTTAGCTCCTGTGCAAAACTAAGGAGGCAAACTTGGGACTCAAATCACATTTAAATTCTAGATCGCTGTATTAGATTTTTTTTTTTACTACTATTAGTATCAAACTGATTTCTTTCTCTCAACTGAGTTTGGTGTTCTGTCCATCAGGCGCAACGTCCTCAGTCTTTCCTCTGGGATTGATGAGGTGGGTGAGCTGAAGTGGGATCTCGCCCTCTGTCTGCTGGCCGTCTGGGTCATCTGCTTTTTCTGCATCTGGAAAGGAGTAAAATCTACCGGCAAAGTGAGAGAGTGGGAGAGAGGGAGGGAGGGAAGAAGGTATGGGGGGATTAAAATGCGGGGGGGAGGTAAAGGGAAAGAAGACTATATTAGGGAGGGATGAAAAATTGCATGCATAGAGAGTGTGTATACCCTTCTTAATCAGGGTGAAATCTGCACATTGGACGTTCATGTAGAATGTCAGAGAAAAGTCTGCATGTTTAAAAAGTGTGCAGAAAAAAGTATCCCATTAAAACGAGAACAGTGCTTGATTTGATATATTATGCAGGCAGTGCTGTTACATCAATATTTAATTTTCATCCTCTCTCTCTTACATCAATCTCTCTCTCTCTCTCTCTCTCTCTCTCTCTCTCTCTCTCTCTCTCTCTCATTTTTTCTTTCTTTTTCTTTCTTTCTTTTTCTTTGTTTCTCTCCTTAGGTGGTGTATTTCACTGCTACTTTTCCATTCTTGATGCTCATTGTATTGTTGGTGCGTGGGGTAACACTGCCTGGTGCTGCTGAGGGCATCAAGTTCTACCTTTATCCTGACCTGAGCCGCCTGCAAGACCCTGAGGTTAATATAAAACGTGTGTGTGTGTGTGTGTGTGTGGGTGTGTGTGTGTGGGGGGTGTGTGTGGGTGCAGAAGTTTCTTATTGTTGCTTTTCTTTGTTCTAGAAGGTATCCTAAGGTTGCATTTAATACATTTAGCTTTGGGGCATTTTTTCAGTGCAGCATCCTAAGCTCATCCTATCTCTCTCCTACTCCCTCTCCAGGTATGGATTGATGCAGGGACTCAAATCTTCTTCTCTTATGCTATTTGTCTTGGTGCAATGACTTCACTGGGGAGCTACAATAAGTACAAATATAACTGCTACAGGTAATTGTGTGTGTTTGAGTGAGTGGGTATTGGTAGTACAGCGCTATGGGCTTTAGTTAATTTTTTTTCAATTTATCAAACTAAAGCTGCCTGTAATTTCCTAATGTAGTCCTTTATTATTTACTCAATCAGTGGCTCACTTATTCTCCCTGCTTTTTTATTTAAATGTTAAAAAATGTATTTCTTTATGGCAACCATGCATGCATTTGCTGTAGGGAAAGTGTACCTTATAGAATCTAAGCCACTAAATTTTGGATTCCGATTTAGGTTTAATGACATTTAAGTGGCTGCAGCGGTGGCCTAGTGGTTAGGGAATTGGCCACAGGCTCGGAAGATTGGGGGTTCAAACCCTTTACCAGTAGGTTGCCCTGAGGTACCTTTGAGCAAGGTACCATCCTGTCACTGCTCCCCAGGTGCTTTCATAGCTGCCCCCTGCTGCACAGTGTTTGCATGGGTTAAATGCAGAGGTCCAGTTTTGTTGTGGTTCACTGTGTGCTATGACCTTGCAATGACAAGAATAGTCACTTTCACTTTGCTAGCACTAATGTGGGTGTTTTTTGTAGGGACTGCTTGCTGCTAGGAGGCCTGAACAGTGGGACCAGCTTTGTGTCCGGCTTCGCCATCTTCTCTGTGCTAGGGTTTATGGCGCAGGAGCAGGGCGTGGCCATTGCTGATGTTGCCGAGTCAGGTATGGTTAGGATAAAGGGGCAGCAACATTCTCGATATAAAAGCAGATTATTGTTAACTCAGGGTCATAAAACAAAAAAACAATCCTTGATCTTGCTTGCAGAAAAATTTACATATATTCATTTTACAAGGTGAATTTTGGGGGCTCTAAGATCAAGGGATTCCAGCAAAGGCGGGAGGACTTTATACTTAATTGAGCTTTTGTTGCTATTCCTACAAATGTTTGTTCTTGGGATAAATGCTAGGTTGGACCAGGATTCCAGAATAAAAAATCATTTCATAGAATATCCCTTCCCACTGAAAGACAAATTATAAGGTGGAAGTCAAAACACCTACATTTCTAGAAGTACTAAAGATGTCAAATACAAACCAAAAAATGTATACTAAGATGTTATTCCTCCCAAAAAATTATATGATATGGTCTTATTACCTTCTGTCCACGACAATTTGTCAAACACCAAACTGTTCTGGACTCTGGCCTCACATTGTGAAAACAGACATTCCTGGATTAGACCTTTCTATATGTAGACCTTTATATTTGATTGCAGTCTTTATTTGAATGTAATGAAATATGTCTCCTTCAGGTCCTGGGCTAGCCTTCATTGCGTATCCAAAGGCAGTTACTATGATGCCACTGCCCACTTTTTGGGCTATACTCTTCTTCATCATGCTTCTGCTGCTGGGCCTAGACAGTCAGGTTGGTACACACAGACACACACAGACACACACACACACACATTTAGTCCCCTTTAATACAAGGCCGACGCACACACCCTGCCATGTGTGCTTTAGTCAAAACAGCACACAGGTGTTGTCAATGGCTTTTTGTATGTGAGTGATTTAATGGAAAACATATGTGTTTCATGACAGGTGATCATATCTCTGTTAGTAAACATGCACTCAGAGAAGATCTGAAATAGCATCTCTGCTGGTTAATCCGCTGCATGCCCAGTGATATGTTATATTTAGGACTGGCCTCTGTTATGTACACTGCACATGACTTGTTGACAACCGGCGGATTGGATTTCAGTGTGAATTTACAGTTTGTATAGTTGAACATACAGACAGTTTTGTATTGCGACACATTTGAGGACTTTGGTTGCCTCAAGTGACACTGTAACAAAATAGCATTTATCTTAATCATGAACATGCGTGCATTTCCCCATCTGAAATACTTTGAATCCGTTTGGGTTTTAGAATTATTTGGTATAGGGTCACACACACACACACACACACACACACACACACACACACACACACACACACACACACACACACACATGCACACACACACATGCACACACACACGCACACACACACACACACACACACACACACACACACACACACCATGTTGGAATAAGTAATCCTCATAAATGAACTTTACTTTGATGTCAGAAAACCTCCAAAAGGTAGCTGAACCGAAGCAAAAATGAAAAAAAAAATTATGTGTAAATTAGGTAAAAAAAAAAAAAAAAAACAGAAAAAAAAATGGTCAAAAGTGGAGATGCATGGTTCGGTCCTAACAGCATTGATATGCAAACCGAACTGTGTGGCCACAGATACTTACGTTTACGTACACATACCAGGCAATAAAAAAAATTGTGACTACAAACTGCATGTCTGTGTTTTTGTGCATTTCTCTACAGTTTGTAGAAGTGGAGGGTCAGATCACCTCATTGGTTGACCTGTACCCATCCCTCCTAAGGAAGGGATACCGGAGAGAGATCTTTATCGCTGTCATCTGTGTCATCAGTTACCTGGTGGGACTCACCATGGTCACTAAAGTAAGATATGATTTTGTGCAAGCTGGTCTAAATCAAACATGCGAAGCCTGGAGAGTCTGCTAAGCATTTTCATTCTCAGTGGATGAGAAAAATCATCATGAGTAAAATGTAAACCTATATGATATTATAGATAGATATTATATTATATTATATTATACTGTAAAATATTAGTAAAATTACAAAAAGTAAAATGCCATGCTGTCACCTTGAACAATGGTACACAAACATTTCAATTTTCTATTTGGGCAGAAACAGAAACGGCAATAAAAACATTAGAGACTATTTCTTGCACTATTGCTGCGACTATTCTCCCTCTAAATGTGCTGAGTAATGCTGAGGAAAGAGAAGAGTTTTAACATACTTGTTAAAAGCTATAACCTTTATAGAGAGACCTGCCACTGAGCTGCAGTGTTCTGAGACCTCATCGTTAACATATTAAGCCCTGGCCTTTGGAATCAACCACTTAATGATATAACTGTAGTGTAGTACAGCAGTAATGTCAAATAGTGTCTCTCTCTCTCTCTCTCTCTCTCTCTCCCTCCCTCTCTCTCTCTCTCTGTTTCTCTGTCTCTATTTCACTGTCTCCTTCTCTTCCAGGGTGGCATGTATGTGTTCCAGTTGTTTGATTACTATGCAGCCAGCGGTGTGTGCCTTCTCTGGGTTGCATTCTTTGAATGTGTGGCAGTAGCCTGGGTTTATGGTGAGTCCAAACACACATCCACCACTTTACTAGCTGTGCGTGATATCACAATGTTCGATGCACAATTTGTTCTGCTTTTCTATGTGTGGGAGATTAAATGGAAGCAACAGTTAGTCATCTTGATAATGTACTCAGAGCTAGAGACACCCCCTCACACACACTCACATGAATATGACCTTCTCGTAAAAGACTCACACTACACTGTATTCCTGGAATTGTAACTGTCGGTGTCATGGTTAACAATCTCTGTTTGCTGCATAAACACCAGTCATGTGGGCTTTCTGTGCTTCAGCAAATTCAACCATTCTTCTTCTATTACTCCTAACTATAATCCTTCCAGTTGTCCTCACTTTTTTATTCTCTTCCTCACATGGGCAATTTTGAAGCCTTCCTCTCTTCTTTTGTCTTACCCCATCCCTCTTCTGTTCTTCTGTTCTTCTAATTATTCCCTATCCACTTTTTCTTCTCAACTTTTCTTCTCTACTACTCTTCTTTTCTTCATATTTACTATTGCCAATTATTCGCTCTGCCTCATCTTTACAACTTTCCTTTCTTCCTCTTACTGCCTCTTTTTCTTCTGAACTGTTATAACCTTTTCTTTCTCATGTTTTCTTATAGACTTCCTGTGCCAAGTAGAAACGAACTTTTGGATTTTTTTAGAGGGCTCCTGAGCAGTCTTACATAATCTTGTATTATCCACTTAATGTTGCTTTTTTAGTTCTGTGCTTTTGAGATAGCTTAGATAAAACACATCTTTTCCTTGTTTTACTTTTTTCTGTAGATGAACTGCATTAACATTAAGTATGATTTTTGAAGAGTCTATAACTATTTTTCAGTAAAATACTTTGGTGAAATGTCCATACACTGTTGAAATGTGCTTTATGCTCTCTCTGTGTAGTCCTTAATTTAAAACTAAGCTGCAAAACTCAATTTTAATTCATTGATTAAAAAAAAAAATTATAATGAACTTTGGGTGTATGTGTGTGTGTGTGTGTGTGTGTGTGTGTTTGTGTGTGTGTGTGTGTGTTTGTGTGTGGCACTACAGGCGCTGATAATTTCTACGATGCTATTGAGGACATGATCGGCTACAGACCAAATGTTTGGATGAAATGGAGCTGGACGCTGATCACACCTGTCCTGTGTGTGGTAAGAGAGAGTGAGAGAGAGAGTGTGTGTTTGTGTGGGTGCATACCTTTAAGGCAGTGGAGGGCCTATTGAATTTATTCCATCAATTCTCCACCTTCTTTTTTCAGGGTTGTTTTGTCTTCTCATTGGTGAAATATAAGCCCCTCACCTATAACAAGGTGTATGAGTATCCTGATTGGTCGATTGGACTGGGTTGGTCTCTGGCTTTGGCCTCCATGATCTGCATCCCCATGGTGGTTGTCATCAAAATTATCCAATCGGATGGCTCTCTGATTGAGGTGAATACATTGTTGCGTTATGACTGATGTAAACAAACATTAATTTTGTTTATGATGTGAGACATGTCCATTAATGTATTGGCCAAAGCTAAATCCCTGCTTCGTTTACTTTTCCAAACTCAGCTGAAGCACATTTTCCACACTGGAAAATATGTTTGTCTTTCTTGCTGTTAATTTATTCTGTAGATTTCAAAGGGAAATTAAAAAGCTAGTGTGGATTTAAATGTAGTTTTATTTAATAGTTAACATTGACCAATGTGCCATTGTGTTTGTACCATTTGTTCTGATGGATCAGTCAAGCAATATATGCCTAGAAAAAGCTTGGAAACAAATAGCCTTCTACACTGATGACAAACAAGCTAATTACAGTAAAGCTTGGACCACGACTTGGAAAGGAGTCCTTCATCTTTGCATGTTTTAATGTTCCCAGAGAACCCTACTTATATGATGTAAAAGCCCTTTATATTGTTTTAGCATGTCTTGAAGAACTGACCAATCAGGGGTCAATATTAAAGATGGCCTGAATGCCTGTGGCAAATGAATTACTAATATAATCAAAGGTGAAAATACCTGGGCAAACTGATATTTTGACGTTTTGGGGGAAAATTGATTGTAAACCCCCTCCTCTTGGAAAAAAAAATTGTGGAATCCTGTTATATCTCAAGCTTAACACAGGAAACACTCCTTTCATACAAATTGGATTGTTACCTCTTCAGTGTCAAGTTATTTTTGAAGCTATTTGTGGTCATTTTGTATTAAATAACCTTTATGTTTATCCTTTTTAGAAGACAAAAATTTTTGCCACAGAATAAACTCTGTTCTAGATGTTAACCTTTTGCTTCTTATTTGGAAACAAAAAAAAATGATTTTTGTGTTAAGTTACATACATAGAGGGGTTGGTATGACAACAAGTACATGAAATCTTAATATCTGGCTTTAAATGAAAGTGACATGGTTGACTTTTTTCTTGTATAGCGGATCAAAGCCGTGGCCGCCCCAGTGAAAGGAGGAGCCAGCTCTCGTCCTAAAGAGTACAGCCTGAAGAACAGTGAGCTGCTCCATCCACTCGACCCCAATGGCACTTATGCCCTCAGCAAACACACCCACACCATCGTAGAAACTACAATGTGAGACTCTCTATGAGAGGTCCTTATTACCTTTCCCTCCTTCTATTCCCTTTCTGTATTTCTTCTCTTCTCCCTCTTGTCCTTTCCAGCCAGACTGCCCCCTCCTTTTCTCTGCACTAGCGTATTCTAGTTGTATTTTTACAAAAAAAAAGAACTTAAAATCTCTTGTAATATCATCATTTTATTCTCGTTGTTTAGAACTTTTATTATCATTACTATTGTGATTTTATTATTGCTGTTATTAGGATATTTTATTATCACTGTAATCATTGATAGTACCGTTAAAATGAATGTTTGTTAATGCTGGAGCGAGCTTTACCATCAGATGTGCCTCAGTCTTTGCACAAGCAGAGAGTGAGAGAGAAAGATGGGAGTTATGGAGGTTATTTAGGAGTGTGTGAAGCTGAGCCTTGTTTTTAAGAAAATAACAAAAAACAGCAGTGAACTAAATGTGACATTTTTAGGTAGCTATGATAAGCAAGTGTGTAAGTGACTGTGGCAGTACCCTTGTTGTAAAGACATTGTTCTCTGTCTTGATTAATCTGAATGTACCTCCGCACTGCACTGCTTACACACACACACACATACACACTCACTCACTCACACACACACACTCACGCACAAAAACATCACACAAAGATGCATTTGCTTGCTTGGAGAAAGGTAAATTTGTGTGTGCCCATGTTCTCAGTACTGTGCCCTTTTTTTTACTCTCCTTGTAATTTAGTGGTCACTGCCAGATAAGCTGTACGCACATTGATACACACACACATGCGCACACACACGCACATGCACACACACGCACACACTGACATGCACGCATATACACAAATATATAATCAGTATATATGCCATCAAATAACTAATACTGTAGGCAGCTGTGCTTTTATATGCTAAATATCATTTGCAGCTCTTCTCGTTTAAAAAGAAGAGTGTGAATCAGATTTTGTTTTCTTCTATTAAAATTAAATCAGTGTTGCCTGACCAGCATATCACATGGACAGAGGATAAATTGGTTATCCCTCAGCTCATGTGTCCATCCATATCCATTATTGGCTCTATTGAAATTAGAAAATCAAGAAGATTTGTTTTCATTGGCTCTGAACAATTTTAACATGGTCACTGTATCCTCAGATGCTGCGGTTTTTCCACCCACATCATATCCTAAACCAAACCCTCAAAAAAGATCTGATCAACCATGATTGGTAAAAGCTGATTTAAACCCTGCTAGATAACATTTATGGCATATGATTTCATTTATGGCATATGATTTCATGACATCTATTATGGTAACTGTGATGAGATTTACCAGCAATGGTAACACTATACTGTTATATTGAATGACATATAAAAGCTCATGACAGCATATGACGTCCACCCATAAACATCTTCAAATAAAGTGTCACTATTAACATGTCATTATCCCCCAGTGTGAATTCTGGAGCCTCAAGGCCTTCACACCACACTAATGATTCCATTATGAATATATATATCGTGATGCATTGATTAATCATTTACACTTCTGACCATATTGTGAAAGCTCCTAAGTCCTTAAAACCATCCACCCTTTTCCCTGCAGTAGTAACCTGAGGTACAGCTTCACCAAACCTTGCTCCATACACCATTTACTCACTGAAGTAGTCTGTTCCATTTGAGGCTACTGTATCCATTTTGAAACACGACTTTGCTCACAACGTTTTCTCTCAAATGACATTTGCCTTTTGTATTAACCATTTTATACTGTACATGATGTGACTGTCGGTAATTTGCCTATATCTTTCTGAAAGTGTTCAGAAATGTACATCCAAATGTTGAGTACCATCAGCCTAAAAACAACTTGTGGTGTGCAATATTTATAATATCTAAGTACATAACAAAAGTGGCTTTACCATAATTGCAGCTTGAAAATGTGAAAACACAAAACAGTAAATATCAAGATAATAAAATGGCCACTCATACAAATGTATGGTAACTGAATTTGATTCAACAAACTGACAAATCTTGTGTAACCAAAGTAGCTTTGTTACAAACTCAGTCCTTTTGAGATGCATATTGCATCATCTAGATCCAAAATAAAGTTTTTTTTCCTCTTGGTACAAGTGTCAGTTTGTATTTTTTTGAAAGAAAATGTGTTAAATAGTTTTGTAAGGGTGTACTAGACATGTAGCTGTACAGCAGTCTCCCACCAAAGATGTTGCTCCCACAGCTGAGTGGATTGGATATGCCCCTAGGTGTGAGTGTGTGTTTGTCTATGTGTATACTCTGCAAAAGACCAATGATCTCTGCAGGGCTCTGCCTTTCGCCCTACATGTGCTGGGATAGGCTTGAGCATTATTTGCAACCCTAGTCAGAATAAACAGTATAAGCTGAGAGGGAGTGGGGGTTCTTACCTAGAAAAGCAGAGGTTTTGAAGCTGGACAGGACAGAAAAATCAGTGAATGACGTACCAATCTGCGTGCTCCTCAGCTCCACCGCATTTATCTCTGGGAACAAAGAACTCCCTATTCCCACCTCACAGTGGATGTACTGTGGAAATGTAACATCTAATCATATTATGAGTTTAAAGGAATGCAGTTTTAAGAATCTTGCCCAAGGACTTAATGAAGCTTAATGTGCTTGCCTGGATTGCAAATCTAACCTGCTGCGTAGGCAGCAGCGTTAACTGTATTATACCAACAATAAATACAGCAATCAGAAATATTTTTTACGTAACCATTTTAACCAATAAAAGATTGTTGGAGAAGAAAAGCAAATATTTAGGAAGTTTTAACATGAAATTTAAATGTATAATCTGGCAATTTCTTTTTATCTCTTCTTCACAAAATGTTCACCAACTATAAAGAACAGCAGGCAATTCCAAATGACAAGTGAGTTTTGATAGGACAGTCCTGATATGTGATGTCAGTGACTGGTGGCCTTGAAATCTTTGTACCACAGAAAAGGAGAGTAGGTCAGAGACATGGCAATAATTATAAAGGGTTTTAGCATTATTACTGGTTTCTGTGTATCAGTTAGACAACTGATAACTAATAGCAACGATAAAGAATGAGGGACATATTTTGACCATTCCAGGCTGTCTGTTCTCCCAATCTTTTAAAAACAGGATTCTACAGCTATGAACAAGAGTGTCAGGTTTAACATATACCATATCCATCTCATTCTTTAGAACACAAACTAAGCATGAACACAATTAAGCAGATACTCTTTCAATTGTGGCTCTTGTACACAGTCCAGACATGAATAACTGTATTGTTAAAATCAGACTTTAATAAACTATGTTTGAAATTATTTTGAGTCGAAATGGACTGAAGAGTGTTTGAGACATTTTAGAAGAGTGTGAGTGTGAATCTTGCAATGTTTGCATTATTAAATGTTTAGTTATTAGTTAGTAGTTATAGTTATTACAATAATAATAGTTATTGGTAATGAATGTGCTTTTTCTTGTCAAAATTGAAGGCTAAATCATGACACCGTTGCTTCTTCTTCCACTTCTACTTTCAGATTTGTCATGACAATTGAGTATTTAAAAAGCGTTTTTACTGCAAGCCAATTCTGTTAAAATATGATAATACGAAATTATTTAAATTACTTATAGTTGGCAATGAATGAAATTATATTTCAGATATTTTAAAGCCTGTGCACACCAGCGTTTATGCATACATTTTCTTCTTGTTTATGAAAAAGTTAAAAAAAGGCTAATTGTAGCTGAACTACCAATGCATTTTCTGTGCATGAAGTGCCCTTTCTTAGTATTACACTCAAACATAAACCTAATAATGTCTTTGAAACATTATTAACATGCTGCAAAAATCGCACAGCTCAGACACCAACCCTGTCAGCCACTGAACTTTCAAGCTGTTTACAGAAAATATGGACAAATGTCTCTGTGGGTGTTTTTTTTTTTTAACTGAAAGCAAAATACTGAAATAAACAGAAGCTGTTACCTGTAAATGGTTGGGGACAAAAGGCACTGTGAAAAAAATCATTGTGTGGACACAAGTATTCAGAGATTGGATTTTTAAAAATATATACTTTCAGTGCATAAATCCACAGCAAAAACGTTTGTATTTTTGAGGAATGGTGTAACTCCATGCAACAGACTGTGGTTCATTTTCAGTAAGATTCCATGAATAAAACTTCTAATTCCACATTCACCTTCATTTATGGCCAGGACTCCTAGAAACACTATTATATTAGCGTTCTGTGAATGGGTAGAATAGCCTTCTAGCTACACTACCCTAAATGCAAATTGCTCTGTAAGAGCCTCTGGAAGGTGAAGGAGCTTCTTGGAATTTTTCACAGGCAACAATATTTAAAAGAACTTAAAAGGCAAACTATAGAGCCATGGTATTGACCTTAAACATCCCTGTCAGTGCAGCTGGTTTAGTAATAGGCAAGTTTAGAGTTTGTGGAACAACAGTTCACAGAGAATAAGCAATAAACTGCAGCACAATCCTCTCTATTCCTACACTCCACACACAGCAAAGCAGGGAAACTTGGGTTTCAGATTTGCAGGTTCACTAGGTGTATGTTACTGACAACACTAAATGCACAGTAAAGTATGGAGGTGGGAGCATCATAGTAAGGGACTGCTTCTCTGCCACTAGTGCTGGGTCATTACACATCATTAATGTGTGGGGCAGAAAAAATAGAGGCCCTTAGATATCAGAGACATTGTTCCCATGAGCATAATGATGCAGGACTGGCATTTTCTGGTTAAGTTTCCTGACTTATATTTATGGACAATACTGAAATTGCATGCCCAGTGGGAATTATAGTGGGACTTGAAAAATTTGGGGTTAAATTGAATTATCATGTTTTATAAAGTTATTACTTTTTTATTGTTACCAGTGCTATTATTTTTTGGTGGCCAAATACTTTTCCTTCCACATTTCATTAGAAAGTCATGCTTATAAAAACACTGTATGACCATAGTTAGAAGTAGAACGTCAAAATATTTCTAGAACATCAAAAGATTTCTAGAACGTCAAAAGACAGTGTATGTACGTATTTGAAATGGAATTAAATGAAATAATAATCCCTCAATTGTCTAAAAGCTGATGGATTTTTAATGAAAGAGCCATTTAAAAACCAAAGATGAAGAGATCATTGTGAACCATAATGATAACATGAATATGTAACTTGGAAAGCAAAACAAACATTATCTGAAAATGAAGGTTAGTTTTTGTTTTGTTTATCATTCAGAAAACATTCCGTATGTACGTTTACCATGCTGATTAGACCACACATTCAGAGCTAGGTTTTTGGAAAAGCTGAGGGTTGTTGTAGAAATTATAGACTTTTTAGTACCTTTATGCAAAATTTATATTGGCTCCCACTTGCACCATTTTTCTGATGCTTATTCAGCTGGAAGTCTAGAATAAGTGACTATTCAGTCTGCATTTTACTCTCAGAGCAGATCATGAAGGTATATTTTCCTGCCTTGCTAACAATGCCAAACATTTTGGCTCTCCAGGGGCTTTTCCCTAAGGCAGTCTAAATGACTTATAAGAGCTCTCTAAATGGAAAAAAGTAAATGTAATATTAAAGGTATAATAAAAAAGTTTGAATATAAACAGTGGGCAAACATTCTCTGCAAAGCAACACATGCAGACAGAGCTTCTATTCTCAGGCTTGTGAGAGTTTAAACAAAGGTTATGACAGAACTATATTAAACTGACAAACAGGTTTTTGTTATTTTGTTACAGTTTATGTATAACACTTCTGCACTGACTGACATTCTGATACAAGAAGCAGTCCAGGCTGAAACACTTAAAACTTCAACATGAATGGACAAGGTTATTCCACTGTGGGCTGAAAAGATGTATAAATGTTTTAAGAGCATTTTGAACTAAAATGCAAATCTAGTGGTAGGGTACTTGCCTACGGACCTATGGATCAAGAGGTCCCAGGTTTGAATCCCACCTCTGGCACTACCACCACTGGGTCCCTGAGCCAGTTAAGACCCTTAACCCTGAGCTGCTCCAGGGGGACTGTCCCTGTAATCATGGAAGTCGCTCTGGATAAGAGTGTCTGCTAAATGCCGTAAATGTTTTTGTTAAAAGCCAAAGAACAGTTTTCAGAGAAATCACAGCGAGAAGGTCCTGGGTTCGATTCCCAGGTGGGGTGGTCCGGGTCCTTTCTGTGCAGAGTTTGCACGTTCCCCCCTTTGCCTGTGTCAGTTTCCTCTGGGAGCTCCAGTTTTCTCCCATCATCCAAAGACATGCACATCGAATGGATTGGAGATGCTTAATTTCCCACTAGCTACGAGTGTGTGTGTCTGTGTGTTTGCTCTGCAATGGACTGGTGACCTGTCAAGGGTGTTTCCCTGCCTTTTGCCTTGTTTGAGCTGTGATAGGCTCCAGCACCACCTGTGACCCTACTCTGGACAAGTGGCTAAGAACATGAGAGATTGAGTGAGTATTGGGCTCTAGAATTTGTAGGTGCATTCTTGCTCAGTATAGGTTGTCACTGACTATGATGATGCCGTGGAACATAAGCCTTTCACTAAACAGATTTTTTTTGAGTGTGTGTTAACCTGTGAGTCCTGATTGTAATAAGCAGGTACTCTGTGTATTTTTCATTCCTTCATTATCTGCCGCTTGTCCCAAGCGGGGTTGCGGGGGAGTGCTGGAGTCCATCCCAGCTCACACAGGGCGAAACTCTTGTGTATTTTTTTTCTCCTAAAGTTCTGTTTTATACACCGATCTTCCCTCCCTCCCAACTTCATTTGCCTTTTTTTTTTTTAAATAAGTGTATTAAAGTCAGGAGTAGATACACATTTAGATTTAATACAGTGACATGTTTTATTAAGGCTTTTCTAATGTTTCTCACAATGAACTACACGCAGGGCTACCTTAACTAATATCACCCATATTATTCCTTCAAATTAACCATTAATACTTTTTAAAAGACATAAATATCGAACATTATAGTGTAATATATCCAGTTAAACTAAATGTAAAATAATAAAATTCTGGAAATTAAGTATTTGCACCTCTGAAATGGCCAGCAAAGGAATCTAATAAAAATCATGTTATCAGGTTAATACAGGTGATAAATGTATTTTGCGAATTTTGCTAACAAGTGGAAGAAACCCCCTACTCCACTATAGCCCCTCAAATGGCCTACTGAGAATAAAGCAAAAAATAAAAATAAAAACAACCACAAAAATCACTCTTATGGCTAAACCATGACAGTTATAGCATTTTTGCCAAGTCTGGCATTAAACAGTCATATTCAGGTTTAATATGAACTGCTGTTAAATTTCTGAATCTAAATGTTATATATTTTCAATATATATACCAGAATGTAGCATAAAGCAGATTTAATCAGTATGAACCTAATATACCTATTAGCTTGATTGCTAACAGTGCTTATTACAGACATAATGTCAGATGATAATTAGTATTTAATTTTCTATATTAGCAAGTCTGGAGAACAGGAGATAAGGGTCCTCTGAATGCTGGAACATTTTTTTTTTTCTCAGGGAAGATGTCTTTATGAAATGAGTCATCTGACATGAGTCATGCTCAATAACCCAAGGTGATGCTGCAGGAGAAACATGTTGTAAACAATCTGTTTTTTTACACCCTGGTGGCAGCCTTAATCATAGCTCTGACTGCTTTCTTATCTTCAGTATTGATACCCAATCTAAAGAAAAACACACAGTTTTCTTTATTTTCTTATAAAAAAAACAAAACAATTTTCCAAATTTCCAAGACTAAAATCCACAATGCACATATTACCTGGTATAACACTCGACATAATCAACATTACTGTAGTTATGCGGGGTGCACACAGCAAAGGAATGCAGTAAAACATTCATTCACAGGGTTAAAGCTTAACATCCCACTTTAAAAACAATTACATTTAAAACTACTGTGACCCTTATCCGGGGCATCGTATCACAGAAGTGACTTAGCAATAGAATTAGAACATTTCATCAATTCTTCACCTTTGTATGGGGATAAAAACATCCATGCCATTCTGAATATTCCTTACAATACACATTCACATGAATGGTTGTCTATACACACATTAAATGTGGCTTGGAAGTAGGTTACTGTCTTAAAGAGAGATCTGCACTAAAAACCATATCGCACTATGACTAGGCTTAATTTATGGAAAACCAACCCAGCATAAACCAATCGCCCTCAAACTTAGCTGAATGTGAATGCAGGTAAAAAATAAAGCTTTCATCTAGAGTGTGTAAAAGAGACGAGGGAAGAGAAATCTGCTTCTTCAGACGTGGTCACTGGATATTGTTGGTCCCCAGCAAATTTCAGAGCAAAGGTTTCATCACTGCATGTGCAATGTGCACATTTACCTGCCTGTTTGTGCTTTAGAACCTCTCATATGTACATCATACATAACCAGAGAGATGTTAATGTGTGCGTTTACATATGTGTGTTGTGTAATATAACTGAAGAAAATAAAGCAAAATGTAAAGTGCTTAAATTGAACCAATGTGTTAGAGTGTCTTAGTACAGTGTGCAATATGAAGCCGTAAAGGGGCTTATGTGAGGAACAAGTACTTTGACTAAATTAAAGCTGCTGACAACTCAAATTTGTAAAAAATTAAATGTGGAAGTGTTGTGATCATTAACAAACAACATTAAACAGACCCTTTAAAAAATAATACATTAGTAAAATTACTGTTCATATGTACGAGTGGCTGTGTAAAATCCCTGTTAACACATAGAGCGTGAGAATGCATGTGTCCAAGTGTGTGTATGTGCATGTAAGTAAGTGTGTGTGTGAGTGAGTGTGTGTGTGTGTGTGTGCGCATGTTAATAAAAAGAGAGAGAGACTCCTTCATCCAGTAAACTGCAACTGAGTAGCACTGTCCCTGCCTGCTGTATTAGGGGTCAGAAGTCAGCTGTTTTTGAGCTGTGTGCAGGGAGAGCAGCCATCATGTCTGAAGGCTGCAGGGCATCTTGAGCTGGCCACAGAGAAGCTTGGGTGAGGGGGTTCCTGCAAATGACCAAGTGGAGCTCGTCACCAGTGTCAGCCATGAGTGGCACAGCTAAACAGCAGTCGAAATCCCGCGTCCGGACGTGATTCACCTGCAAGGGAGAGAGACAAAGAAGTAAATACGTGGAGGAGTTGCCAGTGAGTGTGTGTGTGAATACTGGTTTGCACATTCCATAAATTGTATGACAATTGTATTAAATATTGATAAAATGATTATGACAATTATATGTTACATGAAAGTGAAAAGGCTAACAATCTAACAAAAGCTGTTATTTGTGTATATACAGCCAGGAACAGAGGGAAAGCCTGGTGTTTTTGCTTAGTAATAGGTGCGGTGGTGGGAGGTGGAGAGAAAACATGCTATGCTATTAATCGGTGATGATAATTTAAGGCCAGTTCCAGTTCCTTCAAAGCAAAATCGTCTGAATGCTGTTTTTATGGCTGATTTGCTTTTTGTTTAACCTGAAAATCATTTCATGTGGACAGTATTGATATAATTCTCTCTTTGGAGAGCTGCATTTAAAATCTTTTGAAAAATGAAAACCACTTAAATAATAACACAAAAGGTTATTATGAAAAAAGATGAATGTTTTATGAATGATATGACAGGATGATTTGTGCTTAATACCATCAAGTACAAAAATTATAGGTCAAAAAAGCCCTTCATCGTTTCAGGCAGACTAACTTTGAATAATATTGATTTTGTTAAGAAAGGGATGTGTTTTTCATGCTAATGGTACCACGTTAAGATACATTTTACATTTACATTAAGATGTTTTCCACCTGTTTTAATAGAGTATGTTCCAAATAGCTGAGCTCAATGGCTGTTTAGCATTTAATCATATTACACACTACATGTAGTCATTTGGGTAAATGGATTTTGCCAGTGTTCTATCAAGCTATTCTAACCTTACAGCACTTGCTACATTAAAAAAAACATTTGTGGGTTGATCATGGATATAAATAAAACCTAACAGCACTAAAATTGTTCAAGTCAGTTATCTGTTTTCTGTTTGCCTGCAAATTTCCACACAGTCCCCAAATGACTTTATGCAGGACTTACCTGTAGAATGCGGTCAAACGGTTGCAGACCTGCCTGGTCTGCTGGACCGTCTGGACGAATCATGTTCACATAGACGCCCTTCTCTAATAAACCATCAGAGACGCTGAAGCCAAAATCCCTGGTGTCTGGATCTTTCTTCAGTGTGATCTGGTATTATATATATGTAAGATAGATGGATGGATGGATGGATGATGGAGAGAAAGATCTTTAGTGTCAGTTTAGAAGCAAAAAGTGATGTTAAGCTCAAGTTACATTATCCCAGATATAGTTGATTAGGCAAGATATGTTCAGAATCTGAAGTTTCCCCCTTGGAATTTAGACTGGAGCTAAAAGGCCCCCACTCTACCTAAATCACACATGTACCTCAAACAGACCTTGCAGTGTGGCTTCTGAAAGTGAAAGCGACTACATTGTGTCATTGTGAAACACAGCACAGCACACAGTGAGGCAACAAAATTAGAGCTGTCACCCATACACACCATGCAGCAGGAGGCAGCTATGTAAAGCACCCGGGGAGCAGTGATGGGGACAATACCTTATACTTACTTACTGGTCTAAGATTCAAAGGCACGACCTCCTGATCCTGGTGCCTATTCCCTAACTAGTAGGACGCCGCTGCCCCTATGGGCCTATGGGCTAGTTTCCCAGAAAGGGATTAAGGCTATTAATGCCCTTCATTTTATTTTCAATTACAAATCTCCATTTAAAATGATGTGCAGTCCAGGAAGAAAGCAGGAACAAGCATATATGATAAGATTCTTTAACAAAGTTAGACACAAGTATGACTAGGCAAGCAGTTTGTACAATACTATCCAGTGAAAATAAGACTGTCACATGATATCTACATTGCCTAACCTGGTAGCCCCAAAACAAAACTAAAGAATGTCAACCACAAAACATGCCTTATTAACTTGTGTTCCTGTTTAGGCAAATAACATGGCAAAACATACATAAGCATGGCCTCAGGCAGGATAATGCAGTGGTATGGTCAGTAGTACCTTATGTAGCTCCAAGGGTGCTGCAGGGCCGGACTCTTTCAGCTCTGTTACAGCACTGCTCACACAGGTCTGTTTAATCTCTACTGCTGAAGGTGTGAGCTCACTGTCATTACACCTTTCACTGTCCTCCCCCAAACTCAATGTGCTGCCAGACATAATGGTGGCCTGCAAGTTACAAAAATTGAAAGAAATGCACAACACATAAGTACCCTTCATTCACACACACAAAAAGTTTATCTTTGAACTGAAATAATTTAAAACCACTAGACCTACGCTTCCATTTAATAGTTTGGAATCACTGTTTTCAACAAATTAAAGTTTTATTGCATGGAAAATTATACTAACATGATGCTAATTTATGTAAGTTTCAAACAATTAGCAGGAAGCTGTGAAATCTAGAGGTTTTTGAAGATTTTTGTATCACTGTATGAACCAAAGAGATTTCCAGATCTGTCTGCTCAGCCTCATTTCATTTGTTCATTTCAGACCCTGGACATTCCAAAATAAGCTAGGACGGTGAAGCATTTCAGGTGTTATTTTGCCCCATTCTTCCTGTAAACACATTTTAAGGTGTACAACAGTACAGGGACGCCACGGTCACATTTTTAGTTCTAAAATTCTTCACACATCTTCTATTGACAACAGGTAAGGAATGCAGATCCTCTTCTTCCACAGGCATGCCTTTGCAATGTGTGCATTAATACTGCCCCCACAAAAGTGCAAAAGATGTTTGTCAAGGGCAGTGACATCATCACAGACCCTGGCTTTTGGACGTCAGTCTAGAGAAACAGTCTAGATGGTCTGGAGCACACAGTGTCCATTTCTTCCAAAAAATCTGGAATACTGATTCATGTGATCACAAAACACTGTGTTTTCCAGCCCAGATGCCTAACATGGTTAGCCTTAAACTTCACTGTGAAATAGAAAAAAAAAAAAAAAACAGAAGCCTTACGTGGCATTTGTGACTATTAATCTATATTGTAGTGCTATTGTAGTAATCCCTAGTCCATATGGATCTCTCAGCTATTGATGATAGATGCAATGCAGAAGGATCAAAGATCTCAGGTGCACAGCTAGGGCTTGGGCCTTTCTCTCATCACTGAAACTTTTCCAGATTCCTTGAATTGTTTGATTGTTTAACTTCTGTCCTCATTACTAGGCCTGAATTTTCCATTTCCCAACTTCTTTTGGAATGTGTTGCTGGAATGGAAGAATATTAACAAATAAAATGATGTTTTTTGACCAGACAAAACAGGTATGTCTTGGGGGGAAAAACCCCAACATGAACTCATTCTGTATGCAGTCTTAAATCTTTCTGACTTTGGATTGTACATTTACTAATTAATCCCAAAATGCATTCATGTAAACGATTCCAATCTTTTAAGTGGTTTAATGCATTAATATGAAACGCTACAGCTTTTAAGCCTAGCTTTCTTTACCTCCAGCTCTCTGAGAATTTCTGATTGGCCGCATGTCTCCAGGTCCTGCAGGGCTTGAGACCAATAGCTCTCCTGATTTTCAGTATCATCCCGGCAACGTGAGGGACTAACAGATCTGTGTCAATGCAAAGCATCCTTGGTAATGTGTGTCCAGGTGCACTCTGGGAGTTCTCTCTTTCTCTCTCACTCTATAGCTATATATGACTCTCCATCACAGCAATGACAAAAACATAAGCTATTTAAAAGCAGCAATAGGACACATACGTACGCGCACACACTCACACACATACACACACGGCTGGAGATGCCAAGGCCTGTTTTGAGACGTGGCGAAAGTGGTGGCAAACAGAAGCGATAGAAAAAGATGACCCCGGGGACCCATGGGTGATTAGTAAGGCAGATGAGAGACTGAAAACCTGAGGAGGAGAAAAACAGAAGAACTGATAGAAAAGAGACTTTGGTATTCTGTGCCATACATATTTCGATGTGAAAACTGGCACAGAAACTAAAAATCAAAACAGGCCTACGTGCAGGTGGAGGACTTTAAATGCTTCTCTGGAAAACAACTGTGTATAATCCTCTTTGTACCAAAAACAACAATGTTTTAAAGATGCTTTTAGTGCATTCCAGGTGATTTGAATTCACAGAAATGTTAACCAGAGAAGTCCAGACTGGTTTCCCTCAAGTTAGAACAGGATATGGTTTGTTCTCCTGAGTTCAAACCTTGATTGAGTGATTTTTTTTTTTAAATACGTGGTCCTACACATAGAAACCAATATATTTGTGCACAGCTCTCAGACAGATGGCATTGGAAAGATCTGCCAGTTATTTCAATGTTACAAACTCCTCAAAGGAATAAAACTCATTAAGCACTAATTAATCAACTAAAATGTTTTGCCAAACAATAAGTCTCCGCATTGAACTCAAGAGAAGCAGACACAGTCGTGAACAGTTAATGAGCGTTAGTAATTAACAATGCACACAGCAAGTACTAGCCAGACTCGACACAGAAGCGGTGGAAAAGACTCAAGAAAACTGTTTTATTTTAATAAGTATATATACTTTCATACTTTAGAAGTAAAGTACTTGTCAAATACATGAATAACTACTTAAAAGAGAGATTTCTTACCCACAGTATTTCCAGTCCTCTTCTCCTAATCTCCCATCATACACCGAAGAATGGTGGACATGCCTCCTGGAGGTCAGGGGGCTCCTGTGATTTGTTCGTCTCCAGTCATCAGGGTGGACAGCTAGTTCAGATGTCCTATGCATGTACGAACCTGGACATACAAATTAAACAAGGAGCCTCTTGGGTTTTAAAATCAGTTCAAATGAATTTTGTGGGGCAAGTCTTGTCCCATTGGACGAATGCCGATCAAATACAAAATGCACAAGAAATGGATAACTTTCATGCTTCAAATGGCTTGTACTTCTGTTTTACTCTGAAATGTACTTCCTTCCATTGCACATTATAGATAGCATGGTCAAACCATGTGTGAAACCACATAATCAAGCCTGTTTGAAATTTCCACTTCAGCTTGTTTTATTTACTTTTAAGTTTCATTGGTTTCATTTACCTTTAGTTATATTGGCCATAGAGCTTCATGGATCAACTTCATGAAACATACAAACCAGCTACATTTAGGGTGTTTTGTTAGGATGTATTTGTTATGCATAAACAGCCTTTATTGTAAAGATTCAGTATTATCATGTTTAGAAACTTAACTTAAAAAATAAGCAAGAGACAATTGCAAGAAAAAAAAGGATATAAAAAGTACATTCCAGAAAAGGCTCTCATTCTCCAGCAGGCTCATTTGGTAGTTTAATGTTAGATGAGACTACCTTTTTGTTCTATTAACCTGAGCTGGCCTCAAATTTTGCTTTGAAACATTCTCTTTGACCTTAATTAGCCTGCTTATTAATAATCATCCCTGGCACTCCTCACCTTGGTTACCATAGCAGGCATCAAGGGCGGCACTATCCCAGGAGTCCATGGCAGAGTCCAGGCTAGGGGGCGTGGTCAAGCGGCGGAGCTCTGAATACTTACAACGCCGAAGAGAATCTGAGCGGTCATCTTCAGTGTCACTCAAACAAGAGCCCACCCTCAGAGGACTACCTGTATCTAAAACAGCTGAGAGAGTGGGAGATAAGACGGAGGGAGAGTGAGAGAAACATAAATAGGAGAGAGACAGATGTAGGTCATGAGCACCTGAGTCCATACATTATTCATAAAGTTTTTGTTTGCTCATCTTAGTGATTTCCAAATCTGTTTTTTGATCTTCACACACTCTGAATATCAAAATATCTGCTGTACACACACACACACACACACACACACACACACACACACACACACACACACACACACCCACCCACCCTCAATCATGTGAAATGTACATGCTTTGAAACTTACGTTCTGCTCGCTTTTTGATCTTAAGTGTGACTGTGTCTCCAGCTGTTTGCAGCAGGTGAATGGCCTCACTGAGCGGCTTTCCCTTTAAACTCACATTATTAATGGCCAGCACACGGTCACCAATGTGAAGAGCTCCAGTCCTGTTTTTAATAAAGGTGCATTAAAAGTATTGGCAGTGACTTTCAGGCTTTTTTTTTTTCCCAAGAAAAAGCATGAAAAACCCAGCAGGTGCGTGTTCAGTGCAGGTGAGGAATTGATGCAGGGGAGGCGTTATAAAACATTTACATGGATCAAGATGTTTTTGAAAGCTAAATTTTTTTATAATAAAAAAATAGGTCTCAAAATGAGTCTCAGGAGATTTCCAAAACTCTGTGCTGATTATGTTGATTTCATGAACTAAAATGATTTTGTGAAGAAAGACAAGTCATTCTGAAATCAAGCTTGCTACCCTTTTCAACACTGATGCTTTGTGCTGACTGGACTGGCTCACACTGTCCACTAGATGTCACGTGTGAACTGAGAGGGTATGGATCTGCATCAGATGGCATACTGCTCCACCAGTGGGAAAACTGAGATTCCATTCAGAGACATATGAAAAAAATATAAATAGTACACAGCAGCAGTTCATCTGAGCAGTTCCCCACAGTCCCATGCCATATGTTTGTGTGCATGTGTGTGTGTGTGTGTGTGTGTGTATATGTGTGTGTATACCTGTGTGCAAGACCATTACGAGTCAGGCTAGAGATGAGTATGGGGTTGAAAGGCTCCTCAGTGCCAGAGATTGTGATTCCCAGTGGACCCCCATGTCTCTTCAGCTCCACAGTGAAAATCACAGAGCCAGAGGACTCCAGCTCATCTAAAGCACAAAAACACAAACACAGCAGATGCCATCATCCAGATTAAGCCAAATGGAAAGCAGAGCAATGAAACACAAACTGATATAGAGAAAATTAAACTGAGAGCATAAAAATAGTGAGAAAACTAGTAAACTGCAATGTCTCAAACAAGCAATTCATTTACAGAAAGGGGCCATTCAATTATTTTTAACTGGGGCCCAAAAGTAGTATATAATATAAAACAATATCCATTTAGTTAAAATGTTATTTTATTCATTTAGTTATAACATAAACTAAATGAAAAAAACCCCAAAACATTTTAACTATATGGAAAAAATAATAGACACTACACACCTAAATTGTCTTCATCTTTCTGAATGCGCAGTCTGACCATTTCCTCAGCCTGCTGGAGCACAGCCATCGCCTCCTCCATCCCACAGTGCTCCAGCTTTACATTATCTATAGCCAGCAACCGGTCACCCGGCTCCAACGTACCTGTTCTACAAACATACACACACAAAATTTACATTCAAATTTTAGTTAAATCTTTTCGCAAATCTTTAATTTTCATATCATTTTTAATCTGAAAGCTCCTGAAACTCCCTTTTATTTAGTTTGTTTACCTGTGAGCTATGCTGCCTCTCTTAATTTCAGAAATGATCAGAGGCTTGCCTGGCTTCTTGCTTGCTGTGGTGCAACAAAAGAACAGAAGTGTATTAATGCAATAGACAACTGTAGGTATTTAATGAAGCTTATAAAAATCTAACTACTAAATTTATTTTGTTTTCAGATAAAGCATCAATAAAATATACATATATTTTAAATTATATATAAACAGTTGTCACATTTTCAACGGCATGTTTTTAACTTACATTGAAATTCAAATGAGCCTTTTCTGTTTCTGCAAAGTTGTTCTTCAGGAGATACCAGGTTTTGTCTGACAATGACAATTTGATCCTGTAGCTTATTGAGCAACATTGCCACCTTTTGGTCATTACTCACCACTGATGGTAACACCCAACTCCACCCCACGTCTCTTAGGCAGCTTAACTTGAAATGTGCCACTGCTTGGTATTACGGATTCTGATGAAGAGAGGATGCAAATAAAGTAGAATAGTAAAAGCTTGGTTGTAATAATCTTGATTAAATAAAAATAAAAATACTAATTTATGATTCTTCAACATAGCTTTGTAATCCTTACATGACAAACCTGCAACATGTATGAAAGCAGCTCGGAGATCATTTTAAGCAGCTATTGAAACAATCGCTCCATTAGAAATGCTTTTATAGAGGACTGTGTGTTTAAAATCTGCAAAAATCCTGCATATTAAACAGAACAAGCAGATACCATCTGTCAACCAGTATATAAAACATGTAAGGACACACAGAAAATGTGTGTTTGTTCATTCATTTACACTCTCAGAAAAAAAAAGATACTGTGGTGTCAACTGAGTTTAACCCTTTTGTGACACTGGTGTGGGTCTGCATTCAGTAAGGGAACATAATTTCACCATATATAACAGTTATTTATAACAGTTACATGTTTAAAGTGGACCGACTCTGTACAACCAGTCCCGACCCCAGGCTTTCTATTTTAGTGTTCTACATTTAAACATGAGGCTATGAAAAGACACAACACTTGCCACGTTCTCTTGCAGAAAAACACAATTAAGGTACAATATTGGACCTCAAGGATGATGTTGTACAATTGAGGGTACATTTACACTTTTTGTTCCTTGATGATCCAAAAATTGTGCAACTACACCATAGCTCAGGTGGCAAAGTGTCAACACTCATATGGTGTTTGGTATAATGCCATCCATATCCTATCATCAGAAAAGGAAATAAACATATCTTAGCATTAGGTTTACTTCAAGTTAGTCATTCGACTGCTTTGCCTATGACACTGAATATAAAATATCAACAGCAAGTTCATTGTAAACATGCATAGAGTTTAGCAAAAGCTTAATGGTCATGATCCATATGATCCATTGCAGAAGAATCATCAGTTACTGATTCTTACATAATAAAAATTTAATTTAGTGCATGTTCTTTTTCAGAAAAAAGTGCTTGGTTAAGGCTTTTCTATTGTGTGGTTATGAGTAGTACAGCCCTACTTCAGTGTGCAGAACTGATGCAGTTACAGAATCAAGTAATAAATCAAGAGAGTTAAACAAGTTTTTTATTTGAATGTAACAATTCTTAACTATGTTTAATAGATTAGCACTTGGCTGTCAGGTTCTGAATTTTGCATCTCTAGTTTCGCAAAGGAGATTTTCAAGGTTAATGTAGTTAATAAGCAGGCTGCCATATGTATACGTGAATGTGACAAAACACACACACAAAAAAAAAGCACCGCTTCATTTCATCAAGGGGTGTTGAGGTGGTATTGTAAGTCATACATCCATAATTTAGCATAACTCACCACCGTCATGCCACCCACACATACTTCCACCAACAGCATCCAGCAAACCACATGACTAAATCATAAATTTGTCCTTAACACCCGAACATTATTAAGTATTGAGTAAGTAATTGGTTTGCTTATGTAATTTCAGACTCTATATGATATTGTAGAATCTGTTGGCAAAAGAAGGCCTTCAAAGAAAATGTAGCAGTGTATCTTAAAATCTAAAATTTGTCTGAAAGTGTGTCTATTTTTTAGACAACTAAAGAAAAACTAAATACAGCAAACAAGGCCAACAAACAGATAAACCATCATGCTAACAACCAACCTGCAACATCAAATTCAACCTCAAGTGTGACTTTATTGGCCAGAGCTGCATCTCGGAGAAGCTGATTGGCCTCTTCCAGTGTTCCATCCTCTGTAGGAATTCCATTTATAGAAAGAATTCTGTCCCCAACCTGGAGCACCCCACATCTACAAAACAACTCAAATGGGTGAGTAACAGATTTACCCACAGCATTTACAACACTGTTCACTTTAACAGAAAATCCGACTTTGCAACTTTGCAACCATTTCAGAGATGCATAAATGTACCAGATCGCTTCTACCTAATTATCACTGGGTAGTTTCTGACATCAGGGCCACAGGGTTACAGCTGGTGGAATAAGGGACCTCATACTTTGCTTTTCATCATTACAAAGAAACACACTCTGTCCCTTAGCTGGTTAAACTAAACATGTGTCTCTAGTTCTCTGGTTTAAAGTCAGTCAGTCAGTCATTTTCTGAGCCGCTTGTCCTATCAGGGTTGCGGGGGGGGTGCTGGAGTCCATCCTAGCTCACACAGGGCGAAGGACAGGGACACACCCTGGACAGGTCGCCAGCCTATCGCAGGGAGGAGCAAACCGACAGGGACGGCACCTTGCTCAAGGGTACCTCAGGGCAACCCACCGGTAAGGGGTTTGAAAACACAGTCCTCCAATCCAAGGCCAACTCCCTAACCACTAGGCCACCACTGCCCCCTGGTTTAAAGTATAAAATTAAATGTCATTGCAGCTATAGTGTAGCTACTGTGAAATGTTTCTGAATCCGGTCATTAGGAAGCTCAGTCTAAACATTTGTGTTCACTGCTCCACTACAGTCATCTTGAATCCAGTCCTTAGTCAGATGGTCTTGGTATCCAGGGTTACAAAATGCTATAAGGCTGACCTCTGAAAATGCAAAATAGATATAAAAATTCAGTAGTCATTAATACTGTGTTTGATTTGTATTCTGCTATCCTCCCCCAAAAGAGTGCATGGAACTAAGCAGAGCAAGGATTAGAAGGGCTTGTCAATTAGATGGTAAGGTGTAGAGCAGGAAAAACACCAGCACATGAGTGTCTTACAAAAATGAGTACAGCTTTGTAAGAGAAAGAAAAAAAAAAAAAATCAACTTAAGATACCAAAATGTGAAAATTCCATGCAGAAAATGTTCACACAATCTAAAAGACACCTGCAATTTGGAATTATACAAGGTTTTTCTTATGAAATGACAATAAAATGGGCAGCAGGAGGTAACCTCACAGTGAGAAGGTCCTGGGTTTGATTAACAGGCAAGGTGGTCCAGGTCCTTTCTGTGTGAGGTTTGCATGTTCTCCTTGTGTCTGCATAGGTTTCTTCCAGGTGCTCCAGTTTCCTTCCACCGTCCAAAGACTTGTACGTCAGGCATACTGGAGATGCTAAATTGTCCCCTAGGTGTGAGTGTGTTTCTGTGTATCTGCTCTGTGATGGACTGGCGAACTGTCCAGGGTGTTTCCCCATCTTTTGCCCTATGAGAGCTGAGATAGGATCCAGCACCCCCACAACCCTAATCAGGACAAGTGACTAAGAAAATCAGTGAGTGAGATAATAAAATGATGGGTTGCGAGGCAGGGGTAGTCTATGACTAGAGGAAGGAACCACTGTTTTACTGCCTGCACAGTATGAGCAAAAGTCAGTGTGTGTATGCGTGCATGTGTCTCACCTTTCTGCAGGCGTATCTGGCTCTATGAAGCGTATGCAGGCGGGTGCAGACAAAGGCTCTGTAGCGAACACTCCACCCTGCAGCTGCAGGCCAAAGCCAGTGAGTGGATCACCCCTCAACACCACCTCTCTGATCTCAACGTGAACCACTTGACCACCAACACCAACCGTACTGGAGGACAAAGACACTGCAGAAAAGACACTGCGGTTAAAAGGAAAAACACTGCCTTTAAAAACAGAAATAAAATATTGTCATTCATCAGCATCACTAATGGGGCCAGAAGCTCCGCTGCTGTTGTCCTAAAGAGTTCACTTTAAACAGTCTCTCACAATCACTAAAATTAACAAAAAAGGATATCTATTTTTAAAGATATAAACATTAGGTCCCCCTGGGTGTGTCCTGCAATTATATCATTATTCAGCACACTACTGGTGCCAGAGACAATCATTTCCCTTTCAGCCAGAGATAAGATGCTAAACTGAGTAAGGTATCCAGAATCCAGATCCTTGACTTCCATTTTGTTCCTGTTATTTAAATAATTCTCTCAATTATAATGATTATTTGAAAGCAGCACAGTTATACAATTGTTCACTTTTCTTTCAATTGCCAAAAAAATCTAAATATTCATGTACCCACAAAAAAGACCATTTGAAAAAGCCCACCCTTAAAACTACACTCATAAAGTGAATTTGTTTAGTGTATTTTCAGTGCAAGTTCATCCCTCCTTTAGGATACATCACAAAGGGCTTTTGCTAGGCTTTAGCCAAGAGTTATTTTTCCCCCTCAGCTCAGATTTGGAAATATATTGCAGGTATATATAACTTGCAGGTACCAAACACAGTTATATTATTCAAATGTATAATTGTTTCGACAAAAATAATGATACTAGTCTTTAATATGGAAAAAATCCCAATCAGGACATTACTGCTTCACCACTTTATAATCTGAAAAGGCATGTTTACAACAGATGTGATATGTAGTGGTAACCTAGGGGTAGGACACTCAATGGCAGGCCAAGAGGTTGGGGGTTTTGAGCACTAGCACCATTTGACTTAACTCCATCACCACCAATGTATATTTCTCTGGATAAGAACATCTGTTGCCAGAAATGGTTACATTTTTATATTGGTCAGTATGTCTCTTTAAATATGTTGCACCGAATGTGTGTGAACATGTGTCTTTAAACAGATTCATGCTGAAACATTTTTGGTAAAGCCAATAAAGAAATTTTTCACTTGGAAAATAAGGATGTTCTCCTACATGAGCTCTTGTGGTCCTTCCTCCTGTTCTTCTTCTTGGTTGTGTTGGAGGTGTGGGGGCTGGAAGGGTATGGGGGCAGTGTGCTACTGGGATATGTGGCCGGATATGCAGAGCTGCAGTTATAACTGTGAAAACCTGACGTCTGAGATGAGCTGCCAGACGTTGCCGCTGCAGAGGATAAAGAAAGTTGCACACACAAACACACACTTAGATAAAAAAAAAAAACAGCAGCAAATGGTGACAAAATTTGCAGGTATGCTAAGATATGCACACACACAACCCTCACATCTGTATAGGCATATCATACAGCAACACACACACACACTGTGACAACAGTTAAAGCATATGCCAGTATATGCACACATACACACAACCCCTCACATCTGCATAAGCAAACACTCATCAGCAAACAAATTCACACTCATCAAATATGCAAAATACTTGCACACACACACAGGGCTGCATGCACACACTAATAAACTCACATCTGCAGTGAGAATGTGTAGGGGTGGTGTTATTCCAGGCTGAAGGGGCTTTGCTGTGAGGGGGTGGATGTGGGGCATTGAGGTAGTTCACACTGGAGTCCCACTGATGCTGACTACTCCTCTGGACACGCACTGCAGCCAAACATACACACACACACACACACACACACACACACACAGACACTTTAACACATCTGCAGGGAAGCAAACACACAGAAGCCTTACAGAAAGCAAGACACATGAAAAAGCAGCACAAGAGTCAACCTAAAGAAAGGACCCTTGTATGCTGCAGTGAACAATGCAGGGAAGTCAGAGCTCTGGGTTAAGCTAAACGCCCACAGGATGAGTTTCCACTCTAGTTCAGCAATCGCTGACATTAACAAAACTGTTTGGCTAAAAGGGAATAGCCAATAGGCACACTCATTAGACACATCTCTGTCTCTGGCTTACAGTTACTTGCCAGCCTGGATAAAGTTGAGAGCAGTGGAGGGAAAAACATTTTTAAAAACTTTCTGATTGCTCCAAAAATCAAAACACAAAAGGTGAGATGAGGATATTTGGTTGTGGATGAGTGGGCGGGGATGAGTAGGAGAAGGAGGAAAAGGAGGAGGGTAAGTGTGTGTGTGAGAGAGAGAGAGAGGGATGATTAGGCCTAATTAAACATGATAGTGTTCCACGTGTTTAAAGCCACTCCCATCAGCAGAAGGGACAGTCTATAAGGTAAACTAGGATTTAGCTGTTTTTAATGGTTATTTATTTATGCTTAGTTCACTATATAGTCTGCCCTGCAAAATGTTTTCTGAATTCTCTGCTTTTGTTCACCCAATTTACTGTAAATGCAAATATGAACAACACACTGAGCCTGAAGGTGCATTCAATGTAGCGTTAAATGCAATGTTTTAACACACTATTTCAGAAATGCACCATCTTTAAATCTGGCTTCTTTTTCAAAATCTAGCAGGCAAGTCTGTGAATATCTGTGATCCTTTGATATAACCAAACATTCATTGTGTACTTATGGCTATGAGACCTTGCATTCGGTCACAAGAGCATTAGTCTGGACAGGTCCTGTTGTTGCATTATTAGTTCTGGATTGCAAATGCCACTTGTGACAACTGCTACCACAAGGAACCAAGTCTATCTAGATTCTAGAACAATGTTTCCCAACTCTGAACCTGAAGGCACTGGCTCTGCACATTTATGTGCATTCACTGCTCCCAAAAGACTCACTTCAGCTCTGTAAGGGTTTTTTTTAATGAGCTGATTAGTTGAATCAGGTGTGCAGAGCCACAGGACCAGGGCTGGGAAAGAACTTTAGAGAACGCAGTTAGTGTTTCCGAGTACAATACAGGGTGCTTTATAGCCCTCTAGCCCAAACTTGGTATGATGACCACAGGCCACTGATATCTCAAGTCCTGTCTTGGTAACCCCACACTGTGTGTTTGTGTTTTGACTTATCTAGCACACCTAATTCAACCAAGAAGTAATTAACAAGCTCCTTGTTGACCGGTCCAGCTGTGTAAAGTAGGGAATACACTGAAGTATGCAGAGGACTCTTCAGTTTATGTGCTGCTCCAGAGCATCATGTTGTGGTGTCATTATTTTTTTGTGGTGATTGTATAAACTGTGTGAGCAGCAAAAAAATTAAAGAAGCCCAGTGGAGTAATAAGAAGGCCTGTTTTTGAATTAATAGGATATCAGATGTCTTTACGAGGCTTCTGATCATTCTTACAGTAGATCACATTCTTATGGCAGCAAAAATATTTTGGTGAATACTGAACTGGGGGATTCACCCTGCTGTTTGAACAACTTGCTGTTGCTAGATCTGAATCAAAGCTCACCTTCAAGACCTTTTTTTACTCCCTCTCTTTCATTCCTTCTTCTTTATTTTTGTTTCTCTCTCTCTCTCTCTCAATATATTTCCTGTTTTGCTTTTTTCTTCCACTCTCCCTCATGCTTTTTTGGTCCTTATTTTTTTTTTTGTTTATTCTCTTTTTTTTATCTGCAGTATATTTCACTTTTCTCTTTATCATTTGTCCTTTTTTTTTCTCCCTCACTTTTATCTCTTTCAGTTTATCTTTTGAATTTCCTGTCTCCCTCATCTTTGTCCCTACCTTTCTTCTTTCTGAGGCTCTTTTCATAATGTTTTTGCACCTTTCCTTCTTCACTTTGGCTTTCTTTTACTTTTTTTTCCCAGTCTACCAATCTTTCAGTCTCTTTCCTTACCTCTTATTCATTACTGCTATTTATTCTTCCTTTCTGTTTGTTTTTGTTTTATCCTCATCTCCCACCTCTATGAGCACACATACCTTTGTGTGTGTGTGTGTCACATCTGCAGACAGTGGTTTTCTGCCTTAAGGTTTGTTAGGTATAATGGTAAAATGTGTTAAGAAATAAAAAATATTTAAAAAAACGTTTGGTTTTAACGTCTCGGCTCATATGTGTCAACCATGATGAAGGGACATCATTATGAACATGAGAGATTACACAATGCTTGGCTGGAAAAAAAAAAGAAAAGTAAATGGAGCAATGAAGGGTATGTTTAGCTTTGTTTTTGCTGGAAAGCAACTTAAATGCAGCTCATCTGTCATTTTGTTACTAACATACTAAAGCAACACCGGCAGATTCACTTATAATGGTTCATTACGCACTGTTCTCTGCACATCCCAGTATGTTTGTGTGCTTGTGTGTGGGTGTCTGTAGGGTAGAGGATGTCTTGCTGTCAGCATTCTACAAATTAAGAATGATTCACTGCACGTGCAAGAGAGGCCCCTAAAGCACACCCCCTAGAACCACTCCATAGCCAACACAGCATGCAGAAAGGTCAGACAGAAAAAGTAAGAGAGACCGAGAGAAAGAAATCAGAAAGGAAGAAATACATATACAAGCGTGAGACAGACAGAGAGAGGAAAAAAAGACAGAAATATGTACACAGATGTACAGAGAGATGAAGGGTAAAGTGAGGAACACTAAGAATGGTGGATGGATGAAAGGGCAGACTGACTGAGAGAGTAATATAATTAAAGAGACAGAGAGTGAGTGTGTGTGTATACCAGTGTCATGTAGGCTGTGTTGTGATGGCAGTATCTCTAGTTTGGTGATTTCAGTGGAGTTGGCCAGCAGCTGTTGAGCCTCCATTAAAGAACAGTGTTCAGTGCTCATACCATCTATAGCTAAGAGAATATCACCCACGTGCAGAGCACCACACCTGAGATGGCGAGAAAGAAGATAAAAAGAAAAGAAAGGGATTACTGTATGGCATTCAAACTTCAGACTAATCTTCTCTGATTATGAGCCTTCTCTGCTTGTCGGACTATTAACTAATGTAATATGAGTCTCTTTTTGATGGATATTTCACATATTGTCCAGGTGACATAGTAGCAATTAGAAGTTCAGTTAGTGTGTTAATAAAGTGTTAAGTTTTATTTGGTGTTCTTACAGTGGCACCTGCCAATATATTAGGCAGCAAGTGATCTGTCAGCTTCAGAAGCAGGAAATATTTGTGCAAGCATAAGAGTCTGGGCAACTCTGAAAAGCACTAAATTGCGAAGGCTACATGATTGGTCAGAGCATCTGTAAAAAACCAGATCTTGTGGGGGCGTTCCTTGTGTGAAGGGCCATGGGTGCCCAGGGCTAATTCATGTGCATAGGAAGCCAGGTTTAGCTATTCTGGTCTGATACCACAGAAGACCTACTGCTGCATAAATGACTGAAAATGTTTAATGCCGATTATTATAGAACTGTATTAGACACGCAATATGTCACAGCTTGCAGTGTATGGGGTGTGAATACTCAGACAGGGTGCTCGTGCTGACCTCTGTCCACTGGCTTACAATAGCCATGTGATTATCACATCTTGTCTGTGTGCATACCTGGGGAAGAGATGGCACCAGGATATACTTTGAAAAGAAGGCAAGCTTGCAGAGGCAGATGATCAGGGCAATGCTCTGCTGGGAAACCTGGGTCCTGGCATTCATGTGTTAGTTACTTTGAGACATAACACTTGCATTGCTGCAAACCAATTGCATGGCTACATACTGGTATTCCCAAATGGCAGCGGTCTGTTTTAGCATGATAGTGTTTCTTTACACACTAGAAAAACAATTAAGGAATGTTTTGAGGAACTGGATCAGCTAGATCTACAACATGGTTCAAAGTGTAAACCTGGTCTCCAAATTTATCAGATCTGAATCTGATCAGGCATCAGTGGGATGTGCTGTACTAACTACTCCATTCCACGCTACTGCTGGATCTGCTGCTAACGTCTTGGTTCCAGGTATTATAGTATTTATGATGGACAGTGGTGGCCCAGTGGTACTAGGAACTAGGCCCCATAAACAGAAGGTAACCAGCAGGTTACCCTAAGGTACACTAAAGCAAAGTGCCATTGCCATCACTGCTCCCCTGACATTTGAGATGTGAGTGTGTGTGTGTTTAAATTAATTTAGTTTAAAGTCTACCTGAATTTATAACTGAACTTTTTTCAATTTTTTCTATGCAACTATTCAATAGCCATGTTAAACCAAATTTATTATATTTTGTTTAAAATAAACCTTTAATCAAAATGTAATTGTGTTTGCTCGCTCAAAACATGTTCTGATTAAAAATGACATTGTGCAGTGTGTTTGCTCACCTGTCTGCGACACTGGCAGGTTTGATTTTCTGGATTGTAATGACATGCTTATTCCTGTAGAGGGAGGTGGTGAGGCTGAGTCCCAGCACAGATCCCCCAGTCCTCACAATCTCCACCTGCAGGGGACCTGAAGACTGCTGCACTGAGTCTGTCCCAACACACACACACACACACACACACACACACACTCATATACATACATTTCGAAAAAGATTTTCAGAAACACATTTCATCCAGAGAGCCAGAAAGCTTTAACCTAAGCTCCAGACAATAGTGTGTATGTGTGGGTCAGCCAGGGCAGAGGTAATATTCAGCGGATGGATGTTTTAATCAATTATGATAAAACTCAAAGAATTCTATGACCCTCTTTGGCTACTATTAAGCTCTCAGACTATTTGAAATAGAAATGTTTTGCGAGAAAGGTGCACATTTTTGGGCTTAGTTTGCAGGTGTGTATGAGATCATACATGCTGCATGTGTGAGAAGGTAAGTGTAAATATTTGTGTGCTCACCCATGACAGTGATGTCGTACTCAATTAGGAAGTAAGCTTCCTGGCTGCTCTGCATTAGCAGCGTTAGAGCATCAGCATGTTTCTGTCTGTTCAGAGCAACTCCATTCACACTCAGTACACGATCTCCAACACGCAGGGTACCCTCTCTGATGGAGAAAGAGAGGAAACAGAGTTGAAGGGAAGAGATACAGAGACAGTAGAGAGAGGAGGCAGGAGAGAATAGGAATAATGTTTCAAGGTACACCAGCCCGCTAAGGACTGTGAGAGGGAAAGGGAGAGTGGGAGAGTGCACGGAAACAATGGAGATGATATAGAAACAATGTAGGGGTAACAGGGGAAACGGGAGAGAGAACCGAAATAGTGTTGGGGCAAAACCAGCAGATAAAGAGAGAGAAACGAAGATAGTACAAGAGAATAGAGATACAGAGAGAGAGAAAGAAAGATAGAATAGGAATAAAACACTGATTCAGCTCGCGGAGACCTTAGAGATCCTGCCAACTCTTTTCCATGATCTTCTTTCCAACTATTTTCTATAGTTTCGTATAAAAGAATGATGTCAGATATTCTGAGAGATCAGTGTTGATATTTTCACAACAGCTACAGCAGGGCTGTCTTTGAGGAAGCTCTGCTGGTCATGCTCTTCAAACAGAAAACAATTACTGGCAGTTTTTCTCTGCACCTCAGAATTGACAACAATTTTTTTTTTACTCTTCTTCATTGTTACTGTTCTTCATTGTAAGTTTTAAAATAAATTAAGATATAGTATATTATACTTGTAAATTAACAATAATGCTTATCAATAATAACCCTTTTGGTGTTCTGATTTTCTGTTGCTCAATCCTCTCACTGTGGAGCATTCTCATTTAATTTCAGACCAAAAAGACCCCAAGAAGAGAAGAATCCAACAGACAGAGGCTAACAGACATCAGGAACTCAGAAAGAGTATTAGTCAAGTATGGGTAAAGCTACTCTACCTACCGCTGTTCAAAAGCAACATGCTGTCTTGTGCACTTAAGCATTTTGGAAGCAGTGCAAGCATTCTGCAAGTGCAGTTGTGATTATGGTAATGGAGGATATTTCATTTGCCTGTGGGGACAGGTAGCCTCACCAGTACTTAAGAAACTGTGTGCGTGAGTGTGTGTGTGTGTGTGTGTGTGTGTGTGCGTGAGAGAGAGAGAGAGAGAGAGAGAGAGAGAGAGAGAGAGATAAAGAGAGAGATTTTTGTCTGGTTCAGAGTGTGTGTCTGATCTTTTTGTGGTATAGAGAGAGATCTTTGTCTGGTTCAGAGTGTGTGTCTGTGCATGCGTGCTTCAGGCTGTTTTCTGCCCTTCTCACTCATTATAATGCCATCAGACTACGCTTCAGTTAGCACAAATGCCTTAGAAACCAGCTCAGAGGCCTAAAAGCACTACACACATTTAGACAACACACACAAATGTTCGCACACACACATTAAACACTTAAAATGTTACACCCACTTCATTTTAATGTTGCAGACACAAGCAAATACTGTGGACCAAAAGCACTTATCTCAATACACACACATACAAATGAACGCTCCATGGAATAAAGCATCTAACCCGAGACGGTGTTCTCTCATTATTCTAGCACACACATAGTTTCTGACTCATTTCGGTCTCACCTGTCTGCAGGGCCGCCAGGTCTAACGTAGGTCACCACTAGAGGACGAGCCTTATGCCAGTCCTCATGAAACCCTCCTGATAAAAAACACACACTTAAATACATGCATTATTTGATATTCCACACATAGCTATGATCATAGGTTTTACAAAAATTCATATATAATGTACACTTACGCTCATTAGCTCTCACACAAACCCAACTGCTCTTGGTAACATGATGCCTCAGCATGAAAGATGAAAATGTTTCATCATTCTGAGGGCTGATAAGGGCTGATGAGTTAATTGTGAGTGCAATACAGTTAAAGATATAGACCTTGAATACCTGAATTGTTAACTTTTTCCATAAAGCAAAAAGATAAAATTCCTCTAAAAGAAGAGCTATTAAACTGAGACTCCTGGCGATGCAGCAGGATGCTGTTTTAATCAAGCATTTTTTTTCTCTTCAATAGATTCTATTGCCCTTGATTTAGCTTTCACCCAATCGGGTGTGATTAAAAAACGGTGAAGACTCTCATGAGAAATGTCCCAGATGGGGCCTTACCTCGGAGAACAAAGCCAAAACTGTTTCCCTCTTTCTCCAGACACACCTCAATAGTCTTGGAGATCACACTGCTGGGGTTGCTGGGAGCTAACAGAGAGCAAAACAGGTTAAAACCAGCAATGTAAAAATAACATCAACCTCTGAACAACTCAGTGCCACCCTGTGTTGGCTAGTCTTCCAGTCATTGTATACAACTTTACATTTAATACAAAAAGAGACATTACTTTAGCCCTGGGACCCATGAGCCTGAAGTGAAATAAAAGTGATAGCAACTGAAAAAATAGGCTTACACTGAGAAATCTGACTTTCTGTTACCAGTTATATATCTTTACACCGCAGCTTTATGATGTTCATAATCCACTGGCTTTAGACCACGTTGACCAGGACATCCTGGTATATCAAAAACCATCAAAAAAAAATTCTTCCCATGGACTTCAGTAAGAACTTTGCAGTGACAAAGATCAAGCACCGACACATGGCAATGTGAAAAAAAATCTCTGTAACCATCTGTCAGCCAGTCTGGGGCTTTAGTCAGTCACATCAATGTTGAGCAAGATGAAGTAGAAATAAATCTCTGCTGTCAGCTCAATCCAGAGTTGTGTGATGAAACCCTTTAAGAACCCATAAGGGATAATACATCCTTTAGTGAAGAACAACCTAAACCTAAAACAGTTTTTCAAACATTAAATAACATATCAGATATAAAATACTTCTTATTTTATATAAAGTACTACACCATCTTGCCCATCACTTGGCAGAATTGCATCCATAAACCTTCTGCTCAAAATAGGAGGGATGTCTGCTCATGATCTGCTCCCACGATTAAAACTTCTTTTACAACAGAGCGTTATAGCTTATAAATTATTGATCTCAATTCCATTATTTCACTCTGTGATATCTTTTATTTCAACCCACTTCAACTTAAAGCCTTTCTATACAAAGTGACTTTTTATGTAAATTCAATCATGCATCAGTGCTTTATTTCACAGATTCCAGAAGAGCCTGTGAAAGCCACCTTTCTGTATTTTTACAAAACAGAAGTTTTAATTGATATATTCATTTCTCTATATTTTGCTTGGGAACCACCTCGTTTGTGTAAAAATACTGTCTTGTATATGTTAAACTGTCATATCTTTGGCATATTGTTTAAATGGAATTGAAGAAATGGGAACAAATGTTTTACTAAGATGCAAGTGCCTAAAGATGCAAGGTGTCTAGATTAAGGGGTTCCAACCAATCAGCTTTCAGCCTCACCAGTGATCTGATCATCTGTAGTCACTTGCTGTTTCATCTCTGCATCATGCTTTAAGTAAGATGTCTTGGTTCTGCTTGAATAAATCGTAGCTATATACTTAAGCAAGCAGTCCTCCGAAAATGGTCAGGTACAGGGAGTGGATTGAAAATGAGGGTCAAAAGCTTTGTCCTTCAGGAAGCATGGAGAACATTTCCTTAACAATATATTCAAGACATTTGTACACTCCATGTATTTTACATATACATATATGTTTAAGAGAAAGCCATGCCTTGGGCTTACCAAATGGAGGCAGCTCGTATTCCACCTCCAGCACCACTCTTTCTCCAATGTTCTTCAGCATGCTGATGATTTCATCATGCCGCAGTTTAGATAGGTTAATGCCATTCACCGACTTTATGTAGTCACCCACATTCAGCTGGTCACTCCTGATGGGCACACACACAAGTTCAGATCATAAAAACAATACATATTTCTTCTTTTTTTTCATCCTTTCATCATTAAAAATGAAAATAATAGTTCAACTTAAAAAGTTAAATGATGTCTGAAGTTTGATCCTGTTTTTTGCCCTGCACATTACTGCACCAACCATGTTGTGCAGCAACCAGAAATCCTCAATCTTGGATTAAAGGACTTTATCATAGTTGTAAAAAAAACTAAAAAAATTAGGTTTTGCACCATTTTGATGCTCTTATGATGACTGGAAATAATTTTTACTAAAACATGGGTGATGTGATGTTCCAGGGAGCAGATTAGCCTGTTAGCATCTGTATTAGTGATTTTCTTTACATTTTCATAGAAAAAAAGAAGACTATATGTTTATTTAAATAGCAAAAATGTATATTATATTTATATAAAAATGTAAGTTATATTATTTATCCATCCATTATCTGCCGCTTGTCCCAAACGGGGTCGCGGGGGAGTGCTGGTGTCCAACCCAGCGCACACAGGGCGAGGACGGGGGACGCACCCTGGACAGGTCGCCAGCCCATCGCAGGGAGGAGCGGGACGGGGACGGCACCTTGCTCAAGGGCACCTCAGGGCAACCTACAGGGAAGGGGTTCGAACCCCCGATCCGCCGATCATGTGGCCAATGCCCTAACCACTAGGCCACCACTGCCCCAGTTATATTATTTATATAACTTAAAATAACTTAAATGCAATAGCTAACTTGCTTTACAGCATGATAGAAAGCTTTCAAATATAAACACATCTTGCCTGATAAGTAAAATGAACTATCATCACTGATCAGTGACTACCACAGCTTTTCCTGTTTTCAAAAAACTTTGTTCTGCTTTCTCTTTTGCTTTCCAGAGTGTTGATCAAAGAAGCGTGGGTACTAAATCTTGGTTTCTCTCAAGTTAAAATGCCTTAACATGGTTTTAGATTGAGAGGAAAGTGAAAGTGACTATTCTTGTCATTGCAAGGTCACAGCACAGCACACAGTGAACCACAACAAACTTGGACCTCTGCTATGAAAGCACCTGGGGAGCAGTGATGGGGACGGTACCTTGCTCAAGGTACCTCAGGGCAACCTGCTGATCCTGTGGCCAACTCCCCTAACCACTAGGCCATCACTGCCCCAAATACTTTTGCACAGCACCATAGCAAACCTGAGTAGAAACATTTACAGCATTTAGCAGACGCTCTTATCCAGAGCGACTTACATGTCCTAATTCATGTCCTAACAGGAAAGCAACTCAGGGTTAAGGGTCTTGCTCAGGGACCCAGTGATGGCAGTGCCAGAGATGGGATTCAAACCTGGGACCTCTTGAGCCATTGGTCCATAGGTAAGTACCCTACCACTAGACCACCGCCACCCTAACAAATTCAAATAGTAATGTGAGGGTTCGTTTGTTGGGAAACACAGAATGCCAGAACAGTTCAAACGACACCAATCAAAGGTTTCTGCAGACCACCATGTATACAAAACTCTTCACAAAGCCATTTCATTCACATAAAATAGTCTTCAGTGCAACCCTTGTGCAAAAAAAACCTCTTTACAACATCAGAAGTAATATAATTTTTTTAATCAAGTATTATACACAAATACACTTAAAATATACTCTTCTGTGTATTATAAAGTTTAAAAAAGTTTACAGAAGTTCTTCAAAGTGAAAGTGACTATCCTTGTCATTGTGAAACGCAGCACAGCACAACACAACGAAATTCAACCTCTGCCAGTTTAGAACAGAAAAGCTTATGTGGTACAACTGTGAACTTAAAGATGAAAGATTTCAGATTATTTGTGTTTCAGATGCAGTATAATTTATATGTATACCCTCAGTGGTAAAAGTTCAGATATATTTTATGTGTAATAAGTCTTTTCTGCCACTTGTCCCAAGCGGGGTCGCGCTGTAGTCCATCCCAGCTCACACAGGGCGAAGGATGGGGGACACACCCTGGACAGGTCGCCAGCCCATCGCAGGGAGGAGCGTGATGGGGACAGCCTTGCTCAAGGGCATCTCAGGGCAACCTATTGGGAAGGGGTTTGAACGCCTGATCCTCCGATCATGCGGCCAATGCCCTAACCACTAGGCCACCGCTGCCCCATGTGTAATAAGGGTTTTCCGTAATATATCTCAATTGCAAGTTAAAAAAACATGTAAAACAATGTAAATAATACACTTACTATCCTTTATAAGATGCAATGGGTTTGAGGGAGGGCATGTAGCGGAGAAACTAGCCTTGTTATATAACGACTAAGAGAAACGACTAATCTAATGTAGTGTAACAGGCGACAGAAACAATAACACGGAGCAAGCAAAGACTGAGACACAAGGGAATTTTTTATATTATGGAATGAGGATCACCTGGCAGGGGGATAAGACAAGAACAACACAGACTAATTACACAAAACCAATAAATAAAACCAAAACAAATACATGTAACCATTAAAATATCCTTTTAGAAAATAGACTTATGTATGAAAGTACAATTTACTTTCATAAGGGATTCAATACAGCATTAAATAAATACACTGACCAAACATTTCAGTATAGTTAACATTGAATGAAAGCAAGTTCCCACCATTATGTCAGATTGGCCTACCTGTTTTCCGTCTCTTTCAAAAAGCAGTCCAGGTAGAAGTATTGAACAGGTGGTCTAACCTGTGTTAGGCTAAATAGACACTTACATTGTGGTAACTGAAAGGTTGTGAACCCTTTAGAATGTTCCACATTTTGGCCTAAAACATCATCAGATTTTCAATGAGGCCGAATAGAATTCAATTAAGCTAAAATGTTGTACTTGAACTTTGATTTATTTTGGGAATTGATCAAATGTTATGTATATATAGGTGTATAAATATGCAATAATTATATTTAAACACAGTAAGCACTGTCCAGCAGTCCTGCGCATTGGCTTGGAGGACTTTTACATTCCTTGAACAAAACAGCCTCATCTCTCGGATTTTGGTGGGTTTCCTCACAGGAACGTGTGTGTGTGTATGTGTGTTTGTATGATGTGGCCAAAGATGACTCATGAGCTCGTGTGGATGCTAATTTAAGCCATGCTCTGTGGCTGCTGTCACCTGGCACATTTGCCTATTAGCAGCATGAAAACACACTCAAACATACTTTTAGCAAAAATAATAACAGACTTATCAGAGGTGGTTGCCACAAGTTCACACACATTCACATACGTAGCTCTTAATTGCTGCACACAAGCCACACACTTCAGTGGGAGTGCTGACTCATCTTTAATGACCAGGTCAATCCTTTCTTTCAAATGTCACATCCCACAATCTGCTTTTGAATAAATAAACAACTTGTGTTCCTTACTTTCATCCTGAAATCATTTGAAATCATTTACAGCACTACAGAGATCACACAACATTCATCCGGCCCTGCAGCAGAGCTGCATTCTCAGCCTGAAAACCTGAACTACATGAAATGTGAAGTGTGTCATTTATGTTGAAAAAATCAACATAAACATTTTCTTTTCTAAAGAGCATCAGTATCACATGCTATACAATTGATTACTGACAGATGGACACACACAACATCATTTCTCTCACACTCACACACACACACACAAGCTTTCCAAAGCATGGCAGAAATGCTCATGTACACACAACCCGCACAAATCACACCTTTCTCTGTTACAGAAAGAAACCTCCTCCCACTTGCACACACACACACACACACACACACACACACACACACACTTGCATGTATGCACATCTATGTTAGCTTGTTTCGTCAGGCCACATCATGCTCTCAGGGGTTGATGAGATGAAGCAGCATCCTAAGGCTAGACACACACACAGACACACACACAGACACACGCACACATACACACACACAAGCACACATACTCAGGCACACAGACACACTCTAAACCCTTAAGGTGTTCACATATGCAGTTTAACAAAATAATCTGGATGCAATGCAATGAAGGAAATGCATATTCAGAAGTTTCTTTGCAAATGGGTGTGTGTGGACGTGTGTGTTTACATTTTAAGAACTAATATTACATATATAATAACTATGTTATAACTATTTTGTATAGGTACTTACATATTGTCGCTGTCAGACCAAAATCTTGTTTCTCCAAATTGGTAACTTTACAGGAGAAAGAAAAAACCTTTACTTTCAGTATAAGTTAATTTAATAAGAGTTAAATGCAAGCAGTTTTGGACTATTTCTACTAATCATTCATCATAATACTTTGAAACAATAAAAAGTGCAGCTGGTGTTTCCTATGTTGAAAATCTAAAACTGGGATATAAGGTTTTGTTCTGACAGTGAAGATATACATATTTATATAATAAACAAGAGACTTATTAATGTAGTCACACTGTGTGTGTGTGTGTGTGTGTGTGTGTATGTATGTGTGTGTGTGTGTGTGTGTGTGTGTGTGTACATGTGTGTGTGTGTGCCTGTTTGTATGTCTGTGTCTGTGTGTGTGGTGTGCATTCATGCGTGCTTGGATATCTCACCTAGCTGCCAGTCCACCTGGTCTTAAGTTTGACACTCTGGGTTTGCCATCTTTGTCGGAGCCACCAGAGATGGTAAGGCCTAGACTGCATCCTTCTCTCTTTATCAGCTCAACAGTAGTTAGTCCACGGTGCTCATCTAAACACCCATACATTCACGCAAATAAAGGAGTAACATTCAATGGCAAGCAACAAAGTATGCAATAAAGGCATTTACAGTTCTCCCATCTCTCTAAATGGCACTAAAGGGTGATGGTGAATATTATTCATCGAGAAATAATGCAATGCAGAGGAATGTACAGACTAAAATAGTGTTGTTTGGAACCATGTGAAGCAAAGTCTATAATCCATTTTATACACTATCCAAAATGCATGGTGAATCTGCATGTGTCTACATCCTTCCAAACAGCACACCTCTCTGCCATTTTAGAATATCTTTAAAATATCCCAGGCATCACGTTTATAACCATTACTGTAACAATATTTTGTTCTTTTTTGACTCAGGAAGCTTCTATAAAACAGAATATTTCACACTGAGCCTGGCTAAATGAATTTGTTAATATTTACATTTACAGCATTTAGCAGACGTTCTTATCCAGAGCGACTTACATGTCCTAATTACAGGGACAGTCCCCCTGGAGCAACTCAGGGTTAAGGGTCTTGCTCAGTGATGGTAGTGCTTGAAGTGGGATTCAAACCGGGGACCTCTTGATCCAGAGGCAAGTACCCTACCACTAGACCACCGCCACCCTATCTTGATATAGATATAAGACAATATCTTGAGCTTGAGAATATCTAAGCTCTAAAGTCAGCTTCTTTATCCTTAATTTGACTAATCGTCTTTGTGAAACAGCACAGCACACAGTGAGACACAACAAAATGCTTCCTCTGCATTTCACCCATAAACACACATGCAGCAGGAGGCAGCTATTTAAAGCTGCCCAGGGAGCATTGAAGGGAATGGTATCTTGCTCAAGGGCACCTCAGGGCGACCTGCTGGTCTGGGATTTGAACCCATGACCTTCTAATCCTGGGGCCAACTCCTTAACCATTAGGCCACCACTGCCCCGAAAAATAAGGAATGCTTCATTGATTTTTTGCGTGTCATATATAACACGAATAATGTAGCTATATGCACACACCCAAAGATAAAAATAAAATTCATCAACCACCACATGAAGTTACGGGAAAGAGTAGTGGAAGCTAGGTAAAGAAAAGAGGTGATGATAATTGAGCAGCAGTATGGTTTTATGCCGAGAAAGAATATTACAGATGCAATGTTTGCTTGGGCACCAGCAAGAGTAATAAGAAAGGTTTACAGGACAGTGGTGAGACCAGCTATGGTTGGATACAGTGGCGTTGATGAGAAGACATCATCAGGTAGGGTAGCGTTGGTTTGGACACATACAGATCAGAAGGAGAGACAAGGATTATATTGGGAGAAGAATGCTGAGGATGGAGGTGCATGGAATAAGGGTTTTTTTGGCTTGTTTAGACTTGTTGTTTACTTATAAACTAGATTCAACCCCTTATTAAACACTATTTTCTAGATGTAGATGAGCTTTAATAAACATTAAGCCTATCTCAGTACTTAGACATTATAACAGTAATTATACTTAATTTCTACAAATTTTCACAAAGTCAAAGTGATTAATCAATAGAGATCCATAGGTGTTTCAGCCAAAAAATACCCCAGAGGCTAAGAGAAATAGTAAGAGAATGCCATAAGAAGCTAAAAAAGGCAAAAAGTGAGGGAGACAAAGACAGAGTGATGAAACAGGATTGTATGGACTTCAGCAGAGAAAAAAACTTCAGCATCAGCACTTTCATAGACAAGCTGTCTGTTCACCTCAGCACACAAGACTATCAGAAGGTGTGCGTGCGTGTCCATGTGTGTGCGTGCATGTCCGTGTGTGTGTTGGTTGAACCTGTCAAATTTAGGCTAAGACTGGGCATGCACAGCTGTCATGAACAAGTCAGTGCCAATAAAAAGATACTTCATACAGAAAGGCCCTTTACCTGCTCCGCCCACAAATGCTTGACTTCATAAGCATTGCTGTGAAATACGGTTTTTGCAGGCGGAGCAGGGATATGTCGACTGTTGTGTTATAAGAGTAAGAAGTGCATGTGGGATGTGCTGTGTATCACACCTGCAATACTGCGTCTCTTCGATCCCACACTGCTGTCACTCACTGCAGACTCCTTATTCCCTTTAGAATACGGGCCGTCATCTGGAACAACAAAGCATAAGCCTCCTCAGTGCTGCAACAATGTCTGACAACTTTGATCAGATCCATGATATTCACCAAGCAACAACAACATCTCTCCCAGAAACACATGCACACCCCCCACACACACGTGACACATGATGGTTTCCCTAAATGGTTGCCAATCTACACAGGCATTCGAAAAGCTGGCATCACTGTTTTAAATAAAGCAAAACATCTGGATGGGTTACATGTGTAAAATGACTCTATCATAATGCCACTACCATATGAACACGTAGATTTAAACTCCTTTAAAGAAATTATGAAAAATGAAAATATTATGTAGATTTTTAGAATGATGCAGATTACTAACTGATAAAAATAAATAACACTGTGATTTATTTTGAATAAGATTAAGAACAAATAAAATTAAGAACTGACTGTAAACACATAGTTGCCGATACATAATATATTAATAAATAACTCCTTGGCATTCCCAAAAAACTTAAATATTACTATTATTAAATTACTAAAATATGATCAAATGTCTTTTGGATCATTTTCTATAGTTTTTTTTAAATCCACAATGTAATTATTAATAAGAATATGAGAATGATAAATATAAAAACGGTATAAAAAAGTGCTTTCCAAGTTCTTTATTCACAGGAAATAAATACCGCATCCTGTAATCAACATTTAAGAAATAATATGATCAGAACATGAAAAGTGAAAGTGACAACCCTTGTCATTGCGAGGTCACAGCGAAATTGGACCTCTGCTTTTAACCTATTTGCAACCAGCATTGTGGATGATTCCTCCCACCCATCCCACACTCTCTTCTCCCTCCTGCCATCTGGAAAAAGGTTCCGCAGCATACAGGCCTCCACTACCAGGTTGGGAAATAGCTTCTTCCCCCTGGCCATCAGGTTTCTAAACTGACAATATCCTCACAATTATTACTCTTCCATCCTTATATCAACTATTTATTATTTACTTTATTGCACATCGCACTTTACTGTACTGATAACGCTGCTTTGCTTGTTGTCATATGTACTGTGTATATGGCTGAAATGACAATAAAATCCTACTTGACTTGAAACACCGTGCAGCAGTGGGCAGCTATTGAAAGTGCCCGGGGAGCAGTGGCGGGGACAGTACCTTGCTCAAGGGTACCTCAGGGGAACCTACTGGTGAGGGAATCGAACACACAATCTTCCGATGCAGGGGCAACTCCCTAACCACTAGGCCACCGCTGCCCGAAAGATGAAAAATAAATAGAAAATGTTATTAAGAAAAATGAAAACCACATACTTTGAACTTTAGAAAATTACATTAAAAGCTAACCTTTCACTGTTCACCCTAATCCATACATAAACATTGTGCATTTCTAACTATTTAACCTTTCAGTAAAGATTTCTCCAGGTCTCAAGGTAATTTCTCGGTTTCTCAAGGTCAATGTCAGCTGCTTCTGCTGTTGATGCTTTATGAAAAAGAAAACTTCAGAAATGACTGTAGGCCATGGCAACTTATTTTAAAGTAAATTAAAAGTTTGAAACTAATTTAGAGCACGGCACTCCAGCAGCCCTTCTTGTGATGACACCATTCCTGATGTAGGTTAAATGGCGGATGTTCTCACAATGCTGGTGGAAGCTCAGAGCCTATTTTCAGCGCTGCACTCTTATTTATAGAGCCCACACAAGACCTGACTGTCATTCTACTCTCAGATCTCTTCAATGAGCCCACTTTCCTGTATATACCTACAGATACCAGGAAAGGGCAAAGTTAAAACCCTGAGCCAGACTGTAGGAGCAGCTGTGATATGCTGAAAATGGCCTTTAGTCTTATTAATGAATAAGGTTGGCCTTTGACCCTCTAGGTTTTCAAACTACAGTAACACTACCACATTAACACACTGCCACATCTAATATCCACATCTATCTATTTTGCTCAGCAGTATGAACCGTTTGCATTTTCCATCAGAACTAATCAGAGCAGGTTCATGGATACTGGGAACTGGGACTTTCAATAAAAAAAGGGGGCAGCGGTGGCCTAGGGATTAGGGAGTAGGCGGAAGGCTGTGGGTTCGATTCCCAGACCAGTTTGCCCTCAAGTAACCCTGAGCAATGTGCAGTCCCCATCACTGCTCGCCAGGTACTTTAAATAGCCTCCCCCTACTGCATATGTGTGTTGGTGAAATGCAGAGGAAGCAGTTTGTTGTTGTGTCTCACCATGTGCTATGCAGTGTTTCACAATGACAATTAGTCACTTTCACTTCACTAAAGTTCAGACAAATAACTCATTAACACCCGATTAATAAGGATATCTCTACAGATAAATAGCTCATGATAGACAATAATAGTGTATAGATATACATCCCCAGTGTAACACCCCCAAACGAGTTAATACTCAATATCTGAGTGCCAATCCCAAACTTAGTCAGTAGCCAGAATTGTTTTAGCTCCACCTGCGATAACGTGTGACCTCCACATAACCTTCAGAAAAGCTCACCAACTTTAATGATTTGCTATTTCTGGGTTCATAACAATACTTGTATCCTGGCCAAGTTAAAATGGTCTTATATGTCCAAAAGTATCCAGACACTTTGGTGATTTATGATTCACCAATTGCTTAAACTGCACACACACAGCTTGTATAATCTCCACAGGACCCAACTGCTTACAGAATGGCACTCTTGAGCCATCACACATGGGTCTAAGATCCCCATATCCAACAATACCCAGTATCTCGTAGAGCAGATGTAGGTAGGTAGATGAGTAGAGAGACAGACAGATAAGTAGACAGACAGACAGGCTCTTTTCCTCAAAAGGCTCCAGAATCTTTACATTCACATAAATAGTTCTTTAAGAGAAGCACCCACTGAAAGATTCTTTAGAGAAATCAAGAGCGGTCTTTTCCTTGCCATCTTCTTTAAGAATGTATGTAGGGAAAGACAGACAAAGTTTACAGAGATTTAGATGATAAATCGCCTTACCGCTGTTGTTTCGTCCTTCTCTCCGTAAACCACACAGCATGCTTGCAATGTCACAAATCCATGCCTTCACATACCAGAATTGGAGAACCGTTTATATTCTACCAACATCTACTTTTGGCAGCCCTCCTAAAGTGGTTCCTTTATCCTCTATTTGAAAAAACGATCTTCCTATTGAAGATGGGTGCTATCGAATGCAGTCCAAAGGGACAATATGTTTCCAGATAGGGGAGGCATAGCGATCACTGGGCCATTCTGTTCTGCAGGGAGGTCCTGTTGAGGGGGAACTTGTATTGAATGTGTATTCAGTGAGTTAGTGAGTGGAGGATGAATGAGTGAGTGTGTGATTATGAATACCACCACACACACACACACACACGTGTTTCTTCCCAAGGAGTATCACTCAAGCTTGCCCCCATTTGACATCTTCACATCATGTTGTTCTAAAATACAGACAATATCTGGTCTCTAATGTCGAGTTATTGCTAATCCTGAAATCTCTGAACTGCAGTGTCTCATGGTCCTTAGTTCCCTGCAAAACCATGTTCAGATTCTCGCATCTACAGATTGTAGCATATATCTATATAACAGTATCCAATTTTTAGTGTCCAGAAAAAAAACTATCCAGACCACAGTATCCAAACTCTAGTGTTTTAAGCTATAATCGCTGTCCATATCATAGTATGCACACACGGGTCCCCAGCAGTGAACCATCAGTGAACCATCAGTGTCCAGAGATATAGAGTATCCATATCATTCTATTCAAACTCTACTGTGCAAAGATACAATGAGTCTCCATATTACTGTATCCACTCACGTGCCCTAGGACATTATGATCATTCATTCATCAGTATCCAAAATCCGATGTCCACAGGCTATTGATTCTCCAGTATAGCATCCTCCTCCTGGGGTACCCACTCCAATCTCTAAACTGTAGCACAAAAACTCTCAGACTTCCAAATGCTCCAATAGCACTAAAGTCCAGTCAGACACTGACCATCCGTGCTGCAGTCTATCAAACTCCCATATCCCAAGCAGTGAAGTAGCTCCATGCCTTAAACCACTCTGGCCATTCCATGTGCACAGTAGTAAAGCAGAGCAGGAGTGAGAGAGGGTGCAGCTGTGTGTGTGTGTGTGTGTGTGTGTGTGTGTGTGTGCACGCGCGCGCTGCAGTGCAAGGATGGAATTAAAACGCTGCAAGACACACACCACACAGAGTGAGAAATTCTGTCTGTCTCTCTCCTCCTTCTCTTATTTTGCTCCTCCCTCTCCTCACACTTGTTTCTTTTCCTTCCTACCATGCACTATTAATCATCTCAGTTCACACACACACACACACACACGTGCCTGGAGTGTTATGAGTTGCTCCTTTCCTGCGGCTTGTTGTAGTCACATACTTTGCTGTGCTATTCTACACACACACACATGCATGTATATACACATAGACATACAAACACACAGCAGTCCCCACCCCCTCTCAAACCCCTCTGGCATAAATGCAGACACACAAACACCTCAGTTCAACGATGTGGACACTCTCTCTCTCTCTCTCTCTCTCTCTCTCTCTCTCTCTCTCTCTTTTTATGGGCACTCACGTGCCCAATCTCCCTCCATTTATCAGTCTGTTAGCTCCTCTACTGCCCATGCAAAAATATTTCACTGTGCAGCAGACTGCTAAGTCTGTCTACTTACTGGTTACTGGGCAATATAATGAGTGGATACACAGGGATGCAAAAATAATTTGGGGTTGAGCTTGTAGAGTCAATTGCTATGCAGTTATTTTCATTATTAGCTAGAGTGAAAAACATGATATGACTGGGAATAAAAATGATCACTGAAAACTGAACTGTGTTACATCTATACACAGAGAACAGTTTTTAAACCACAGTGTTGTGTGTTTTGACTAAATTTACTTTACATTGTATTTAGGTTACATTTCCTTTAATGCTCAGTGTTACTTTTTTTCCATCTTCACCAAGGGTGGCAATATTTAAGGGACATTATTTTTCTGTAAATTTAGACTGTAAATTTAGATTCTAAATGTATGATCTATATATAACACATCAATGCATGTAGTTTCAGCTTTGCTCTCCAGAACATTAAAGTAAAAGAATATAAAACAGGAGGATATAAACTTCAGAAGTTGTGGATGAGCTAAAGAATCATAGCAGGGTTGCAAAGCTTCTATCAGTGACTACTCTCATGTTTCAATGTCTAGAGAGATCTTTCACCCACTGAGGACAAATGGCTTCTATCTTGATAGCAGCTGTGTGTGTGTGTGTGTGTGTGTGTGTGTGTGTGTGTATGTGTGTGTGTGCGTGTGTGCGTGTGTGTGTGTGTATGTGGTGTAGCCTGTCCAGTGCTCACACCTGTCTCTCCATTTGTTCGTTTGTCACTTGCTTATACCACCCCACACCCACACACACACACACACATACACACACACAGACACACACATGCACACATACACACACACACACACACACACACACACACACACACACACATATATACAGTCAGTTCTGATACATTCACAACATCCTGGCTGTCCTGTCACTGACATGAAGAACAGGGCAAGAGAGATCAAAGAGACAGGCCCATGTTCTCTCTTCTCTGCTTTTATCTGACAACACTGCTGATAGGCATAGACCTGCAGCTTCCCCTTTACCTTGACCTGCCTCATCCATTCACTAATTTAATACAGCAGGCAATGAGATCTGTATTTTCTAAATGTAATTGAAAATCTTTATAAACTGAAGGCAATGGTGTTCAATCAAACCAACTATTAGCCTTTATTGAAACATACTGAGGTTTATTCTCATATATGCTCTCTCACTCACTCACTGACTCATTTTCTTAGCTACAGGTTCTGACTGGAGTGACGGGTGGTGCAGTAGCTTATCCCAGTTCTCACAGGGCTAAAGGCAGGGAAACACTCTGGACAGGTTTCCAGTCCATCACAGGGAAGACATACTGACAAAAGCTTACACCTGAGGCGGCAATTTAGCATCATCAATCCATCTGACATGCATGTCTTTGGACAGTGGGAAGAAACCTGGCAGAAACCCATGCAAACTCCACACAGAAATCGATCCTGGGTTCCTAGGAATTGAACCCAGGAACTTCTCCCTGTGAGGCGATAGTGCCACCCACTGGGCCATCATGCCGTCCTTTCCTCATTTACAATATAATTAAAATAAAGAGTGAGGAACTTGTGCAAAATAAGGAGTAAAAAATATAAATGTTAGAATATTTAAAATAAATTCAGTAAAATAAATTATCAACTCAAAATGAACAAAAAACATTCAGATCATGTCAGTCAGTCATTTTCTGCCGCTTGTCCCAAGCGGGGTCGGGGGGGGGGGATGGGGGGGTGCTGGAGTCCATCCCAGCTCACACAGGGCGAAGGACAGGGGACACACCCTGGACAGGTCACCAGCCCATCGCTGGGAGGAGCGTGACGGGGACGGGACCTTGCTCAAGGGTACCTCAGGGCAACCTATTGGGAAGGAGTTCGAACCCCCGATCCTCTGGCCAACGCCCTAACCACTAGGCCACCGCTGCCCCTCATTCAGATCATGTAAATTAATAAAATAAGATTAACAGACAATAAGATACACTATATTTACAATAATTAGGCAAATGAGTATTTTGACCATATCATATATTCCATATTTGTCACGGATGAGGTGTTTTGTGCACGATAGAGGGCGCTCTGTTCTGACTGAACACACCTGAGCTAATGAAGGCACAGGTGTGTTTCATTGGGGCTGACTATTTAAGCCCCGATGAGTCAGAACAGAGCGCGGCTCATTAGTTAGGCTCTGCCTACACTTTATGGTGGTTTTGTGTTTGGGTATCTGGTATCTTGGTTTAGGCTGCAGTCCCTTGTTTTAGTTAGGACTGCAGTCCTTGTTTCTTGTTTTTGTAAATATAGTTAATAAAGGTTTTTGATCCGAACTCCTGGCTCAGCGTTGGCGTCCTCCCTGCACCCCGCCACCGTTACAATATTTCAGCACATCATGATTGATGTGTATTTGTGTAATGAGGTGTGGCCTAAGGAGAACAACACGCTTTATCAATGTGTGTATAATTATTAGGCAGCTTCTTTTCCTCAGGCTAAAGGGGCCAAAAAGGGTATTTAACAGACTCTGAAAAGACAAAAATTGTGAAAAAGTGCAGCACACTTGAAGTTGCAAAAATACTGGGGTGTGATTATTTACATCACATTTACAGCCATAGCGACTTTACTATTCCTAACTAGAGGGAAAGTCCTCCTGGAGCAACTTGGGGTTAAGGGTATTTCCTACCATTAGACCACCACCACCACCCCATTACAAAATCACAGAACCAGTCACAGAACCATCAAATGGTTTGTTGCAAACTGTCAACAAGGTTGCAAGAAACGTGTTGAGAAAAAAAAGGACACAAATTAACTGCCTAAGATTTGAGAAGAACCAAACATGAAACTACCAGGAACCAGTGCTGTCATATTCCAGAATGGAACCAACCTGGAGTGCCCAGAAGTACAAGGTGTTCAGCGTCAGAGACATGGCCAAGGTAGGGAAGGCTGAAAAATGACCACCACTGAACAAGACACATAAAATGAAACGTCAAGACTTTTCAAAGGTTTGATGGAATGATGAGATGAGAGTGATTATTAAAGAACCAGATGGACGGGCCTGTGGCTTGATCAGTAACGGGCACAGAGCTCCATTTCCACTCAAACGCCAACAAAGTGGAGGTGTGGTGTTGGTATTGAGAAGACACTTTCTTCAAGCAGTGGTTCAGGAAAAACTCAACATCTTTCAAGAAGACCATGATTTTTATGCAGGACAATGTTCCATCACATGTATGGAAGTTCTCCACTGCGTAGCCAGTAAAGACCTAAAAGATGAAAGAATAATGATAATGACCCCCTTCCTCACCTGACCTAAACCCTAAACCTAATATTTCCCCCTTGTTCCAAATTTAGTCAGTCTACTAAGTCATTGTTGGTGTCTGAAGTTTTTGCGTGGAAGCAACATGGCTAATATAAAATAGAGGTTAACCAATTAGCATCATGTGAAGTTTACAAAAAATTTAATAATCGCAGATTCACATCAAACCATATCTAGCCATTGAGTCAAACAGACTTGCTTTGGTGATTTCTGACATTGACTGATATGTGTATACGTTTTTAAAGGAGGGAAAATTAGCTTTCAAGATGGCTTCTACTGCTGTGACCAATTAAACATCCATTTGTGCAAACCAGCATGACAATCTGAGCTGACAGCGATAGTATTATTCTTTAAGCCTGATTTTGGTGTTACTATGGTTGAAATGAGCTTTTAAAAAAAAAGAATTCCAAAGTCTTACACGTTTTACACTTATAAAATGGCTTCTTCAAACTGGTGGAGATTTTGAATATTCAACATTAAAAATATTAGTTGGAGTTGTCAGAGAATTTTTGTCTAGTATGGCTTTGAAAGATCAACACTACCCTCATGTGGTTTGGACTTTAAACTACAGAGGCTGCAGAGGTCATGTTGCTCTAAGAGTGCATGAGTATAAAAAGACTTCGAACATCACCCCCCAGACACACTTCTACCTGTTTTTCAGAAATGTAGGAGGCCAGGTACTCTGCACAAGGCATTAAAATTCATGATCAGTGGTGCTTTAGAAATTATTTGGAATAAAATCTTGTTCCTTTATCTTAAATTAAGAACTTAATTCAAGTTTAGAAGGTTTTGTGCCAATCATAGGTATACATACACACACACACATGCACAAATACAAACATGCACACTCTTACCTTTCATTCTTCCTCTGATGACTCCCATGCGACAGCGTAGAGAGAAGAACAGCCTTCTCTTTCCTTTCACTCCTCCAACTGATCCCTTCTTCACAGCACTGACTGATGAGGAAACTCCATCTGGGAGGCGAATGGGGTTGATGCTGCAGCTCACACGCCACATCTCAACTTTCCTTCCTTCTGCTCTTGCTCTGTCCTTTCTGCCTACTCTTCTAACACACACAACCACACATCTCCCTCCCTCACACATACACATACACACATCTCTTTTTCTCACTCTTACTCCTCACCTTTCCTGCCTCTCTCCTTCTTGGCAGAGTTTTGTTTTCATTCCCAGTTGGAGCTCCTATTGGCTCCTGCATGTGTGTCTGTGAGAGTTTGTTTCACAGCCAGAACAACACACTCAGTTCATCAGTCTTCATATTGCCACGTTCCAGAAAAACCTGATGAACGCTGCCACCATAACAGCAACATACAAGCTGATGCACTGAAGCAAGAGAGAGAGAGAGAGAGAGAGAGAGAGAGAGAGTGTGTGTGTGTGTGCGCGCGCTTCTGGCCTGTAGAGTAGAAGACAGATGGAAAGGAGCGCCTTTCCACAGAGATCCAGTCTGCCAGAACCGCAGGAGCTGTCCCTTCCAGAGATCACAACATACACTCAACCTCATCTACTGCAGCCGGCTGCAAAACATAGATGTTTTAACATTTACTTTAAACCAATTGTTTTGAAAAAGTAGTTATGAATAAAATTTAATGTACAATTTTTGCATCTACAGAGGCTGTTTTATTTTTTTTGACTGATGAATGCATAGACAGAAAGACTGACTCCCAGATGGACAATAAATACTAGATAAATATAAATAAAAACTTCTTAATGGCTTTTAGTCTAAGACCCCTTTATGTATAGTAATGTGCCTTTTTTACAATCCTGTCCTATTTGCAAGCTTGCTCCACAGCTATTGTTCAAATGGTAATGACTTGTAATGGCTGGCACATATTCAAACATGCACAGCTTTTCTAAAGTGAAGGTGGCTGTCGTTGTGAAACAGCGTTGTGAAACACAACAAAATGCAACCTCGTTGCAAGCTTTTCACCCATACACACACATGCAGCAGCTATTTCTAGTGTTGTGGAAAATGGAAGTGTGAGCCTAAATCAGAAACTTTTTCTAAGTCAAAAGTCAAATGAAGTCAAAGAGATGCGGCAAAACCACTTTAATGAAGAGCTTCAGCAGCCATGGTCCAGTGGGAGCAGCGCCAAATGCTCATCCCATTCTCAGACTTTAAATACATTTCAACCACCTTTGTCCTCCTTTAAAATGTACATAAATCCGTCCCATTAATAGTTTTCCACCAATAATATTCAATGCTGTCATGATTAACACCTCCGTTTTCCCCGCCTTTACCACTTTAAAATAGACAAAAGTCTTTTCACTGATGGCTCCCTGTCTTAGCTGCTACCAGCGTTTCAAGGTTGCTTCCTGCCCCATCGAATTTTTAATAAAAAATATAACTGTTTGTAGGTGCAGCTGCTGGCTGTCTTCTGGGGTCAGATTTAGTCCAACAAACTCTGTGAACTCAGTAGTGTAAGACAGTGTAGGACAGGGACAAAAGTAAAGGGATTTTTACTATTCTAGCACCCAGGGAGCAGTGATGGGGATAGTACTTTGCTAAGGGGTACCTCAGGGCAACCTACCAGTCTGGGATTCAAACCCATTACCTTCTGACCCTGGGGCCAAGTCCCTAACCACTAGGCTACTGCTATCACCCCCCCCCCCCCCTTTTTTTTTTTTTTTTTTTTTTTGAAAAGGCCAATGATGCTTTAACAAACCAACAAAATAAAAGATTTACAACTTATATAAGTTATGATTTCAGATTAGGAGCAGCGCTGGCCTGGTGGTTAGGGCGTTGGCTGCATGATTGGAAGATCGGGGGTTTGAACCCCTTCCCAATAGGTTGCCCTGAGGTACCCTTGAGCAAGGTGCCGTCCCTGTCAGGCTCCTCCCTTTGTTGGACTGGTGACCTGTCCAGGGTGTGTCCCCTGTGTGAGCTGGGATGGACTCCAGCACTCCCCTGCAACCCAGCTTGGGACAAGTGGCAGAAAATGACTGACATGATGACTTCAGATTATTTTCTGCAGCCCCTATAGAGATCCGTGTTGTTGCCAGTTTAAGAACGACTAAAATTCTTATTCTTGAGCTATTCATTTTACACAAAGTAACAATGTCTGTTTAATGTAGCATGTTTGTATTTAGATTGAAGAACATCAATATCAGAATAACAATAAAAATAGTCAAATTAAATATTTAGTACAGAAAAAATTAGTACTGGGTCAAGCATTAGTTAGTAATCTATATCATATTCAAAAGTGCAAAGAGTAATTACTGTAGCCGGCAGGATTTTTTTAAGTACTACATCCTTTAACATTTTTAACAACTACAGAGCACATCCTTTATTGTTAACCAGAGACCACCATGCATTTCCTGTTTGAGGTTTTGAAACAAGCAGTCGTGTGTGTATTTTGTGCGAGGGCTGCAGATCAGAAGAAGTTAAAGGGGAACTGAAAAGTCAACACGTAATACATTTACAGCATTTAGCAGACGCTCTGATACAGAGCGACTTACAGCAGTGCTTTGTCTCCACATTTGATCTTCATCTAGTAACCAGCTATGATCAGTTGTATCACTGTTGATTAACTATTACAACTAAGTAACAAACTTATTAACCCTGTGACTAGAACCAAGAGAAAGTGCCATTACTGGGTTTATATATATATATATATATATATATATATATATATATATATATATATATATATATATATAAAATGATAAGAAGTGAAGTGCAGATGATCCACTGCACATGGTAGGTATAACTGGAAATGACAGTTCTTGCTGTTCCAGGATTTTACTGTTTTGGCTTTGCATTGTAAATCTAGTTTTACTTGCTGTCTTTTCAATTTCATTTGCCTCATTTTACTCACAAATACATAATAACTTCACCTCTTCACTGGGTATTACAGGAACTATAACCACTAAACGGCACAACACGCAGTCAACCACAATGAAGTACACCTCTGCATTTGCTCATGCAAACACATGCAGCGGGGCCAGTTGTTAAAGCACCCAGGGCAATGAATGGAATGATTGCACCTTGCTCAAAGTGCCTCTGGACTAACCTACTGGTCTGGGATTCAAACCCACGACCTTCTGATCCTGGGACTAACTCCCTCACCACTAAGCCACCACAAATTTTTTGCATTATTTGTTGTAAATGACATTTAAACTGTTTCACATTCATTCAGAAGTTACATCTAGTTAAGTTGCATTCCTTCACAATGTCTTTAAGCAACATTGTTCTAAGCAACATTGAACAATGCAATCTTTAAGCAACAAACTAGTACTGTCAGCTTACGGGGAAGAAAAACAGTCCACCTCTCTGAACAGTGTCTGGGAGGCTGGGGTTGCAGCTGCACAAAAAGTTGATCATCGGCAGATCAAGAAAATGACAGACTCCACAAATACAAGGATTAAGCCTGAAAAGAATATACTAGTCACTGACTTTTCAGAATGTCAGAAATGTTTGTAAATTTTGAATTATTATTCTCACCTTAACAGATGAAGATAAACAAGTGAAATGGGAAAATGTTTGTTTTTCATTTAGTTGTGTAATAATTCTGCACACTAATGATTTGCATGGTGTACATGGTAACAACCCTTGTCATTGTGGTGACAACTGTGCGTGAACCGCGTAAATTGGACCTCTGCATTGCTCCATGCACACAAACACTGTGCAGCAGTGGGAGGCTATTGCAAGTGCCCGGGGAGCAGTGATCGGGATGGTACCTTACTCAAGGGTACCTGAGAAAACAGACACAATCTTCCGGTGAGGACGCTCCTAACCACTGACCCTGCCATTTCCTTGTATGTGTGCCCACACATATGTATTCCCCTGAGAATGTTCACACTCAGTAGTAAAGAACTCCCAATTCCTGAATCAGGTGTGGTGAATCCTCAGCACACAACCTTCATTTGTTTTGGTCTTTGGACTTCTGGACAGCAACTAAGCCGCCCTGTAACTTCCCAGCATGGCTCTTTGACAATAACTTGTTGAATGCCAGCAACCTCTGATAGGGTAGCCCAAGCCCATATCCTTACTTTAACATGGACATGCCAACCCCGCCTACATGACAGATGGAATTTTTACAATGTTCCAACTTGAAAAGTTGCATTCACTGAAAGGATCCCTTGAGATTTTCACTGATGTGGCCCTGTGCTTAACTCAAGGGCCTTACTGTTGCTCATGACCAGACAGGGGCTGAATAAGTGACTGCTGGAGGTTCCCATAATCATTTAAATATCTCCGTTTGTGGCATTGTAGACCTCTTGCTCTAGAGTGACTTCAGTTCCTAACTACGGACAGTCCCTGGAGACAACCCAGGGTGAGGTTCTGCTCAAGAAACAATGGCGATCATGCTGGAGGTGGGAGTTTGAACCTGCGACCTCCTACCGTGTCCGCCAAGTAGATATCCTACCACTAGGCACCACCACCTGAATGTTTTAAAAAGATTTCATTTTTTCAGCTTGCTTTTCATTTTCTTCCTTTATTTTTCTTTCTTTTTTATTTCTTTATTGATGATTGATATGGTGAAAACGTGACGTTAGAAAGGTGCACTTGTCACATGATAAGTGACTGAATTCAGGAATCCCGCGCCTCCTGCGCCGCGATTGGCTGATAAACTCTCCGCTCGGATTGGCCACTAGCGCGCGAGAACGCACTTTTAGCCAATCCTGACGCAGAGGGTGCCAGAAGACGGATGTTCTTCCTTCAGTTTATGAACTCTTTCGAAAGCACTGCCTTCTTTTTGTTCCCAGATTGTCTACATGGAGAGCAAGCCGATATTAAGGTATTGGCTACACTAAATACACCATTTGACTACTTTGTAGCAGTTATGTTTTCTACTTGGACATGGTTAACCTCTTTTTTTGATCACTTTGTCTGTTTAGGCCCAGCAGGTCCACCTGTGGCTGTAGCGCAGTGAGCCCGGCTACCCACAGCATGCACCACAAGTCCAGCCAGGTACTTGCAGACGCTCCTGGAGCAACTTTGTTAGAAACACAAACTGAAACACTAAGACATGCGTAGTGGCTACTTCCTGAGGTCCACCCCCGTAAAGATACTGCAGGTGTAGAGGAGCAGACTGTTGCCTGTCCCTCTGTCATCGGTGTCCATCACTGTTTACTTACCAATGTACAGATGCTGGCCAGATGTGAAGTGGGGCGGGTCATTCTCATGAAAACCCTCACAGTGACACTGTGGGAGAGCAACTGTATCTGCAGTGGGTGCCAGTCTAACTCTCCTCAGGTATGCTCAGCCTGTTAGCCAGATAGATGATGTGATTGATAGTGTTGAAAGACTGCCAGAGCAGGTGTAGAATTTGCACTAGAAGAGCTAGCCAAGTCCTACACATTAGTATTCCTGAAGTTTCAGGAAGTATACTTACAATTAGCACAGCACTTATTAGGGCTACTTTTCCTCCAACCATCTGCATCAAAGGGAAGCTGTGGGGCAATCTCTCTGCATGATCTGTCAGTGTAATGAGGGCGTGTACATGTGTGGTAATTTGGGACAGGATGTTTGCTAATTAGGACAGTTTTAGTGCCACAGTGGCTTCTTTTCAAGCCTAACGACTCGGTGAATGGAGGTGAGTCTGAACTGATTTGTTCCTTTAATTTTTTTGACCTGAAATAAAAGTCAAGGTTTAGTTTAATATTTTTTTCTTCTTCTTCTTCTTCTTCTTCTTCTTCTTCTTCTTCTTCTTATTATTATTATTATTATTATTATTATTGTTATTGGTGTTATTATTATTATTATTATTATTATTATTAATTAGGTATTTCTGAACCAGGTGTTTTCCTTAAACCCCCCCCCCTTCTTTCTCATTCTGTTCAACAACAAAAGGTGTAAAAGAAAATTCCAGTTTCTAAAGACACTAAACTGAACGCATCTGAATCTAAAGCGAAATATACATTTTTATGCACCGCATACGTATTAACAACAAGTTGAATGTACAGCTAAATAAGCAGAACATGCGAGTACATTGCAACACTGGTAAGATTCAAATACCATAATAAATAGATAATAATATTAAATACAATAAACAAGATCAGAACAGTAGGGGAAAGTAAGAATAATGTTAAAGAACAATTAAATACATTTTAAAATGTATATGAAATCTTTTTTTTTTGGTTGCTCCCGTTTAGGGGTTGCCTCAGCTGATCAACCGTCTCCATTTCTTCCAAAATATATATGAAATAAAAAAGATTAAAAGGACCATTGCCTCTGCTAAAATCACCACCAGCCAAACTCACTGTCAGACTGAATTCCCCTTTCTTCTGCTTTTTCCTCCTGAGCTTTATATAATATTCCTTTGTACAAAAGTGTAATTGCAAAATACACTATACTGGAAGGTGGGCGGGTCCGGTGCTATGCTTCCAAAGTGTGGTAGGTGATGCCCGTAGGAGTAAACTATTTGAATTGAAGTTGTTTTTATTTTTTAGTTTGCAAGCCCTTTGTAACAAATGACAAATGCAATGATGATTTCAGTGTTTTGACATCAAATAAGACTAAATATTGTTATAGACTGGATACTGTTGAGAAAAAGGTGTGGCTTAAATTGTCTGCAGTTGAGCATTATGTAGGGATTTATGTGCCCCCTCACAATTTAACATGGGTCAGCACTCTCATGCAGGCACTGACATTAAAGTGGCTATTGATTAGTAGGCCTAATTATTCAGCTTTAGTCTGCACAGACATCGTTTTCAGTATGCGCTTGGCTGATCTACTCATCAATGTTACTCATAGTTGCTTTGTTGGGTCATGATGTAGAAGGGGGTGGGGCATCCATAGTGTTTAGGAACTGCTGGTCTAGGCTATTGATTAAGATGTTAAAATCAACCAATCCCCCCAGTCTGGCTGCCTGTTTCCTTGGTAGCATTCAGTTCTATATGAAACCTTAAATTCACCACAGATAAAGGTTAAACCATGAATGAAACAAAGTAGTCAAGTGTCCTGGCTTCAGCTCAATCTGCAGGCACCAGCTTTAGCCTCCATGAGGCTAAAGTCCTAGTTACCGTTTGTACTGGGGAAATAATTGGCAAAAGATTCTGACATTGATGAGTTAAAGCCTGTTGTTTAAAAAAAAAATCAATAAATAAAAATAAAAAATTGTAGTGCAGTAGATAAGAGTTTTAATAAAAATCATTACAAATTTATATTTTTGTAGTTCCTATTAATAATCTTATTTGAAGCATATATTTTAATATAAAGGTTTTTTTTTTTTCAAACAACAAAAGAAAAAGAAGTTTGTTGAGTTAGTTTGGTGAAGCTCTTATTTTCACTTTTACTTTTTCAAGCTTTTCTGTGAGATTTGCTTGCATGGCACAGTAGGTATCTTATATTTGTAAATATAAAGTTAATGTTGTGCAGGTTGTAAGGAAACCTAATGTCATTAGTCATGTCTCATGGGCTTGAAGGTATTAAGAGAATTAACTTTTTTTTACATGTTCCTTTGTCTGTTGTTAACTGAGATTTATACAATATCCAGTGCATAAAAAGCCAGGTTGTGTTCCCATAGAAACCAACAGATTACAGTGTTTTGGCAGTAATTTAACTTAAGTTAATATTTACTGTAGTGCAACACACTAATGAACACACTCATCTCACATAAACCTAAAGCCACATGTTTTACTGGCTAGTCTACCTACCATTAGCTAATGTAGCAAAACCAGTTTTTGTTTAAAGACAGTCACGTGTTTTCTTTCCCATTCACAGACAGCTTTAAATCATGCTTGCACATCCAGTGCTGAAACAACAGACGTCAGCAGGGATCCTTCTCAAGCTAGTCCCTCCTTTACAATGAAAACTTCACAGCCAAACAAACTTTACTTCCAGTGATTAGATTATTCCTTAATGAGGATATTAAATCCAACTTGGCTTTCCCTGCTACTAAAATGTACTAGGACCACTAGGACAACTCAGAATTTGTATCTATTATCATCTTACATGCACCTAATGTTTTGTCATGCAATCACTGCAGACATTTAGTGCACTACGGTTTATCAGTAGTCACTGTTCTGAGCTTGTGGACGCAATGTTTGAGTGGTTTATGTCTGACATCACAACTTTTCTTCAGACTTTAATCATCCAAATGTCTTGTTGAAATGATCCATATTTTTATATGAAAATGGCCACATAGCTGGGCATAAGCAGCCAGAGTATTTTCAGCCAGCAGAAACTTTTGAATAATAGTTTCATTTCTATCCAATTCAGGGCTAGATCATGACAAGCTCTTTACTTTTTACTTTTTTTTTTTCTCCCTCCCCAGCTATGTTTGCTACCCCTGCAGCAGTCCCAAATGTCCCATCTGCACCTCCTGCTAGTATGTTCGACAATGTCCCAGGTTATGAGGGGACAGTGGCTGGTGGAGGAGGTGAGTCAATTTTTTATTTATTTATTTTTAATAAAACCTTTAGTTCTAAATGATGCCTGTGCACAGTGTAAGCATTTTGAAGTGAAAGTGAAGTGAAAGTGACACAAAACTTAACTGTGCACCAAATCAAAATGCTTCTGTGTATCTAACCCATTTTGGGCTGCCATATATTCAGTGCCTGAGGACTTTCCACTTTTTTAAATGGCTGTTCATGTTTTGGGTAAGTGGCGACCAGGCACTTGACGGATAGTTGGTAGAACCCATTATTTGATTCTGGGAGCCATAGGTTACCCTGAGGTACTCATGAGGAAGGTACTGTCCCCAAAACACTGCTCCCCGGCCGCTGGATGTATGTTTTGTTCACAGCTTCACTTGGTGAATTGATTTTATGCAGAATAAGCATTTTGTTGTGATGCACTGAGTAACATTCTGTGTTCACACTGATTAAAAAGTCACTCTCACTTCACTTTACTTAATATTGTTTATTCCAGTGACTGTGTGGACGAGTATCTTTTAATTAAAATATTCATGTGAATTTTGCAGCAGTACTGTATTTATTTGGATCAGCTTATTCTAGACATACATACACTCGTTTATGCTTTTTTTTATTTTTTACTCTTACTTTTCCTCTCTTTCTCCTTGTCTCTCTCTCACTTTCTATTTTTCTCTCTGTCTATCTCTCTCTCTCTCTCTCTCTCTCTCTCTCTCACTTTCTCTCACTCTCACACATGATGTACTCCTCCTGTAGGTGGGTACCTTCCTCCTCCTATTTCAACAGTGCCAGTGCCATTACCAGAGCCTGGCCCTACCCAGCCCAACTGGCAGTAAGTATCTCTCCTTTCTCTGTAAACAAAAATCTTATTCATTATCACAAGAATGTCATTTAATTATGCTGTGTTTTCATTCACAGTAGAAATAGTAATTGAGATGTTTTTACCATATCAAAACAAAATAAACTATTATGATGTCAGAATATATTTATTATGTCAGAATATATTTATATATATTAACATATAACAATATTAATACAATTTAAAAAAATTATTTTGTCTTATTTGTTAATTTAACTTTTTCATTTATTGCTTATTTACAGAATTCCCTCCGTCACAGAGGAAGCTGCACGTCAGGCCTTTGTGAAATATGCTTCCAGTAAATGCTGTTACAGCACTGGTCCAGCTCGAGATGGATTAATCACTGCCATGGAGCCTTTCAACACCTACAGGGTGGGTGGGAGCTTTGTCATCCTCCTTCACTGGGTCCCTAAACCGCACCCTTCTATACTTTAAATGCTGCATAACTGAATGCATTTCTAATGTTTTCACATACTATTGATTGTGATGATGTGAAGAGTGGCTGGAGTGGCTGGGCGGGTACCAGCTAGAGTAAGAGGGAAGGTTTAAAGGACAGCAGTGAGACCAGCTATGTTGTACGGGTTGGAGACGACACTGATGAACAGACAGGAGGCGAAGCTGGAGGTGTCAGAGTTAAAGATGCTGAGATTTTTGTTGAGTGTGACGAGGATGGACAGGATTGTGTTTGGACATGTCCAGAGGAGAGATGAGGGTTATTTTGGGAAGAGGATTGTGAAGATGGAGCTGCCAGGAAAGAGGAAAAGAGGAAGACCAAAGAGGAGGATGTGGTGAGAGAGGACATGCAGGCGGTTGGAAGGAAGCAGGAAGATGCAGAGGACCAGAAGAAATGGAAACGGTTGATCCACTGTGGCGACCCCTAAATGGGAGCACCCAATAGAAATATATGAATTAATTGTGATGTCTTTTTTTTTTTTTTAAATGTAACTTTAATCAGTACTAACAGTTTTTAAATAGTTTTTATAGATGTGAAGTAACAAACATAAAATCAAAATAGTACAATTTGAACATTGTTAACATCAAAATTTGTACTAAATATATTTTGTCATAATAAGTAGTCCGGATTTTGCTGTTCCTGTAAAAATTTTATTTTATTTTATTTATTTATTTATTTTAACCTCTCATGCTTTTACCTCATGCACAAACAGATATGTTTCTTCAGGTGTGAAGCGTTCATGTCTTCTTCCTGGAATATTCGCCATTATAATAGCAATCAATCAAGTGCACCTTGCTTTTAGGAATGGGATCTAAAGGTCTGACTTGGAATAAACGCATCATGGATTAAGAGACTAAGGATATCTCCATTTCAACCATGTACCTAGTGTGACTATTTTTCCGCACTGATAAACTAGCAAAAAAAAGGGATTTTGACACACCCTAAATGCACCTTCCCCACACAGTGTGATTCTTGTAATCGAACTGAAAGTGTTTCTGTGTTTTTACAGAGCGCAAAAGTGAGTTTCAGATTGTGTCCAGAATGTAATGTTCCTGATACTCTTTTTAATTTTCTTCTCTTTCTCTGTCCTTCTTAGTATCGTTTGGAGACCTTTACTGAGACACGGTCTACTGAATGGAGTCAGGAGCCATATACCAGTAAGACACAGTTCAGACACAGAATAACCAATGCATTATATTAAACTGGCATAGAACATCTACATAAATCCCCAAAAAATTGAGTTTAGCATCTAAGAAATGTTCAAAAGTACTCTGTAGTTGCAAATCACAGAGTAACAGTTGACTGCAAGAAATTCAGAGTTAGTCTGGGGTCCAGACATTTAAGCACTTTTTCATTTCAAAATGCGATTACATATTTAGCAATATTGCACATTTTTAAAAAAGGGTGTCAGAGCACATACCATGGAGAGGAGTAACATAACTTCCTTATTTAGAAATAAGTGGTAATAACCAAAATGATGACTGTCTTAAACTACAATGATAATTATTAATGTCCCAGAAGATGATACAGATTGTTTTTTATATGTTTCAGATCAGCCTGTAGATGCTTTTATACAGCCTGCACCAGGGCCCTGGGAGATAGCAGCCCAGACTCCTGCCTTCTTCCAGGAGAGCACACAGAACATAAGGGTGCCCTACACCTCCTCAGTCAAGGTAAAGAAAGCAAAGGAGGAAAAAAAAATAAATGGGGGGAAACATAGAAATGAATAGTTTTTCTTCAACTTTGATTGCTCTTTAATTATTGCACATATGTAATCATATGCATAATCCTTTTTTTGGCGATATCCTAACTAATTCTGGTACCTAACTGCTGTGCTGAGTTGGGTCAGGTGGGGTTGTGCAGAGAGATCAACCAGTCTGTGCTTAGCTAAAGCCCTACAGGACCAGAATCGACTGACATTGATGTTGACCGTATCAAAAGACTGCTACACAAGAAAATGACAGTTTTTTTCAGAGCGGGGTGTACAAGGATAATCTCAAACTCAGCCTGACAAATTCTGATCAGATCACATTAAAGTAGGATTGTATATATATTGTTGGGCGGAAGCATGCAACCCTCTGCCACTGTTGTGTATAGGATGTGATAAATGTAGGAGACAAATTCACTGCTCAATGCTTGAAGTTAATGTGTGTGAGCAAAATAATTTCATTAATTAAATATCATTTTAGTTTTGGATACTGGTCATTTTATCATGCATTATTCATGCACTGCTTTGTTTCTTCCTTAGGCCTCTTTTTATTAATGCTCACCAAAGGGCATGGAAAAAAAAAAAAGAGTGAAATGTCAAATGTATTTTTTTTTTTTCTTCATTGTTCACAGAATTGCCACAATTGCTTAGGAATGGGGAAGATGCCATGCAAGGAGTGTACTGGTTGTGGGAGCGTGAGTCACATTTTTATCTTTCAAAAAGCCGCTCAAGATAATTCATCTGCCCTGTTAATTGAATAATTTTCAAAACTGAAATTCTTATAGAAACTCTGCTGGGTGTGTAACGGCTCTGGTTTTCGCACTGATAACAATCGCTGTATGCATTGCAACGGACGTGGAAGGGAAAAGTAAGTAGATCATGTAAATATGAAAGGTGGAACTTGTTTAATCTGACCAGCTGAAATGTAACAAAGGTGTGGTTTAATTATTTCTTACAGCTGCCATAGTTGTAATGGGCAGGGCTCTAGCAGGTGTACCACTTGTCATGGAAAAAGGCAGCTCCTTGTCTTTATCAACCTTAAGGTTCAATGGTAAGACAGGTTTGCATTTTATCACTTGAATAAAAAACAAAAAGTGCAATATTTGCCAAAAAGTTTTTTTTTTTATCTGTGCTTTGCAGGACCAATAATAAAGAAGATTTTGTGGTGGAGCAGTCAAGTGGTCTGAATGCAGAAAATCTTACTAAAGTCTCTGGCTGGGAAATGTTCAAAGATTCCCAATTTATGGTAAACATTCTCTCGCATTCCTATATCTCTGTAGGACAGGATCAGAGGAGAAAAGAGAAATCCTCAAAAAAGGTACAAAAAGTTCAGAAATTTTAAGGCAATGAGAATGTAAAATGAGCAACAAGGATAAATGGGTGGAAGAAGAGGAGTGAAAACTATGGGTTCTCGCCTTAGCTGCACCAATAGCACTGAGAAGAAAGTGGGTTTTTGAACTATTATTTTGACATATGAAATAATGATAATGTGGTGTGCGCGTCTGTGCTTTGTAGGTTTTCCCAGTGGTGGGTTTCCCAGACCCTGCAGTTGCCCAAGCTTCTGAACGATTGGTGAGAGAACATCAGGCAAAGTATTCACAGATGTCCCGCATTCTGCAGCAGGTGTGTGTGTGTGTGTGTGTGTGTGTGTGTGTGTGTGTGTGGGTTAAAAAAAAACCACAGGTTTCTTACAGATATATATGGCTGTTATTCATTAGATTGGGAAAAAAACTAGCACCACAGTTTGAAACCCATAAAAAGTGAGTCACTTGGTTTTACACCTGCAAACGTCTTCTTCTTGCTGTTATAAATGGGTTTTGTCACTTTATTATTATTATATTATAATAATATTATGTTATTATACTATTATTGTTATTGTCATTATTATCATCATGATGGGCAGCGGTGGCCTAGTGGTTAGGGGAGTTGGCCACAGGATCGGAAGATTGTGGGTTCAAACCACTTACCAGTAGGTTGCGCTGAGGTACCCTTGAGCAAGGTACCCTCCCCGCCACTGCTCTCCAGGCAGCTTTTCATAGCTGCCCACTGCTGCATGGTGTTTGTATGGGTTAAATGCAGAGGTCCAGTTTCGTTGTGGTTCACTGTGTGCTGTGCTGTGCTGTGACCTCGCAATGATGAGAATGGTCACTTTCACTTTCACTTTATCATTGTTTCTGTAATACTAAAATAATACATTAAAGTTAATAGGGAACTATAATCATAGCACATAATAGGCAGATTATAAAATATATAGCATTTTTGTTGATATTTTTATAAATATAGAGGTGTCATTTACAGATTTGCTAATGGACAAAAAAAAAATCAGGTTTTGGTACAAATTTCATCCTTTATTGGTGCATCCATTATATTTCCAGGTAACCTCAGCGTTATGGCACTGATTCCTAGGCATTGTCATTGATATTAAATTCTTCATTTCTCTAGCGTCACACCATAGAGTTGATCCCTGTAACCCGAGTGGCCTACTCCTGGAAAGAGAAGATTCATGTTTATTTTGTGTTTGGGAATGAAATGAATGTGAAAGCAGACGACTATCCTGCCACCTGCTGCTGTTCTGTGATGTAGATCAGCAACTAGTGCAACTCCAGATCAATTCAACCTGCGTGCTGGAGAACACTGTATGAGTTAAGTGCTTTGTTTTTCATGAAGCACTAGAGTATTTAGCCCATTTGTTCTGCAGATTTGTGTTTTCTTCACCCTTGAACATCCAGTTCTGCTCATGAAGAGTTTGATAATTGACAGGAGATTAGAGTTGTTTGTGACAGAGCAGGGAAAACACTGGTCTAGAGCTACACATGCTGGTCCTGAACAGTAACACCTGATTTCATTTATATGTTTAACTCTTTAACAAGAAGGGATCCAATTTAGCGAAACCAGGTGGCAAAGGGGAATTCGACCACAGAATCAATTTATTACAATATAAACAAAGTTAAGAAAAAAACGTGACCCGATATGAAATTCTACATTTAAAAGAAATGATTGACAAAATCTGACAAAACCAGACATCCAAAGAATTTAAAGTTTCTGAAACATCACAGAAATGACTCTTTACAGCTGAGCTGCCAGATGCCTTTAGCATTGTTTTATTATAGTTTTAAGCAGTAATTCTTGCATTACAACATTTAAAACAATTTAGTAATCATGGCAAAGAGGACTATGTAAGGTGTTATAAGTCAAAAAGTACTCAGATTATGACTTCTTACCATTTTTAAGATTACTATAGTTAAAATTATTTTTTTTCTCTTTTATGTTTGATGTTTCTTAGATTTGATATGAAGGTGAAGGTTATCTTTACTGTCATGTTTTAAATTCTTCTCTCTCTCACACACACACACACACACAAACTCTTCCAAAAGGAGACGTGCCATGCCGCTACCTGTAGTCAGTGCTGTTTAGGAATTCATAGAAATAAACACAATCGTTTCATTTTCAGACCTGTTTTACATCATTAATGAAAATGAGAAAAGGGAAAAGTACAGAAGGCCTGTTAACTCTTTTAATGACCAAACGTATAGTGCATAGCAACTATGAAAAATCTATGAATTTAAAATGATGCTTGTTAGTACATCAGTGTGTCTTATTTTATTAATAACTGAGAATTTTCTGTTCTCAAATAACCAAAGATTGTACTGTCACATGAGTAAAGAGACTATTTTAACTGTGAATCAAATAAGTGTCAGATTTGCACATGTGTGATCCTAACCTGAATGTAAAGTGTATGTAGGGGTGGGGAAAAATGAAAAGCGCGAGTGCACTTATTCTTAATTGAGAATGTCAGTCACTTTATTTGTTGCGATAATAATTGCTTTATTTTGATTGATCATAAATAATATCTCTCAGATTGTTCTGTATTCCCCAAGCCTTGTCTTGAGAGATTTCCCTTGTGCTCCTGTCCCATGAGCTTTGTGTTATTATTGCTATTCCGAGCTTGTTATTCGGTTTGTGTTTTTGTGTTAAAGTTTAGTGATCTTTATTCTCACATCGTTACTTTTCTTTTGTTATGCAGTCATTTTAATAATGTAACTATGATGAATCTGATATTATTTTTCATTTAAATAAATGGTTGCTTTTGTATACTTACGCAGAGGTGTGAAATGTTTTTTCTGTGTAACACTGCTGTGCTGTTACTGCTTTGTTGAAGAGGATTTTTGTTCCATTATTACAGTAAATTTAATCTCAATGATTACTTGTGGCATGAGCATGTCAATAATAACTGTGTGTCAGAGAACAAGCAGCAATTGAGACAGTTGATCAGCTTCGACATCATCAAATTAGATGTTTAAAATCGAACTAATCACTGTATTTATGTGGACACACCACTATTACAATGATAGCATCAGATAAATATTTCTAAGATGCAGTTTCTCATGAATTCCATAGTAAACATGACACACTTGCATTATAACACTGTCCTCTGCCTACAAGACTGCATGAGCTAATATACGGTTCTAAATAAATATTTAAATATTTGTAAGTGTGAAATCAGCTTCCAGAGAGAGCGCTGAGTTTGATTAATTATTGGAGTCACAAGTCAGCAGACTTTATAAATGATCACAAAAATCTGAAAGAACCTCCAACAGTGCTAATAACAGTAATTTGCATAAATGTATTTATAACTATAATAACAGTGATGTGTATTGTGTAAGGAAAAGAAAGTGTGGTGTTTAAGTAACAGTATAAACAGTGTTTATGGCATTTTATTTTTTTTCGGCTTATGATGTTATGCACCACAATCATTCACTTTGTTGTTCTGTACATTTCTACTCAAATTAAATAGGCCTGTGTTTAGCTAAAAAATAAATTGAAGAGATGTTTATACTGGGCTTTCTGCACAGGAAACATGTTTGATCTGTATCTTATCTGTGTTTTTAAAAAGAAAGTAAAGATGTTTGGCTTTGACCTTACTTGTAGCAGTTTCCCTGAGCAGTGTTCCAGCATCTTGACCCAATGAGGAATACTACTTTTACCCTTTTAGTGGCTCTTTAGGCTGTTTGCTGTGAGTGTTCATTCACTAAAAACAATAGAATATTCTGTTTATTCATGGACTGCTTGATAGACAGAATAAATCTATCCTGTAGCCTCAAGGAATGTAGCTGAACAGCTAACTATCATGGAAAATATGTTTATACTTTATTCAAGCAAATTTTTATTTTTGCTTCAATTATACTTTCGTTTTTTTTTTTGGTCTGTTGACTCTAATGTTTCCATTCAATACACTTAGTCATTTCTAGTCTGAAGTTAATGTTAAAATAGATAAATATGAAATGCTGATTTATTGTACTCTGATATGTATACGCTGACCTTGATATTTCAGTGAGACGCATCCATTTTTCATAATATTGATGTTGATCTTTTTTTTTGCGTTTTATATTTTACATTTAATTACATTAACATTTTTTTATATCATATTGTAGTGCTGCATGTATGTATGTGTGTCTATGCATGCAGATTTTAGAGGTGAACAAAAGTACCTACATTTCCACTGAGGAAAACAGGAAAGCAACAGTGCTGTCTCTTTAATATTCCGATATAATAATTTGTGCTTTGTTTGAACAACGGCATGAATGAACAAGGTACAAAGGTCTGTTTGATTTCCGGAAACAGAAAATGTATTTGAGAATTGAACACACAACCCATACCAATAATACCATTCATTTTTCTTTTCTTTGTTTTAGAAATCTTTGTTCGACCAGAGTCATTGGCATATGGTGATCTTAGTGCTCTTTACCACACTTAGGACAAGGTATAAAAGTTAGAAGGATTTTCTAAAAAGGTAATCTGCAGATTTTAGTGGCGAATGTCTTGCTACTATTCATGTGCTGTCAAATGAGGCCAGTTCTTCTCCATGTTGGAATGCTGATCAGTGAAAGAAAAGGACTCAGAAAAGGGCTTCGACACTGCAGTGTGAAGCTCAATTTCCTGCTGAAACTGGAAAACTGGAAAACAGAAAAACCCCTGAGAAAATGAAGGCCCCCCCACCATCAATGCTGTGTGCCAATGTAGTAATGTAACACAGTCTGTATAATAGTGTGTGGATTTGGAGTCACCTAGTGTTCATTAACAGCGCTGCTGCTTCTGAACAAATGTCCTGTTTTTTTCCACCGAGAATCATGCAGAGACCAAGGGGAGCGCCTTAAGAAATTAAAGAAATGATTTATCTCCTTCTGAAAGTAAAAATAGAGGAAAATAATTCAATTATTTGAGGCTTTTATTCTTCTTTATGCTTTTTGCTGCTTAATTGCTAAAGTATGTATCTCAACCGATTCATTTTTAAATAATCATTTGTTTAGGGTTAGGTGTTTCCTCATCTAACTTTGTTGTGAGAGAAACATCTCGCTCATTTACTGCTTGGTATTCAAGCCACTGGTTTGAATGAACACATTTTTGTTTATTGTTTTTTTGATGTTCACACACATGTACACAGTATTATTTTGTCCTTTTTCCCTTTTCTCACACAGTCCTTTGTTGCATTGTTTGCCTCTTTATTGCTTCTAAAATCTTGCTTCCTCTCTATCTCTCTCCAGTTTTTATTTTTATGCCTCTCTGTTCAGACAGACTCCTCCCTTCTCCCCCTCCCATTCTCTTTTTCTCCCTCTTGCTGTCTGTATCTGCGTGCCTGTGTTCAGTAGCTCAGTAGCAGTGTATCTTTCAGTGAAAGGGGCAGCTTCATTCTCTCCTGCAGGATGTCGGGCCCTTGGACCAGCTCCATACTGCTGCTGTGCACCATCGCCTTCCTGCAGAGCTCACTGCTGGAGGCCAAGGTAACAGGCACACAGACTCCTGTTATTTTTATTTTATTTTTTATTATTGTGTTATTTTTTTGTCCTACACATTACCTTTGCATTACAGAGAGGAATGATGCATTTCTACAATTCATTTTTGCGAAATAACAGTAACAATTAAAAATGCACATGCTACCTTTGCAGTGAATTGCTTACAAAGTTACTTATTACCTGAGACAGAGAGACAAGGATAAATTTTTATTTTTTCTGCTAAAATGCTCTTTGTCATCTATTTCTTTTCACAATTATTATAATCATTTAAAAGTGCATTTCAAATCTGCATTTCATTTGTTATTTGTTGATTGATAGAAAGTCATGGATGTGCCATGAACAACTTCTGTGCACAAAAACACATGTACCATTTATGTAAATGAGCCTGAGAGTCATTAGAGTGTGAAATAGAAACATGTGATAGAAATGTATTGCTTTGTGACTCATGAAGGTAGAAACATGCCTCCTGGTATGTCCAGAACTCCATTTGTTACCAAACAGGTTCGATTATTGAATGATTAGCTTCAGGGTGTGTAATCATAGGAATTTAAAGGGTTAACATACCGCTTAGGGTGTTGATCCATGATGTATAAACTAGACGAATGCGTTTCTTCAAGTACATACAACATTGTTGTCAAATCAAAACCATATAAAAAATTTATATGAAAAGAAAAAGACTTTTTGAAATACCAAATGATTGACCATTTCATCTGGTCCATTTATCATAAAATCCTCATAAAATAAAAAGGGCAGCTGTTTTTTCCCAGTTGGTGTGAAACAAATGCAAGGTTTTGTAAAATGTAAGTAATGATAAACTACAGTCTGCGCACAATGGATGGAGCACCTCTAGAGCTTGCAACAATAGTGGCATGTCACCATCTGGTTGATTGCATTAATTTGTTGGCTGGGCTCATATTTGATTTAGAGGTACTTTGGGCAGAGCAAGTGAATTGACCTGCATTCATTGCCAGGCAACATCAGAGAGCGTTTGACAGTGCTGCTCAGTTCCCTCATAAAAACCTGATTAAATTCTGGAAATTTCTGAGATGCAAGCTGTTAAGCAGTCTGAGCAAACTGCACACACAGATCAGAGAGCCAAGTCAAATAAGAACACAATGCTAAATTTAGATGCCATTATAGCTATTACAGGTTATATTATAGGGCAAAGAACAAGACTGTGCTAAAGATAACTGAAAATGTGATCATTCATAAATGCATTTTATGTTGGAGTTACAAATTTTAAATACTGTATGATGAGAGCGCTTTAGATTATTTTTAGATGCTGTATTGCACAGAGCTCAGTGCAGGATATGATAAATGCAATCTCATCATGTTCAGCATCTGTGAGTCTGTGGAGGTTCACATGATTAGACTGTTTTTCTTATTAGTGCTTAGCATTAATACAGAAATATAAAATAGTGAATTTCTGCATCATTGAGCATTGTAACTGACCACAACACACCCCTATAAACAAAAAAGGCATACAGCATTTTAAAAGTGTAATTAACAATGTATACCAAACTGAATACGATGGAAAAGTATTAAAGGTTTCACTCCAAAGACAGCGACAAAAATATTCAGTCTTTTTGGATATAGACCTCTCTTGCAGGAAGGTACAAGACATTATGTTTCTACCAGTCAGTGTAATGGGCTTTAGTGGTAAATTATTGTACCCATTAAAGCAGCATGGATTTTGTGTCAAAATCACACTTCTTTTTTCCATGAATGTCTCACATTGGCTTGTACATTTACTGGTTTTCTTTGTACTGGTGGTCAAGTGGCCTCATATATGAGTGTGTGAGAGAATTGAGCTTTTAGCGGTTCAGAAAATATTAAAATAAACAGTAAGTATCATTGAATCATCGATGATCTTTGAAATAGCAATGTCAAAAAGTTAGCATTAAACATGTGAGCAATCGAGTTCAGCACCATGGACAGCACAAAAAGCAACACCCCCACCCCCAAAAAAAAGAAAAGGAAAAAGAGAACTGAGGTAGAGTGGAACAAGAGTCACTTGTGAACATGAGTCATTTGTTTTAAAGCAAAATGAATATGAGACAGGTGTTAATAGAAAGAACTGAACATGGGTTAGATGTTCATGTAGAGAACAAACATGGGGCAGATGCTTATGTAAAGAACTGACCATGGGGCAAATGCAAATATTCAAATATTTGAAGAACTGCACATGGATCAGATGTTTACAGAGAAAATCAGACATGACCAGATGTTTAAAAATGAAAAATATATATATTTTTATGTAGAAACAGACATGGGTTGAATATTTATGAACAGAAATAATATGGGATGATGTTTATACAAACAAAACTGGGGTAGATGTTTAGGTAGAGAACCAACCATACGTTGGTTTTGAGGAGAACAAAGAGTGGTTTTTGCTTTTGAGAAAGACTGCAGAATTTTGGGGGGAATAATCCAAGAAAACTAAATAATGTTCCTGAAAACAACAGAAAACGAAGTCAATAGGAGTGGCCCCACAATCTAATTAGCTTAAAATACACTGAGAGCGGAGGAGGATGCTGTCATGGCAACTGCTTTCAGTGAGCACGGGCGCATTCATTTTTCTCAGATACAGATACACACTCACACACTCTTAATTTCACAGTGCCCTAAGCACCAAACTTAAATGACAATTAGCTTACGAATGTATCGACCGGGTTATTATCATGATCTTCATCTTATTTCCTTCCTCTTTTCTTCTCCTTCTTTTATCCTCTGTTCAGCTGGAAGTTCTTTAACACCAAAAACCTCAAAACAGGAATATCAAGAGAAACTCATTATACTAATGGATGATGTTAAAAAGCTGTACAAATACCATGAATTATTCTATTCCCGACCTCCTGCTTTTCTGTTACTTCTTCCTTTTCTGCACTTTCCTGGTGCTTGGTGTTCTGTTGCATCTTTTGTGTTGCACACCCCTCAATGCTGAAATCTAAATAAAAAATTATTGTGAGAGTTTTTTTTTTTTTGGTTTCCTTTTTCTTTAAATAATATATAAGCTCTATTATAATGTTTTTCCTTAAATTTTTTACCAGGCACTTAATAAGAAACTGTACAAACTCTACTTTTTGTAGTTGAATGAAATACAAACTCAATCTAGGTTTAGTCTAACATGTGGATGAATTATGTACCTTGTATCTTTACTTGTATCTTTACTTGTATCTTTTAATCAAGTAACCTCAATTTTTTAGACGAGGACTGCGGTTATAGCGCTGCAGCACTGCAGTTATAAAGTTTTAATAAAGAGTTTTTGGTTGGATCACTCTGAGCATAAAACAGTAGGAGAAGAAAGAAGGACAGAAAGTCAGCACTTGGATCATGATGCGAACAGATAAACAGGCTGAGCTCAAAACACACACACACACACACACACACACACACACACACACACACACACACTCGCACACAAACACACACATATGTATGTCTCATGAAACTTGAACGTCATTATGCACCAGAGTGAGTCACCACTTTTCTGACTCATACACTGCCTCCCTTCTTTAACCCCGCTATACGTCACAGGCAACATTATTTATCTATTATTCATCGCTCCATCAGACCCTCAGACGCAATGCATAGTGTTCATCACACAGATCACAAGAGGAGCTGCGTGGCTCCATGAAAACCAGCAAAGACAAACCTATTGTTATCTAGGGCACACTTTGTCTAACACCTAAACAAGCAAACCCATCTCAATTATCTTAACCTAAAAAGTATGGATTTTCTAATATGGATTTTCAAAAAGTCCAAACTTTGAATGCCTTAAAACCTTCCATTCATTCTCAGCACAAACAAGAAGTGTTAATATAGTGGAATGAGTTAGTTATAAGGCTTGGTAACGCAATGTTATAAAACAGTGTCTTATGGTTGATCCACCATTTTGTTCGGGTTAGTCATCTTAGCATGTTTCAGATTATTTCTTTATAAATAAAGTATAATAAAATAGCAACCTCTTGCATCTTAGAGCTTGGAAAGTATGTGTGAAGCTTTATGTGACCAATTCCCACTACATAACAGCTAATAATGGCTACCTAGTTACTAGCTAATAGCTACTAGTTACTGCTTTGACACTTTTACATTGTGGGATGAAACGCTTTCACTTTAAATACTTGTATATATTCACTAGAAAATGCATAGTGTTCTCTACAGGTTTTACAGTCTTTTAAAGTTTAGACAAGGGCACACACTGGCATATTAGCTGACAGATGGCAGTTATTTTTTAACACACCAATACATAGCACACTGCCTGGTGCCTAAAGGTAAAAGTCATATTTCCTTAAACTCATATTTTTCCCCCCTGCAGCTGATCTGTGAAAATGCACTAAATGGGACAGTTCTCTGTGTGAATCAGCAGCTTAACCACGCTGACTCTGAAATGCAATGTATGACACAGGGCCTTTAAGTGTAATCATTTTTAGCTTAAGCTGCAATATTGGATTGAGCTCGGAAGCCTGCGGGGTTGATATATAAGCTTAGGTGGAGGGTGGACATAAGAGGTCTGTCACAATCTGCTTACTCTGCAGACTTGAATGATTTCAGCTTCTCTCTCTCTCTCTCTCTCTCCCTCTCTAGCACTGTCCTTCCTTCAGCTCTCATGGTGCACAATTATTCATGCTAATGTTTTCTAGTAGAACCCATTTTACCTATGTTCTCTTCATTCTCATTTCCCTGTTCTTGCCTCCATCCTCTCTTCCTTTTCTGCTCAGGCATCCTCAGAACTATAAACAGTGTTGTTCATGTGGCTGTGAGTACAGGTTAAGACCATGTTCTACCTTCAGCTATGACAGACACAGTGCTCATCTATTAAGGCAATTTCATTACACACTAGAAATTAAAAAATTTGCTTATCTTATATCATCTCTTATAATATGGTTTATACTTTCAGTTTAAAATTGTGTTCTTTTGAAGTTTTTTCTAAAGCAGTGGGTGTGCCGTATGGCTTGGTGCCCAGCCAGTATTCCATTACCCAGCGAGCTGCCTCTAGACCAGACAAAGTGTAACCACACACCCTGACCTTGGGGATTAATGGCTTTGACAGTTTGAAAGTCAAAACTGAGAGAAAGGTCATTGCTGCTTCTTCTGTATTCCAGAACAATGACTTGCATCTTCTTCTACCTTTTGGTTGTTGTGGTACAATATTATTGAGTTACATTCATAGTAACTTTCTTACTGGAATACACATACAAAATAATTCTGCTCCTGTGTTGCCTTGAACATAACAACACAGATGTGAAAAGCATGATTGTTTAAATGCTTAAACTTTTTCGAACCAGCCTGCCATTATAGAATCTTCACTTTGAAACCTGACACTCATATTCAAGAGAGACATGGATTCTTCTCAATGCTGGGGTTTCTGAGAGCCAGTTTATTGGGTGATTTAGCAGAGGGGCTTCTGCCTTTCATTCATGTTCATATCGTGTGTGCATCATTCATGCATGTCCTGAATAAAAAAAAATAAATGATCCATTTCTCTCTTTCTATCTGATGGAATGCCTCAGATAGAAGCAACTTTCAGTGTTTGTGTGAAGAGAAATAGGTAGACTAATTAAAATTCTCAGTATTATTTCACTACAAGCCTCTTCAAGGAGCTTGTACTGCTGTTTTGCAGATGCATCAGCCCAAACAGCAGCCCATGGTTCAGTCTATTTTGCAAATTCAGCTTTTAATCCCAATTCAATCCCACCCAATCCCATTAAACTGACACAGTGTTGTTTCTGCAGACAGTCTGTAATGGAATATATGAGGAGTATGACTACATGTGGCTGTTGAGAAAATGGATGATTGTAAACTTTCAAATGCACACAATTTTAAATGAAATTTTCTTCACAATTAAAGTACCTTGACATTAACTTTGTCTACTTCTGTCAGCCGCTCCCTGCCATCCATGGAGGGGAAGCTGTACGCCTTCGCCGTGACCTTCGTGACACACTTCCCTACGAGGCTCAGATGATGTCATATCCACCTGCTGACTTTAAAGCGCGGGGCAATGACCTTTACTACCAGCCAGAAGCAGTGAGAGCCCAGGGCTTGGGCCAGGCCCTGCAGCGGCTGATGGAGAATGACCAGAGGCGGGAGCAGGAAGCAGCGTATCTGGCAGGTCTGCTGCACCTATTGAATGAGGCAGAGAGCAATGGCCAAGGGAAACAGGAGGAGGAGGAGGAAGAAGAGGAAGGAGACTTCCAAGGGCAGTACTCTCCAGACTATGATGAGACGGAGCAAGCTGTCTCCATGGCCAAACCACAGGTCCTTCTGGACCCTCAGCTGGCTGAGGCTCTGCTGAACCGCTATAAGCAGGAGAGGCTCCTTCAGGCTGGACTTAACCCAGCCTCCAACAGCCTCCAAGAGAGAGAGCAGGAGAGAGACCAGGAAATACTCCGGTGAGTAGAAACTCAACAAACCTAATCAATCTTTGCACTGATTTATCTTTTTTTTTTGTTGCAATTTTAAATTAAAAGGATATGAAATAATGTAAAAAAATAATAATTATATTTGCCAAGTCAGAATTGTTCACAAAGTTGGTCATAGGATCTAGAAGTCCAAAACAACTGATGCTTGTAACAACATATAATATGAGATACATAGGAATGTATGCTAACTGATGTATAAGACTTTGTTTAATGTCAGTTTTACAGTTTTAGCATTTATGGTCTAATCTGAAAGTCCTAATTTTATTTACACATGTAGTTGTCGATGTAAGTGATTCCTAGTGGAGTGGTCTTTAAGAAATTCCTGTGTAGACATGTGTAGGTTAGTTTTCTTTTTTGGGCCATAAAATATGATGCAACACAAATGCTTTTAATACTGAATTTTAGATTACCTTTAATAACTATTCTGACAATAATGTAAGGAAAGAACTCATAGAAGTGAGTCATCATCTGAGTTTATAATACTTTACTCAGGTACTTGGTTGAGAAAATCCTCTCCAGTCTGATGCCAAAAAACCAGCCCAACCCTTCAAACCACCGAGCTAAAAGGGACATCACTGTGGTAGGCAGTGTTGGACGGAGCAGTGCTGCTGTGCCACGGCGACCCAGACGCTCTCTGGACTCTGCCCCCGTCCCCTCCTCCATTGCTGAGGCTTCTCTGCTGCGGGTGAAGAGGCTGGGAGATGAAGAAGATGATGAAGGTTTTGCAGCTCAGAGCAACAGATCACCCCGTGCTGGCCTGCAGAGAATTAAACGAATCGATACAGACATCCCCCCTCCTCCAAAACACAACCGCAAACGCCGGGCGGTGACCTATGACCCCAACCTCATCGCTCAGCACATTCTACAGTACCTACCAGCATAGACAGAGAGGGTTAGAAAGAGAGAGAGAGGCAGAGAAAATCAGCCGTTTATGATAGATTTCATATGCTGACATATATGTGACAACTCACTGTAAACCGCTAATGTCCAAACACCAATGTATCTGCTTCAGCTCAAAAATAATTAATGAATACTTCATTAAATCAAACAATCAAATAAATCAAACAATGCTTCATGCACTGCATATACGCAAATTGAGGTTTTTATGCATTTATAGTGGATGTCCTGAGTCACCACACTTTTCTGCTAAATCTTTACCTTCAACATGAGTTTTTCTGGTTTCTATTCACCTCTAGTTACAGCAAAGCTGTAAGAGTACCTGTAGGACATGAAGCCTTTCATCAGTTCTAAATGATGCAGTACTTTATTACCCATAGAGAGATGAAAAATAAACTGAAGACAAATATCAAAACAGGTCCTATCCTGAATCTTTACAACCGGAAGCTTGAGCCAAAGTAAAAAACCAAAGTATGTTTAGGAAGATGGATAAATTCTTATACACCATGCAGGTGTGTGTGTGTGTGTCTGTGTGCATTTCATTGCTTCTGTGTCCCCTTCAAAGCTCATTGCACCAATAAGTCGCAAAAATGCAGTTTCTGTGCAGATAAGAGCTTTTAGTCTCTTATTGATTTCTCTGGCACAAAGGTCCAGGGCCATCCAGCCACCACACACATTAATCCACCAAGTGTCACTGCTGCAGCCCGTTTGTGCTGACACGCTGTCCTAGCCGAACTCTCATTTCACAGCAGTGAATGGTTCACGTGGATATTTCACGAAGGGTTCTTTGAATAGTCCGAAGTCAACACTGTCCAACAGTAGAAGGGATAAGAAACGTGTGATGGGTTCATCCACCTTTTGGCGTGAAATGTTCTTGCTGAAGGGTAAAAAGACTAACACACTAACCTTTACATGTAGAAACTTAGGAAGAATCATTTCATATAATAAACATTTTGACCATTAGCCTTAATGTGGCAACTTTCTAAAAAAAACTTATGATATCTAGCATAAGGCTAGCAGCCAGCTTCTAAATTAACACAATTAGCCATTTTGGCAGAGCATTTCTTAAATAGCCACTTAGGGAAGGTGCAGTATTTTAGTAAAGACTCTTTATGGCTCATGATGTGAATCTGACACTGGCAAACACAAAAAACACAAAATTAAATTTCATGTTTGTGCTGTTTGGCATGCAAGACATGCTCATAATACGAACTGGAAAACATGTTAGAAAGGCCACCTTAAAATAACTTTTCTGTAACAACTGATCAGCAGTGCCAGTGAGGTGGAATTTATTATTTCTTACAAAACCCACAATTTTTAAGCTTCGGGCCATCAGCCGTGCAGAGATTGGGATCTTTTTTCCATCGATTCCACTAACGTATTTTAGCTGCATCCAAAAGCTCACCTTCGTACATTCTACATACTGCACTACTAAAGGTGTTTATAAAGAGAATTTTCTGTTTCTACACACAATACAGCGTGGAAATATTCAGTTTAGGATGCAGCCCTGGTTTGTTGGGAAGGTCACGGTTGTGTGTTAACTGTGAATTATTTTAATATCACTTCTTTCTGTTATCATTTTTCCTGTGTAGTCTCCATTGCCTTGTTGAACTCGGTGGAGAGTGATGTTTGTAAAGCTTGTTTTCATCTCTGTCTGGATTTTAGTAACATTTCTAGCTAACAGCACTCCAATCTGATTCTCATACAGAAAAACAAAACAGCATCCCAAGTGAATTCTCTGCTCTCTCTTTCTTTGAGCTCATATGCACATTATTGTTACTAAAATATAAAATGTCAACTCATCTGTGTGGAAAAAGTCACTGTCGTCCTGCTCTCCCCTGCTTTTAGTGCCCAAAGAGCCAACCATTCAATTAATGCTGAGTGGGTTTTCAACGGCACCTTTCAGTTCCCTCTCTAATTTTCTCTCCAGCAGAGCCTGTGCAAGAAAACTGCCTTTCACACTGTATTATAGCTTTACATTTCAGTTGCTGTGCATACATAAACTCTTGTATTAAATGCACATCTTAGTGCGCGGAAGGTTTTATTGTAAAAATCCATTTAAGTTCAATAAACTGTATGTGAACAACCATTTTATCCAGCCTCAGTTATTTTTGTTGAAGCAGGATTGTGGCATAATTTCATTCAGCTGCTCGTTATCTGGTCCTACACTGAAAATTCTGTAAATCTTCTTTCTGTGTAATAAAACGACTTATACGTTAGTAACAGGGAGCTAATATTTTATTAATTGTTTTTAACATTCCATGAAAAACAAAGGTCAATTACAATAAAAACAGGTCCATTAAAGTAAATTTCCTGTGTATTTTCTCCTCCCCTCACAGTCACACCATATAGCCTCTAAAATCTGTTTCTAGAAATCTAAAAACTGATGACAGTTTTTATAAGATGCAAATGAGTAGACCAGTCAAAATCCCATTTCTTTGCCTAGAAAACAGCATTTATTAAATACATTACTAAACAGATCTAATCTTAGCATTGCTTGATATGATATCTGTTCTACATTTGTAATATCCCTTAAGTATTATATTTTACAACACTGTAGCATGCACCATACTGACTGTACTGACAAGAAACCTGAAATACACACTGAAAATGACAACAAATTACTTTTTATGGTTTTGACCAGGGCTGTCACTATCACATTAATCTGCCATCTAAATGAATAGTGAACCAAATTTTGGACTAGATTCAGAATGATTCACCTGTTCTTTTTTTCCAAGGGCAAATGATATTTAAAAAGTACTAACAATAACAAACCATGCATAGCCTTTAAAATGGTCCCAGAACACTTTATTAAAAAAGATCAACAAATAAAAGATAAAGATCAACAATCAAATCCATTTTTTAAAATGTGTAAAAATACTTTGTTGGAAAAATGCACAGAAATGTATACCAGGCAGTAAGGGAACATTAGCAAAATATAAAATATTAATTTTATTCAGAATAATTGGCAGGTAATCATTGCTGATTTTTGGAGAAGACACATATTAAGCCAGCGAGTGTAATCGAGAAACTGTGACAGCCCTAGTCTTTACACAGAACAGTGCAGTAGATCAGCCCATCGGGTAAAATCTGTTTGTTGTAATTGATTCATGAAAGACACTCATAGTCATTGGATTCTTGGACACATCAAAAAGGACCAGAAAGGCAAGACATTGTAATGGCCTTCTGTCCCTCATTCTCTCCTGACAGCGACCACTGCAGAGAGAGAATAATATCACTCCTTCCAGAGCTGGAGGATATGGTTGCTGGGTGACTGTTGCCAGGTGACTGTTTCTATGCAGAGAGATTATGTAAGCAGAGCAGTCAGGGGGATGATTTCATTCTGAGTGGGAGGAGGAATCACACTCCTATCACATCACATCTTTTTTTTTCTCTAAGGGAAGAGAGGATAAGATGAGAAGAAAACCATCTGTGTGAATGGCAAGACAGAGAGAGAGAGGGAGAGAGATCAGCCATGGATAAAAGGAGCATAATGGAAGAAGATTGAAGCAGTGGGGGGCGAAAAGCAAGATGTAGGAAGTGGAAAATAATTAGAGAAAGGAGTGAAAGGAGAGAAAGAAAGAGACATCAAAGTCAATTATCATTCAGTTTTATAAAAAATATTCAGGCTTTCTTTTAATGCCATTGTAACAGTTTATATTTGTTTGCAAAACATATAATACATGACACTTTTGTATCTCTAAAAATCAACAGTGGAAGAGAAAAAGAATCAATGCAAATCAATGTAACAAGTCATTTGGGAACTGATCCGTTAATTATGGCATTTTGACACAGACAGCTATTGGTGGTGAAGCAGACAATGGAGATATTTTAGACAAAGGAAAAAAACAAAGAGAAATGTTTTGTTGCAGCAATGGAGATTTATTTTGATGCTTAACACTGAAAAAAGAGCAAAAAGGTTGATGGTCAGTAATACCTGAAGTAACCGCCGTAATAGTGGCCTTACGCCTCCAGTAACAGCCCAGTCACTGAGGAGGAAGACATGGAGGACAGGCTGTCACTGATGATTTGAAAATACCAAAAAAACAAAAAAAAACACAAAAAAAAACACAGGAGCTAACTCCTGTGGTCATGGCAGTTTGGGACCATTTACCATTGCAAATCTAATTGTATTACCAGAAGATTTTTATGATCAATAAGCTGTTGGGGGTAAGCTTTGCACACACACGAAACTTTTGTGCATTATGATCACAATTTGGCATTATTACCCATAATTAGTAAAAGAAAAGTGTTTTTCTTTGCCATGATCGGGGTTTTATTATAATTAATGTGTATTACCAAAATTACACTTCATCATGAACCTTCATATAAACACACTGCCAGTCAAAAATAATTGCTTGAAGAGATTATCTTATCTGTTTCCTTAAAGGAAGAAAAGCACAAATTACAATTATTTCATAATTCCAAATGTTCACCACTGTCCACAGACCACCTACTATGTTCTTAGTGCATTGCCCAGCAAAGCATCACAGGCTTTCAATGGGTTTGAAACCATGACTGAATTTCATTTCATGAACTATCTTGCATCCTCTTTTAACATCAGTCGTTAGTTATGGTTTGTCTTCAAGGTGAACAGACAAGATGAACAGATAAAAAGTGTATGACAGATGTGTATGCAAGTGATTCTTTTTAACTGCTGGTGTAAAGTTTCTATATATGACACTTGTTCATGTACACCAAACTTGTACCTACACTAGTAGACCATTTTATCAGCTCTACTCCCCATAAAGGTATATGCAGGCTCACATGTTTCTAAGTTGCATATGTTCCATTTTTGGGCATTAACAGCTTGAGGGGTATGAAGCCCCCAAGACCGGCATGTTGAGCTGTGGAGAAAACTGGAGTGATGAAGCTCCTTTCTATGCCATTGGGATGCAGTGAAGAGGTGTTTGTGATACAGAACTATCCAGCATCAGTGTCTGACAATCTCAACAATGCTTCTGTGGCTGAATATAACCAAATCCTTACAACAGTGTTCCTTCATCTAGTTGAAAGTCTTCTCAGAAGAACAGAAGCTGTTACTTCAGCAAAAGGGGGATACAATCTTTCTCCCTACTATGACTTTTCACTTTTTTAATTTTATATAATTACAGGGGTGCCTTGACTTACGAGTTTAATTCGTTCCGTGATGGAGCACTTAACTCAAATTACTTGTATGTCAGATCAATTTTCCCCATAGGAATGAACTGAAATGCCATTAATCCATTCCGGACCCCCAAAAAAACACAGCATTATTTTTGATATATGTTTTTAAATAAGAAAAATGTGCCTATAAATAACAAATATTGTATAAAAACACAATACAATAGAATGAACTACAATAAACTGGTTTTACTAAGTATAATGTACAGCATTTGCCTTGGAGATCTGACGACTTATAGATGCTGACAAAGTGGAGGAGAAAGGCTTCTGTTACAGGTGCAGAGTGTAGAAGTGCTGCGCCCCTACTGCTTCGCCAAGTTGACTACACGCACACCTCTGTCATGTTTTTCGATCATTTCTTTCTTTAATTCAATGCACATCATCCGCTTCTTCTTCTCAGCACTGTCCTTCGCACTCACTTTCTTTGGACACATGGTTGGAAAAACAAAGTTTTGCAAAATAGCTGCAAGCACAAATGCAGGCACAACACTGATGCTTCCACTGCGAGCGAACCGCTTAAAGTGAACAAGTGAGACACGGGATGCTGGGCGGATGTTGTTCACTGCGCTGTTTAGCAATGGGTATCTGAACCTTCAAGCAGAACCAAGCGTCTAACAAGCTGAACTGGCTCATAACCCAAATTTTTGCTCTCAACTCAAAGCAGAAACACGGCCAACAGACCGCTTGTATCTCGAAAAGCACGTTAGTTGGGACACTCGTAAGTCAAGGTACTACTGTATCTTAAGTGCTACATTTACAACCACATATATTAGCTTAGGTTTGTCAAACAAATGCTATATTATTTCTGTCTCCCAGCTCTTCCTCATTTAGGTCCTTAAAATGTGTTTTGCGTTTATGGATTGTCAGTAAAATATTTAATAAATAACATGTTTACCCTCACCATCCTTGGCATCATCTGGGAGAAGGGCGTCTTGCCGGTTGCCGAGGACGAAGGCCAGTGTGGCAAGGATAGCTGCGTCCAGAACACCCAGCATGGCTAGCACATAAGCCCAGTGGACAGTGCAGTTCCCTGGTGAGAAACTGGCCACGCTCTCCCCACACAGTGCCCGCATCTCTGCACACTCCCATGAGTCTGGGAACAACACACACGCCAGAGCCAGACAGAACCCTGTAGCAGGAGACAGCATAAAGTATTCAGATGAAATGTATTAGACTAAGTATCTCTCTCTGAAATAAACATAAAACAACAACCTCACATTCAAGAGGGTGCAGGGTCTGTAGCAATAAAATATTAGCCATGCAGGTGCTGCATTCCACAGAGCTTTGTTTTAGGTGTTGACTCTGCTGCTGGGATGGAAAATACTTTACTTTGTAAAAGCTATACTTTATAATAATGTATGGTTATTTTGTTAAGTTTGTACTATTTTTTAAATAATACTAACGAAATAATACTAATGTTTGGTAATTATTGCTGAGAGCAAGAAATGCATTTTTTATTTTAGAAGCTGGGATGAAAAGCATTTTTAAACGAGAAGCTTTTCTCTTTTCTCTTTTCTCTTGCCAGCCGAGTTATGGGCATGACTATGCTGATTGCTTTATAAGGACCAGCATGACCAAACAGTCACTGCACCACACACCACAAAACTAAGAACATAATATATGCAAAAATACTATCACTTCAGTGCAACTTTTCTTTTACTACCCATTTTCAGCTGTGCTGGGAGTTACAGCAGACTTATGGGCTGGCTGGGTAAACAATCCTTATCATGTAATTACCATTGAATGTACAAAGAAAACATGCTGTTAAAAATATTCACTTTCATATTCAAAATATGGGCAAAAAAAGAGTTTTTGGCTATTCCATGTACAGCAACAGCATGGATAAATGTTTGAGGAAAGTGTGTGGTGACTTAAACCTGCGAATAAAGTCATGTCCCTGTTCCTGGCACTAGAAGCCCCATCCCATCCAACACCCATCTCACAAGGTTTCCACACTTTGGTGTTTTCTCCCAATATATTTGACTTTACTAATTAACTCATTACTAAGGTGTTCAAACTACAAAATGTTTTTTTGAGAAAAAAACCTGAGAAAACCAGGTTGTGCCCTTGATCTATTGTTGTTTTCCCAGAAATGTGCAGAATTCAGTAGCTGTAGAGCCAGATCCCTCAAAGCATGTGTTTGTGACTTGGACAAATTTTGTTATGCTACAATATGTTTGTAGTGTGAGAAACCAAAGATAAATGTCAAATTATAAGATGTTTTATAGAAAACACTTAGTAGAATAGGAACAATCTTACTCACCTGCAGTCAGCTGCAGCCAGGCACAGATTTTATACACAGTAGCGGCATTGCAGAAGCGAAACAGACAAAGGCAGCCAACGCTGGCCCACACCATGGTCAAGGACATGCAGACCAACACAGCTGGTGACTGGAAGGCTGGCAGAGGAGTCAGGGTGCGCAAGGACCCCCTGCATTCTGGTGCGGGCCAGTCTGACTCTACACACACCTCAAACAGGCCCAGTGTCCCAGCCTGAGGGGGTGTTACCCCACCTCGATAGCGCAGCTCCCGTGTGCCCACCCAGGATGGTTGGATGAGGATGACCACCTCAATGACGGCGAAGCATAGCGTACACACGGCCCACAGGACACCCACAGCTCTTGCACTGCGGATAAACTCTGTCTGGTAGAGACGGGCCACCTCTGTCGCATGGGGCTGCATGACCACAGAACAGGCCTAAGAGAAGAATAGCACTGTTCACTTAAGGGGCAAATATTCTACCATTTTAATGCTTTTTTATATTTATATAAAAAAACAATATTTCATATTTATACTATTTGCGTGGGTTTACTAATAATAGCCACACTTCATTACATGACCATTTTGGTCTTTAGCCCTGTTTTTGCTCTTGTGACTGATTCACTCTCTTCGCATCGGCTATTCTAAACTGAACAGTCTGACAATCTGACTATCTAAAAAACAATGTCTATACTGCAATTTAAGAAACTGTTCAGTTTAGAGTAAAGCGTTTCAGTCTGAAATCTTCATGTTAGAGAAAGATTCACTTTAGAATGTGTAGATCCTTTGAAAGGCTGCAATGATCGCTCAGGAGCAGCACCACATCTAAAGCCTTTTCTCACCTCAAGAATTCTACTACAAACTCTGCTGGAACAACTGCTTTGCAAGACATCAGCATCAAAACCCCAACAAATTCAGTTTCAGAGTTCAGAATGCTTTTGGTGTATAGATGAAAGAATGGGGAGTTATATTAGTATGGGATATATTTAGCACTGGCTAATTTTAGCATCCTTGGCTAGTAAGCTATGACATTCAGTTTAAGGCAGTACTGTGGATTATTACAGTAATTCAGCAGTTCAGTGTTCCACAACCACTGAGCTGATCCTGGAGCCTGGAGCCTTTAAGACGTACTGTACTGTGCAAAAGTTTTAGGCAGGTGTGAAAAAATGCTGCAAAGAAAGAATGCTTTCAGAAATATAAATAATTATTTTTTATTTTGATCAGTTTACAAAATGCAAAGTGAGCGAACCAAAGAAAAATCTAAATCAAATCAATATTTGGTGTTACTACCTTTTGCCTTCAAACCAGCATCAGTTCTTCTGGCCCCCACAGAGCCCTGATCTCAACATCATCCAGTGTGTCTGGATTACATGGAGACAGAAGGATGTGAGGAAGCCTACATCCACAGAAGATCTGTGGTTAGTTCTCCAAGATGTTTGGAACAACCTACCAGCCGAGTTCCTTCAAAAATTGTGTGCAAGTGTACCTAGAAGAATTGATGCTGTTTTGAAGGCAAAGGGTGGTCCCACCAAATATTGATCTGATTTAGATTTCTCTTTTGTTCATTCACTGTATTTTGTTGATTGATGAAAATAAATGATTAACACTTCCATTTCTGAAAGCATTTTTTCCACACCTGCCTAAAACCTTTGCACAGTACTGTATATTGTTGTTATAAACCATCTGTCACCCTGTGTGTTTGCGGCTTCATAAAATATGTACGGAACGTCATGGTCATGGGAAATGGAATTTCCCCCTTTATGAAAAAGTTGGAGGCAATGTGCAAATGTTGGCTTACAAATATACCAATTAATTTAAGGGGGCACTCTTGTGGAATCACATGATTTCTGGCTACTCAAATTTCCAGTTTAATGATGATGCATCATTTTCCATGGTATTTGCGCCAAACAACCAACTTCAGATTTTGAATCACAAACAGCATCCAGACCAATCAGATTGAGCTCTTAAACCAATCAAGGGGTGGACCACTGCTTTTTTACTGCAAAGTTATAAAAAAGTTAGAACAAAGGCAGTGGTGAGAATGTTGCTTTCTACATTTTTAAATTACTAACATCACTCTGTCATACTGACAGATGAATCACAGCCTCATAAAGAAATTCAGTAAAATCGTAAGTCAAAAAACAGGTGGACCCACTTGTTTGGGTTTCTGAAACCAGTTATTTAGTCATGATTCCTGTTTAAGTTGCACTTCTATTATGAGATGCAATACATATTGTCCTAAAATATAAAAAACAATGTGTTTTTTTTTTTTTTTTAAATCTTTAGCTTTTGTGATGTGAAAGTGTAGTGCATTTAACCAACAGTATAAGTTTTAAAGACAATTAACAAAAAAGAGTTCAAAAGAAAAAAGGTCTGAAAATTGTCATATGAAAATCAATTGTTTTTATCTCCTCACCAACATTTCAGTGAAAAAGAGCAAATGCAGGATATGGGCCCATTCAGATATCGAGAACAAAAACAGTCTGTATTAGCACATTTTAAGCATGATCTCTCTGCTAAAGAGAAATCTCCAGAATGGTTGGTGATCACTGGATTAAAGTATTAAACCATGCAGTGTTAAGTGCACAACAGCATTAATCCCACGACATGGAGAGGACAAAGGAAAACATGAAAATGCTCATGGTGATTACCAAAGGGGAGACACATGAGGATGTTTCAGAGACAGAGCTCAACGAGAGAAATGATGACGCTCACTGAAGAGAAAAAAAGACTGACAAGCAAGGCAATCATGTGAATGAGCCAATGACCATGAAAAGATGATGCAAGGACAATGAAAATCACCTCTCTCTCTCTCTCTGTCCTGCTGGCCACTCTTCTGTGGCTCTCCGTCTATTTCTTTCACTGTCTCTCAGGAAGCGAAGGGCAAGAAAAGGTTGCGTGAAAAAGATCACATTAAAAATCAATTGCAGCGCCACATTGCAGGCGACCAAGGGAGAGGAGAGAAAAAAAAACAAAATGAAATGAGAGGTCTTGTCCTCCTCCTACACCTTGTCCTTGTGGGTTAGTGATGGGAGTGATGAACGACGGTAGCAGCAGGCCCACAGCAACGGAGATGCAGACACACATGGAATGATGAGGGGGGGGAGGCAGGGAGAGAAGGAGAGTGAGAGAGAGAGATAAAAGGAGGAAGCATGGCGCTTTTCTACTAGAAGGGAGGGGGTTCATCCAAACACACTCACTCGCCTTGCTCCCAGATACACAGCAGTGATGCAGAGGTACTGATGCTGAATAACAGCAACATTTCTACTGTCATTTAAAGCACCAAGGCAGGAGGAAGCAGCAAAATGGGAAACATGGAAATATATAAGACCATTTATACCAGTATTAACATGAAGGACGAAGAAACAAAGGGTAACAGGGAGTATAGCATGAAAGAAACTGTGAGAGGCAAACTGAGAAAGAGAGCTCAAGAATAAGCCAGAAAGAGGAAGAGAAGATTGTGCTCATTAGGAAAGGCTGCAGGCTGTTCTGATGCCTAGACACAAGCACTGTGATGAGTAAAAGCACCACTCAGGCTGTTTGTGAGAAATCCCTGACCCACTAAATGACACATTGCTCATGGTGCCAGACTACACAGCACATTGTGAGACTGCTATACGAGTCTGACTTACACAGTGTGCACAATTATTAGGCAAGTGAATATTTTGAGGATGCATTTTAATGTGGAACAAATACAGTGCTATCAGTCAATCCAAAATATTAAAACCCTCTGAAACCTGAACGTTTTATAAATGAAATGTGAGAGTGAAGATTCTCAGGGGAATGCATATGTGTGCACAATTATTATACAACTATTAGTGTGCAGAATTATTATATAACTATATGAAAAATGAAAATGTTCCCATCTCACTTGTTCATTTTCATCTGTTAAAGTGAGAATAATTAACCAGTAAAAATGCACAAATGAACCTTTCTGACATTTAAAAATATAAGAAAAATGTGTGACCAATATAGCCACCCTCTTTGCAAGAACAGTCATAATCCTTCCGTTCATGGAGCCTGTCAGAGATTTGAACTTTTCTTTCCCCGTAAACCTCCCGTTTAAGAAGAGTCCACAAGTTCTCATGGTCAGGTGAGGAAGGGGACCATGTCATTAATCTTTCATCTTTAAGGTCTTTACTGGCCACGCAGTGGAGAACTTGATGCATGTGATGGAGCAACATCCTGCATAAATCAAGGTCTTTTTGAAAGATGCACTTTTTCCTGAACCACTGCTTGAAGAAAGTGTCTTTTAAAAACTGGCAGTAGGTTTGGGAGTTGGTTTTGCCCAACTAGATCATCTTTAATACCAAAAATACCATCAAAGGAGTTCTGTACGCATTACTGATCCAGCCTAGTGTGTCTTGTTCTCAGTGGTGGTTGGGTTTCAGTGTTCTTTACCTTGTCCATGACTCTAAGCAATGAAAACCTTGTACTTCTGAAAGTGAAAGTGACTACCCTTGTCATTGTGAAACGCAGCACAGCTGTACACAATGAAATTCAACCTCTGTGTTTCACCCATACACACACGTGCAGCAGGGGGCAGCTATTGAAAGCCCCGGGAGCAGTGACAGGGATGGTACTTTGCTCGAGGGTACCTCAGGGCAAACTACTGGTGAGGGAATCAAGGCCACAGTCTTCCGATCTGGGACAACTCCCTAACCACTAGGCCACCGCTGCCCCTACTAATACTAATACAGGCATAGTATTACCAGCTGTGCTTTTGGAGACACTCCAGGTAGGTTAAGTTCTGGAATATGACAGCATTGGAGGATCATGGCTTTCTGGTAGCATCACATTTTATTATTTTTTTTCAAACTTATGGCAGTTAATTTATGTCTGTTTATACTTGGCAGTAGAAAAGCAACTTGGTTCTTCTTTCATCATACCTTTCTCCGTACACCAGCTGACAGGAAAAAAAACACCTCCAATATGGAAGAAGGCATGGATGGATGGATAGATTGATTCAAATGGGTCAGTTGTTCCAGTGTTGGAAAGTACAGTGGTAACCAGGCCATGAATCACTTGTATTGAGAACAGTGTTGTAAGTAGAAACTGTAGCATTTGTGTTCTAAAGCACAGTGGGAGAAGACAACTGCTGCATTCTCTAACCTTCCAAAATGTTTGGAGGTGACTGCTGTTGTCAAGGATGACCTGAATTCTTCCCATTCACCTGTCCAGCACAATACCCAGTGAGTCCACAATCCTGTGCAACACCAAGCCAGCCTTCTTCACCAGCTTTAGTGTTCTTATCCATCATACTGCCTCCCCAATAAAAAGAGGACACTGACAACAAAGAGAGCATTTCACTACACACATTGAATGACCGGAGGCTTCTGAGCAAAAGGATCCTGTTCTGTCAGTTTCTGTAGGGGGCATGTTTTCACAGAACAGTCTAGCTCAATACCAAGGTGGACACCCAGATATTTATGTCTCCTCCACATCAGTGTCCCTGTTAACGGTTATGATCTTAACTGTTAACGGTTACGATGTTAAAAGTCTGAAAGAGAAGCTTGGACCTGCACAAATCCACAATCATCTCTTTGATTTTTGTTGTGTACAGAACTTGCCAGTTCCTGCCTCTAATCATTGAAAGCTCCAATCAGATCCCTTTAATCATCTTCCTGCCCATTCCTTATACATGCCACAATAGCTGTACCATCAGGCTATGTATGAATGTGGCTTAGGTCCAACTCATATTTGAAGTTTACAGTTAAACTGGGCCCCGACCTTAGGCTCACTACCGTCCAGCCAAATAGACTGCAGTCGTCCTGTCAGTCCTGTAGTAGCAAATCCACAAGGGGGAGGTGAAACACTCCCATTGTTTCCAAGTTATCCTTAAGAACTGAGGGTATTACTAATAAACCAAACAATCATGAATAAAGTCTAACTATGCATGTCTAATTTGGACATTGTTGCCGAAAATCTGAATTTTTTAAAACATTTTTTTTTAAAACTGATTTACTCTGCAGTGTGAACAAAGCCAAACAGAGTTGCTTATGGTTTTCTGATACTCCATAACATTTTTCAATAAAAATGGACAAATGTAACAAAGCAGTATAGCAGTCATCCTAATGTCTGATATTGTTCATTTCTGTATACTTTTCTATTTTAGTATTCACAACACTTTCTAACCACATAAGCAAGTCTAGTCCACATTTTTTCATCTAAGAGGAGGAAATTGTGATTACCACACCCTGATAACAGTATGAACTCCCAAATTTACCCACAGTCATAATCTTTGTATTACTTTTAGCTTAACTGTAAATGAAAAAGCATCAAACAGTGAACACCACACATTGGATATTTCTTCAGAATTATGAGCAGTGTGATACATTAATAAGAAAGAAAAAATACACAACTTCCATTAAACACAAAAACTTTCACAAAATGTACTGATGTATTGGTACCAAATCTTACAAATATGTTTTAAGGTTATTTTCCAAAACACAAGCCCATAACAAAGATAGAGATGTTTAAAGAGGAACAGGGCAAAATATAAAAAGATTAAAAGAGAACAGAAATTTACAACATTTAACTGCCTAAATATTGCACTAGTTATTGCTCATAATTTTGACAGGTTGGATAGCCTTGCTATGGTTTTGGGGAACATGTAAATACACTTCCAGTTTCAGAACAGTGAAAAGTAGTAATTTTTAATAATTCTCTTAATTCTTATTTTATATATGAAAAACTGCATGCACTGAAAATGCTTAAATTCTTTGCTGGTGTCTGCACTAATGTTCTTAGCACCAGGCTAGCTTATTGATTATGTTCAAAATACTCTTGCATTTTCAAAACCATAAGAAAGGTTTTTAAATGAATGTGCATTTCAGCAGAAATAAAAAAAGAATATTTTTGGAGTGTGTGAAATAAAACAGAACCTACATTCTCTAGAAAGCTTGTCTGGTAAATGACATCAGAACATCAAACACTGATTCAAACCATTTCAGGCACAGAGAAGTTGAATCAGTTTAAGTCTCCTGCTGAGAGGAAAAAGATGGTTATAACAGTTTGGGAAGGAAGATGAGTGTGCCAAACAGTTTATCAGACACATGGTGCTGCATCACATGTCACTTCCTCACGTGCGTGTGAAATGCACGAACGTTCTCACGCGCGTTTCAGTGCTTTCAGCTGGTTTAACTGAAGGGAGGAATTTCCTCTCCGAATTTGGCAAGATGAGCAGCATTCTTGGCGTCATAAAGCATCTAGGTACAAACATATACACAGTAAAAAAAATTAGTGCTTAGAGGTGTATCAAAGACAAAACAGTTTCAAAGAAATATATGGTTGGAAGAATAGAAAAATAGAAAAAAGGTATGATACCAATTTAAGAACTACTGATGATTGTACAAGTTTTACATTAATTTTTATTAATAGTAAATACTGAGTAAATGAAACTAAAAATATCAGAATAAAATATTTATCACAACTCCATGTGGCGTAAAAAACTATTTGAAAAAAAGAATGCCATCAAAGCCTTCGTACAGTTTGAACCTTTATTTTGTCATAGAGATGCAATAACCCACCTTGTTGTGGATGTATGACTCACAGGGGTAGCACCAGACAGACAGATCAGCAAAGCTGAGAACCAGAGGGTGACCGGACACCTGGTTGTGGGTCACCATATGTTCATTTACAAAACGACCACATAACACCTGCAAGAGTGTCCGTCAAAATAGACACAACGTTAACCTTGGCACTTCTGTTCTTTGCTGTAAGCATTTCTCTGTTATCCAGACAGCTTAACATGTGAAATCTTGTTAAAACTTCCATCATATTTCATCCTATTAGGTAACCTTTACTTTAAGGAGTTTCTTTTAACAGTTCTGGATGCTACTATGACCAAAATATTCTCACCAAAAGAGAGGAAGTACCTACTGGGCCTTAATAAAGGGTGGGGGAGTTAAAGAAGCAATTTTGGGAAGCACTGTCATACTGTCACCATGTTGGGTACCTTGTAACAACAGAGGCAGATCCAGTTTTCTGAGTCTGTGCCACACTCTTCACATGGTCGAAACACGTCTACACCCCCTGCTGGCACCGGCTGCAGTGAGTCCAAGTGTGGGCACCATGACAGCGGGTCCACCACATACATTTTGTCCTGAAAAGAGACTCTGTATAATGAAAACCCACGTTTGACTTCAATAGGTATCAATTCTAGTGTAGTCTGGTGTAGCTTAAGGCAGTATACCTGCTTTTCAGTCTTTTTCAGTTTAGAAAATATTTATTTATGTATGCAAATCTTTCAATGGAAAAAACCTTTTGTTAGTAATAACGTTGAAGGTTTGTGACAAATAACAAATAAACAACTACCCAAGACAGCATTTAATCTATAGTCAATTGCATTTACTCTTATCCGGATGTACCACCAAACAAAACAAAACAAAAAATTCCATCTCTGGCTAACATCAGGGATGGTACAGAACAAAAACAAAACTATGATTGATGAAGGTTAGAAACAAAACAATAAACTTACATCCATCCTGACTGCTGAAAACACCCAGTAACTTTCAGTGTTACACCAGATGTCCTCTGCTATCTGTGAGATATCCCCCTCCATATATACCATTTCCAAAGGCTTTCAGAAAATGTGGATGTCAATGAGCATGCGTTCTTCATTAGCTATTCTTGTCAGCAGAAAACTAGCAACTAACCTGATCTGTGTATGAACAGCACAATCAATGAGTCCCTTAACCAATGTTCTGACCGCACTTAATGCATAGCCTGAGGCTGAAGCACAAAAAAACTAAAATCCCTCTGTACCTCAACAATTGTTCTGGCCTTTGTAAAACCAAACATTTGGAGAATCCCAGCTACCCCAAAGGCACCCACCAACAATAGTTTTTGAGAATTGCAATTCATTGAGAATGCACAGTCAGCAGTATATTGTCTGTTTCTCAAAATCCTCTTATTTCCTAAAAATACCTTCTAGTAGTTGCATTATGTAATATTACACTGTTTCAAAATATCAGTGCCACAAATTTTAAATGTTTCCTAGAATATTCATTTGCCATGATTAAATCAATGTTAAAGGCCATCACACCATATTACACACATTAAGTTTTCTAGATCTTATTTTTACAAACATTGACACGCACATTCATTAGGAAAAGCTATGTGTTGAATTATACTGTACCATGCCCATATCCATGACAAGCTCAAAGACAGTTTTCTTTGTGTAGCCACAGGCTCCCTCCAATACACTGTTTTCCTGGTCGCTCACTGCAACATCATTTGTTTCTGCTCCCTCCTGCACTGACTGGAATGATTTTAGTAAAAGGAGATTTCAGTGAAACAAATGCTATTTTCTACCATTGAATTTCTTACCTAGAGTTATTTATGAAATTCACGTATTTTTTTTTAGAACATATTCCAAATTTAGAAACACTGTTTACCTGTTTTTCTGCTTTGATGGGTATAGACGCCACAGGTGACATTTCCTGTGTTTCTGTGACATCCCCCTGTGGGCTGGGTTTCACTTTGGGTCTTGCTCCTCCAGTAGGTATAGTCAGGCTGGAATTGACTGAGGTAGAAGGGCTGAGGTCCAGGGAGGATAGGTCCTGAATGAGCTCATCCAGAACTGAATCCTCTTGGGCAGTAGGGGGTGATGCTGGTGAGGTCACTGGTCGCTGGCTGGGACTTGGTTTCTGACTAACTTCATGTGGAGATTTTTTGCCTTTCCCTGCTGATGTTCGCTTGTTCTTGCATTGAGGAGAAGGCAAAGCCAACCTCAGAGACTCTGGAACTAATATTGAAACAATAAAGAACAATGAGCTTCACAGAAAAAAATCCAGTCTCACACAGCAGCAACTCTCTCCTTTTTTAAGATTTTTTTAACTAATGTTTGAGCTAAAAGATTTACCAATCAGAACTGGGGATCAATCCTAAAAACATATGAATGCCAAAAAAACTGCAACTAATCAGTGTGTGAGTACGCGTGTGTGTATGTGTGTGAAGAAAGCTGACAAAGCTGGCCTTACTCTGTATCCTGAGAGATCTCCAGTAAGGGGCATGTGCTCGCAAAACATTGTTGATGGTAATAACAGCACTGGGATGTGGAGGGGGCAGAGGTGGCAGCATCGGGGGGGCATCTCCAAGCAGCATACTAGTGCACATAGCCATGGACTCAGAGATGGAGGTGAGGTTATAACCTCCCTGTGTAGGAGAGGAGGAGCATGTACTGCTGAAATTTGATTGCCATTGTCAAAAATGCCCATAAATGCACTGGGTGGTGATAAACCTGATCTCTGAAGTCAAGATATAATGCTCTGCAGAGTTTTGTAACTTAATCTAGCAATCAGCCGTTACATGGCAACCCAACCATTTCAGCAAAATGTGTTAACAGCATAAAAAAAATGAAGATAAAAATAAATAAAGACAGAACCAGAATCAGTTCCAAAGGTCAGTTATTATTAACTTAATTTTTAGATATAAATACAGAACTGTTGGAGCCCAGTTTCTATCAGTTATTCATCAGTAAGACCACAGGACCGACCTCTAGGATGACCAGAACTCGCCCTGCAGCCAGACTCAGCAGCTGGTGGGTTAGATGGGCGTAGCCCGTTGGGGTCACCTTGTACCCACCCAATGGATCGCCCCGTGCTGCATCAAACCCTGCTGACACCAACACCAACTCTGGGGCAAACTGGAACAGAAAATTAAAGCATAGTTAAATATCAGAATGCAGACTGGAACTGAATGCTACCCTAAATTAAAAAAGGTTAGGATGGTATGGGAAATAAAAACAAAAACTTTTTATTGATTTCAGATAGTATAAACTCATATTTCCCATTAAAACTGGTCAAACATCCATTCCGGCATTTCAGGAATTCAATAAAATTGAGGACTGTAAAAAAGTTGGGACCATAAAGTATTTACCACTTTGTAATGTTCCATTCCTTCTCACAACACATAAAATACATGGGCCATGGTGAAGGTCAATTCCAGGTGCTTCTAAACCCAGAGAAGTTAATACTGCTTACTGACATGGTTCTTTATTGCTCAGTAAAGCACAGGTGGGATTAGTGAATGTAGCTCAGAATTTTAGTACTTGACAAAGGATTGCAAAAGTAATCTCTTGCTCATGTGTTTATTAGCTAAGGATGTTGTTTCTTGATTCACTGCCATCTGATCATGGGTGTTCAGCAAGTTTTTATAAATCGTTATTTACATTTCTTACATCATTGCTGGTCTTATTTTTTTATGTGTTGCAGGCTTGAAATGCAGGAATGAATCTATATTAAAAAAGGAAAGAAGACAAAATAAGTCTACCATGAAATAAATGTCAAGGAAAATGGATGAATCACTTTGCTCGTTTACCTCGCGTGCTATAGGCATAACCACATTGTGAAAGGCTGCAAGATATTCTGGATCCCCCATCTTTGCTCCATTCCAGGGGATGTTGACATTATAGCCTGCACCCCTCCCACGTCCCACTTTATCATAATCCGCATCCTCTGAAGAAGGGAAGAATATACCGTCATCATATCGATGAAGAGAGATGTATAGGACACTGTGTGAGAAGAAAATGAAAAACAGGGTTCTCAAACTCCAATCCATTTCATACTTATTTTACCCCAGCTCCACTACCCGATCTATTTCATCAGCTAGTATTCAAGCTTAATCACTAGTGTGTTAGCTAAATCAAGTAACAATCAATAAGCAGTTTTCATTTAAAAGAAAAAGAGAAAAAAAACATGTTACTTTGTCACTCTCCAGAATCTAGTATTAAAAACATTTATATAAAAAAAAAAAAAAAAAAAAAAAAAAAAAACTCAACATACAAGAACACCCTATATTTGTCAAACAGAGTAGGCTGCTAAATCAGTTGGTTTTTGAAAGTCATGTCAAAACATCTTGCATACCTGTCATCCTCCTCAAAGATATGCTGGGTTCCATTGCCATGGTGTACATCCCAGTCAAGGATGAGAATCCGCAAGGCCTTACGAGTAATACTCTGGGCATAGCGGGCAGTCAGGGCAGCAGTGTTGAAAAAGCAGAAACCGCATGCTCTGTCTTTCTCTGCATGGTGGCCTGGGGGACGCACAATGGCCACACCATTCCTCACCTACCAATGAAACAAATAACCTTGAGAGTTCTAAGAAATAAACATTCTGACCATTTTACTGGATTAATAAATACACAAGTCATATTTATAACTGAACAACAAGTGTTTGTGTTTGCTTGTTGTCCCTTTAAAAGTTAGATAACACTTGTCATATTAATAATTTGTGTTATTTTATGTAACACAATGACATAAATTTACAACATTCAATAGCATAAAATGGATTAAAACAATATAATCTACATACCAAACGTTATTTTCAAATAGATATCCATATATTAAATGCATTTGGTTCATTAATGTGTAAGCTAAGCAGTAAGAAACATACCTGGCCAGTGAGGATGGCCTGAACTGAGTTGAAGCATGCTCCGGCTGCCAGTAATGCACTCTTGTAGGTCTCATTACAAATGTAAATTGAATTGTATTCATCTCCCAGCCTGTACAGGTCTCTGGCCTTCATTTGCTCTGTGCTCTTTAAAGTGGCTATGTGCTCTAAGCTGTGTGTGTGTGTGAGAAGGAGATAGATAGAGGTGGGGGGTGGGGGGGAGACGAGAAAGAGAGAGAGAGAGAGAGAGAGAGAGATTTCAGAATGAATGAATCAATTAATGAATAAGAAATTATGTTCAAAAACCAGCAAAGTCTTTTTTCATAATGTGTACCCATGACAGAATGCTAGCTCCTCCTCAGTGGCCAAACGAGCTGGTATCAGTTGGCATCGGGCCACAAATCCCAAATCCTCATGGCGAGAAAAGATCCGAGAGATTCTCTGAGGGCGTTCCAGATGATGGCTGGATAAATTGATCAAAAGAGTCAAATACAAAAACAAATGCAAGCAACAGCTTAGGGCTATGCAATAAAATATCTCTTTACAAATGCATCATAAGTGCATCTTTTTTAGTTTGATTTAGTGTCACACCATGTGTGAATTGTTGAATAAAAATAAGTGTTCATAATTTTCACCGAATTTTCTGAATGTGGCAACACTGGTTCTCCCTGGTCTAAATGATCACATTTGTTTACGTCTATTTTCTCACCTGTCCCACATGTTGTGGTGCTCCATCATGCGCTGGTCATAAACAAGGCCAGTGCTGCGCGATGAGGTCTCTAGTTTCATCTCATCACACGCAGCGGATGGCAGGGGCTCTGCCTCAGAGAGAGGGCCACCCTCTGCACAACATACATAAACATACACACCACAGCAATGACTAGCTCTACCTGAGATGATAGCACAGCTATGAGACTAAAAATCTACCCACTTAACAATTTGTATATATTAACACTCTACAAGAAATAAGTCTGCTGCATCTGTAAGAGGAAATGTTGATATATTTATTGGGATCTTACCCAGTGTCTGCAGACTGGTCCAAAATGGATACAGGGCAGCTACAGTCTTAGAAATAGATTTCAGAGCACTGAAACAGACAAAGCCACACATAAAAATTTAAACAGGGTGGTGGATTTATTGTGTGTTATGGTAATAAGACAACAGCAGACAGAGGACAGGTATCTTGCCTCTCACTGGGTGCTCCTGGAGAAGTCAGGTAAGGACATGGGTCACCTAGCAGTGACTTCAAACTTGCACAGGCACCCTCTACAGTAGCTTGCAGATCATAGCCACCCTAAAAGAAAATATACATAATGAAGCTGAATCTGACCAAGTATTGTGTGTAGTAATATGCTTTAATAAACAAAAAATTAAAAGCTGAATTTCTGTGTATTTCAAGTTCGTATTGAACCAATTAAATCACCATAGCACTGGAAGAAAAGGTCTGAGGTTTCTTACCTCAAGTGCAAGCACTATTCTGCCCTGGGCCAGTCCCATCAACATATGGGTCAATACAGAGAAACACTCTGGACTAGCACACATTTCACCCTAAACACAAATAAACAATATGTTATAGTTTAATTAGTAAAAATACAGTCTTCTTTTTTTAACTGTTAAATATTACACACCTTGGGGTCTCCATTAATGGAATCGAAGCCTGCGGCTACCAAAACAAGCTGGGGCTGAAACTGAAATCACACAAAGCCACACACACATAAAAACCTTGTCAAGTTTGGCAGTTTTTGAGCAAGGTACAGCACAACATAAGTGTAAGGTCCGAGGCAAGTGGTTTGTAGAAGGCAGTCGGTACCTCAAAGGCTAAGGGCAGGACAACTCTCTGGAATGCTGCAATGTAGTCTCCATCCTGCATTCCTGTCTAAAACACACAGACCTCATATAAATATCAAGTGCTTTTCATTGCATGTTTGTGTGAACAACAATAGATTTAAAAAAAAAGAAAAAATACAACTACAAAAATAAAAGCAATTAAAATGAATTAGAATAATGTGCTGTTATAAAAAGAGAAATACAGACGAGCCAGCAGTATATTAAGCTCGACTGAAAATCTTGTTGAATAGGATTTTTTTTTTTTTGCTGGGATTTTAAAGTTTCTAGTGTTGGAGCTCTTCTAATACTCTTTGCCAACTGGGAAATGTCTAATAAATTAAAAAAATCCTAACACACCGATATAGAATTCAGCTATTATTTGGGTAACTGTACCTTATTCCAGGGCAGGTTGATATTGTAGCCTTTTCCTGGTCCTGAACCCACGGCACCACTGTCTGATTCTGGTAGGTGAGGCCAATAAGACCCATCTTCATAACGATGCATTGAGAAATACAGAACACTGAATGGGAGAGAGAGACATGTGCAAAACCATAAAGCCTCAATTTACATTTACAGCTGAAAAGTGTAATAGTCATATAAAGACATATAAACAGTAGTACTGCAATATTTGTATGGACAGCAATGGCCAAGATATCACCAGTCTCCAAAGCTCAAAAAAGGCAACATTTTATACTGTGTCACCCAAAAATAAAACCTTTGAAACAATCATAGAGCATCCCCATTTCTACAGAGAGGAAATACCTGGGATCCTCCTGAAAGATGTACTGGATTCCCTGTCCATGATGCACATCCCAATCCACAATCAAAACCCTGCAACACAAAAAAACAACTTAAAATCAACATGCCAATAAAAGCTTTTTCACAGCAAATAAATCATATATTGTATAAAAACACTATAATAAAACAGGCCACTCTCACCGCTGGATGCCATGCACTTTCTGGGCGTAGCGTGCAGCAATTGCCAGGTTATTGAACATGCAGTAACCATTCATCTGGTCAATCTGGGCATGGTGTCCCGGGGGCCTGCCAAAGACAGGTTTCACCACACTAAAGCACACTTGAACTGGTTACATTTTCTTAGAGTAATGGTGTGGTAGAGCAAGGACAAAACTCTGCAGTGCAGGGCTAACTCACAACTAGGCTTGAGAAACATTTACCTTGACACAGAGAAGCCATTCTGCAGCTCTGATGTCATCACTTTATCAACCAACTGAAGGACAGAGCCAACAGCAAGACAGGCACAGGTAAAAGTGTCCTTTAAAAAACACACACACACAAAATAAATGCACAGAAAAAACATTCACAAATACAAACAAGTACATTAAAACACTTTTTTTAGATTGTTTAATATAGCATTTATTAAATGTACCTGTTTTTAATGGTGTATTTTGTCTACTGAGTAAAACTAAAAATGTTGATATAGTTGTATGCAATTTTTTTTGTATGCATATTTCAAAATATTCCAAAAGAAAAGTGAAAATAAGTTGACAAGTTAACTTAAATATATGTCCATGTATATTTTTTATTGTTTTACCATTTTCAGGTGGTGGAAAAATATAAAAAATAAGCTGGCTGGTTCTATTTTTATCAAAAATCTTTTCCCCAACATGTTCAATTCAGTTACAAACTGTAAAATTAGAAGGAAGTGCAATTAACAGAAAACCTACATTTGTTTTCTGTAGATGATGTGTTCATTTATTCTAACTTGAGCATTAGGAGAACAAAAGTGGGGAGTGCTCAAACCTTTGCATACATCCTGCATAAAAAAGTACATACAAAGATTCAAACAAAAGACTCATACAAATATTATCCTGATGTTACATTTTTGTCTTCTTGTCCATCTTTTCTTCAAACATCTAGCATAATCTGTAGTAATCTAGCAGTTCTTACAGGATGGAGGTAGACAGAGTCATAGCTTTCAGAGACAGACTTAAGCTCCTCTTCTGCCATTTTCTGAGTGGACTTCATCCGATCAACGAATTCTTTCCTGCCAAAAAAAAAAAAAAAAAATGACAAATATCAAATAAAACTGCCACATCACCCTGCATCACTTTGCTTTACATTCATAAGGTTTAGTAACTTACGTGTGAACCAAAGAAAGCTCCTCCTCTGACGCAGCCCTGGTCTGAAATATGAACATACACACAGCTGAGTGAATACCTGACAGGAATGAGGCTCATAGTGACATTATGATTTCCTTTTTCTACGGGCCACATAACCGTCAAGGTAATACTCTTAAATATACAGACAACACCATTACATTTACAGCATTTAGCACTCTCATCCAGGGACAGTCCCCCTGAAGCTACTTGGGGTTCTATACAACTTCTATACACCAATACTTCTTACCTCCACCTGCACACAGCGAGAAAGCAGTCCCTCCTTCTTCATCAATTCTATTATAGCAGTCACTCTCTCTGGACACTCAGGGTGACTGGTGGGAAAAACAGTGATCACAGCACCCTTTAGCCACACAGCCTGACACTTCTATTGTTATAGAAAGAGTGTCAATAAGCAGGAAAGTTCTAGGAATAGAAATTACAAATCTTACATTTTAACACAATGATATTAAATAAAGAGCAGTATGCAAAAGTCTGGGTAACCCTTGTTAAATTACACGCTTTGGTGATTTTCCAAGTGAAAAGTACACAAGTTCACATCCTCTAGCAAATAACGTCTGGAGATTTTGCAAAATAACTGTTGCTGAATCACTGAAACTAAAAATAAAACATAAACTTGAGACTTTTAAGACATATTTACAATATTTTAATTATACATTGAAACATAGCATTGCTGAAAAAGATACAACATTTTGATTGGTGTACAAGAAGTTGATTTATACTTGTCCAGAGGCAATGGACAAATATGTTCAAACATTCCTTTGTCGTCTTATTATTTTGTCTCTAAATTAGTGATTATTGGTTGTTATTCAAAGTAAATATGATGTCAATATTAATGCAGTCACCTGGTATCCCAGAGGCACCTATGACGAGAGAAATCCTCAGAGTAAACAAGCCCTGTTCCCGTTGCCTTGGGATTGAAATGCAAGTCCTACAAACAAAAGCACAAATCTCATTAATATATATTTTTATAATTAAAGTAAGGTGATTTGACTATACTTCACATACGTCTATATAGAGGCATTCAGAGGTTTGGGCTCTCCTGCTCCCAATATCTGCTACTGTAAATAGGTGATTAGACAATAAACTGTTCTCAGTTTTTAACTGCAAAAAAAAGAAAGGAGCACCATACAAATGCTTAGCCAACTCCAAGAGATTTCAGCTCCAAGAAAACTTTTGCCAAGGTATGAGAATTTAGTTGGCTTTTCCATAATCACTATTAGAAATCTGAATCATCAGGTCTTTCCTGAGCTTTATAATTACTCAAACTGCTCAAACCTTGCTCTAACAGTCAGCAGCCATGGGCTCCTCTAAACTCTTTGACACGGGATTAACTTGCAATGTTTTTAGATCGTTGTAATGTTCAAACTTTGCAACTTGCTGTCTTGTATTCAGGAATCTTGAAGTGGTTTTGGTTTGTATTATACATGAATAATCAGTAATAGTGTGTCATACCTTGCAATAACTTTCACTAGATGAGATCGGCAAAATGTCTGTCTGGTTTCCAAACTATGTTTTGTCACATAATCACGTGTGAGAAAGGATGGAGAATAATGCAATGTGACACAGGAATTTTTTCTTTTGTTCAAAATTACGATTCCGCAAGATCCTAGCTGTTTGTGCACTAACTTCCAGATTTACAGTTATAACATACATACCAAGTTTTTAAGTTTATTAGTCATCTCTTCCTCTGCTTTGCTTCGATCCATTCTGCCCTTTCTTATGGCCTCCTGGAGACTCTGCTTGTTGTTGGGTTTGCTGTTTTCTCTCTAACAGACACAGATGCAGATCAATGACAATGCCCCAACAGCCTACAAAGCTTCACCTAGACTCTTATTACATTTTAACTTTTGTTCTATCTTTGCACATCTTTGGTTTTGCAGTTGAAATGTTTGTACCTCAAACATTAGCCTGTGCTAGTTTGTGTTTAAGTGAAAAGTTGTGCAAAGTGAGCAAACTCCATAGGGGTATGGTCTATGCTGATCATTAACTTCTACCTTGTTTGTTGTTGTTGTTGCTACTGCTTTTAAATTAGTTTATATTAATCCAGTGCAAAACTACTGAAATCAGAGCCATGTGTAGTACTCAGTTGACACTCTGTATAAAGACAGGTACCCAGTGGTGGTTCCTGCACTGTAAACACTGTTGTTTTTAATGTATATAGCTTGAATTTGTTAAGTGATTGTAAATAACTGCGTTAAAAGTGTCACATTAAAACAACTCTTGGTAAGAAAGAAAGGAGAAAGAAAGGCGAAAGCCAAAAATACTGTTTATGTAGTATTTCATTCAAGAGTAACTAAACATATCTAGCGTGGCCTATTAAATGCTAAAACAACTGTCTAGATTAAGAATTAAAATGGTCAGTCATGTCAGTCATTTTCAGCCGCTTGTCCCAAGCGGGGTCACGGGGGAGTGCTGGAGTCCATCCCAGCTCACACAGGGCGAAGGACAGGGAATACACCCTGGACAGGTCGCCAGCCCATCGCAGGGAGGAGCGTGACGGGGACAGCACCTTGCTCAGGGGTACCTCAGGGCAACCTATTGAGAAGGGGTTCGATCCTCCGATCAAGCGGCCAACGCCCAAACCACTAGGCCACCGCTGCCCCTCAATTACAATTAAAATGGTAAACATTTGAAAGTTCTGATTCATAAAGCCTAGGAATTTCATTTGCTGGACTGGAACAAGATTAAGAACAATACAGCGGATTGCTGGTGTACACACACAGTACTGTACAAAAGTAGCAGGCATACAAGAAAATGTATATTTAAAAGATTATTTATTGCATACGTTGTAGCCATCATCCACTATCTGCTGTAACTAATTAACACCTCATTAAATTAAATCAGGTATGCTGATGATGGATTCAACTGGAGACAGTAAGAAAAAACTGGAGCCAGAACTTGTGTTCTTACAAACTCACAAGAATATAACTTCTTTATTCAAAAACAATAGACTTTTAACTGATTATATGTTACTTTGCATTTGCTTTGCTGTTTTGAGGCAATGGTTAAGATGATTTACTTGAGTGACTTTTGCACCATGTTGCATAAGCACTAAAATTTCCTTACTTTGGCAGAGTTCTTTTTGGTTTTGTTGGCAGAGGAGCCTTTCAAAGCTTGTGGTGGAGTGGGATTTGGTGCAGAATCCATGACGATGGTAATTCTACAATCTCTCAGAAAACCCTGCTTTAGATTAAAAGAACACCAAACTTAATAACTGTATCACAGGTTTGTGTCAAGAGGTTATGGTTATACTTTAAGCTAAGAAAAGGTCAGTGGAGAAGGAAAATCTTTTTTTTTTTTTTATTATTTGTGCAATTACAAAAGAAGGAAATGTTATTTAAATTTTAGAAAGAAGACAATTTGGTAGAAATATGGCAACTTCAATAAACAAAATGTGGGTAATACATATGATTTTTTTTATTAATACTTCCATTGTAAAGCTTTTTTTCTGTGAAGAAGCAGTTCTTGTGCCTACAACTATAAAACTGTATTAGACAAAAAAGAACAAACAACAACTTTGTCAATTTAAACCTTGTTCTAAATGTCTTTCTGTTACTCTGGTCAGCCACAACATTAAAAACACCTCACTAATATTTTGCCACCCTCGTGGTCCCCTTACGAAATCAGGTCTGACCAGATCTGGCATCAACTCCAAAAGACATCTGAAGGTGTGCCTTTGTATGTGACACAAAGGCATTAGCAGTCGATCACTTAAGTCTTGCAAGTTATGAGGTGCTCCATCACACTGAAATCTTTCCCATTTAAGTGAAGAACACACACCCAGCCATCCACATGATGTAAAACAAATCACTATTAACCAAACAAGGGCAATTTTTTCCATCGCTCTATGATACAGTTATGATGCTCACTGGACAGGGGCTAACATGGACAGACTCTACGACACTTTTGCGTTGGGACATGTATGGCAGGTGCCACAGTAAGTAATGTAATTGTAAGAGATGTGTCCACCTATCGGTGGTTTAAATGTGTCTGAACAGTATATTTATGACAAGTGATGCTGGTTTAAAAAAAAGAAATTTATGTTGCTCTTCTATACAATTTTGATTTCCATGCAACACTAATATGGGAGAAATGTAGGTACTCCAGATTGAGTCCACGGGATATTGGGAGAAACAGGTTTCTAATCTACAATCAATATTTCCAGAAATAAGCCTGGAATAATAATTCTCTTTATCAGCAGCAATGATACCTAACACACCCCTCCCATTCGCTGATGGTTATAAATATTATTTACAGCAGATTTATTTAAAATAAGTGTCGCAGTTGTAGATATATGGCCTCTAAATACTGACAACATCAAAAGTGATCACTTACTATTTAAAAAAAAAACGTTTAACGTGTCAGAAAGTCCTTTTTGATGCCTTGTGTTTTGGCTTCATCAGCTGATTTTCAAACCTAATTGGCGCCGCGACCGTTAATACAGCTAGTGCTGACCGAGCTAAGATTTACCCTCATTTTAAGAAAAAAACAAAAACTACACAAAGGGTGAACCTATGGAGGCGTAGATAAATACTGCATATAAATGTATAGAAATTAAAGTTGTGTGAAATAGTAGTCAAATCTAGGTCTAAACCTGCTCAAAGCTAATGAGGCTAACCGCGCCGAATCACTTCCTCGTCCCGTCGCAGCTCCGGCGGGCGCCATCGGATGACGTCTGTCTGCAACGGCCATGCTGGACCACGTGGTGTCGCTGTTACCCCGACAGCAAAAAAATCAAAACAAAACCAAAGTAGTCAGAGATGTTGAGTTTTCATTCTGTAAAAATCAATTTTAATAAGTGAAACATTAATCATTGGCGTGGTTCTGTATGCACAGAAAAGCAGGTGTGTTTTTCTTTTGTCGCATATCCTGACTGACAGTCAAAGCTCAGATTTATTCCAGCAAAGAAAGAAAGATTTCTCACTGAGTGACTTCTCTTACATCTAAAAGCAGCCTAGACTGACGAGATGGTCAGTCTCTCACAACTGGCACTGCAGTTTGGTCCAGCATTAAATATGGGAAGCTGGCCAGTTTACATGTATTTTATTGATTAAATATCATGTGACCTTTTGTGCAGAAAAAAAGAGAAGTGTATTGATTTGTTTTCTTAGATTTTGTTTGTATAAGGCTTTGTTATGCAGATTTATTAGCTTTCCTTTGACCTCCTGACCTTTAAGTCAGACACACTGAGCAGAAGGTTTACCAGCATTTTCCCCTGTTTTATGATCTTCTGCACATGATTATGCTTCAATTGCACCTCAAATCATTGGTCATACATGAATATACTAAGCAGTGGTGGCCTTCTGAGATTGTGGGTTCGAGTCCCAGACCAGTAGGTTATTCTGAGTACAACACATAAGTGCTACCGCTGAGTACTTGAGTACAAGACTATTTGTCCAGCCTTGATTTGATTCCACATTTTCTTCACTATTGCATTTATCACAGGCCAAAATTAGTCCAAAGGTCAGAAGGTCATGAAGCAAAGAAAAATCCCAAACCACTGTCATAGGAGAGCTGTATGTGTTAATGAAGAGCGTTACTACCCACTTGTTTTCGGTTGTCTTGGGTTTGTATGACTGTGTATAACATTTGTGTCTTTGCCTCTGAGAGAGGGTGAGTGCATGTGTGTATGTGTGTGTGTGTGTGTCTATGACAAGCGTAAGTGACAGTGACAGAACGAGTGAGCTCAACGGTCGTGCCAATGTGTCGGCTGGACCTGGCCTGTGGTTGCTAATCTCCACGTGTCATTCTGCTCCATTTCCCGCTTGTTTGGCCACCCAGATAAACCTGGTTCACCCCAAACGGAGGAAGCCAGCAACAGAAACCAGTGAGAGATGTGCCTCATGTGGCATCTTGAAAAAAAAAAAAAAAAAGCCATCAGGGGCCCATGCAATCGTTGATGCATCTCTCCTCCACTTCAACATTTTTTTTCAGAGTCTCCGGAAAACCAAAAAGCTGCCTGCGTTGCACAATGAACTTCCAGCAGAGGCCTGTGGAGCTGAGCTGTGTGGTCAACTCTGAAAGACAGAAACAGATGGAGGGAAGGGGTACAGAGGGAGAAATTAGGAAAGAAAAGACAAGTCTCAGAGAGAAGTTGATGTGGGCATTATGTTGAGACCTCACTGTCCAGTCCATTTTGGCCAGAGAGACAAGGATGAAGCACAGCTGGCACAGCTGACCTGTCTATTAAGGCAATGAACTGAGTTTCTGGTCTGGAGAGGATGAAAAAAAAAAAAAAAATAGAAATGATCATAATACATCAACAGTGACACCTTTCAGTGTTCAGACACTTTTGTTTTTATTATTCATTTTAATTCCAGTGTTTATGTCCCTGTTTAGATGTTTTATGTCTCCTCATTGTACACTTATAAATAGAAACAGCAAAGTACAATAAAAGAGAGTATGGGCAGGGAAATCATGATCCAAATACAGTATCAAAGGTGCACTTTGGAGTAGAGCTGTTAAGTTAAGAGCAAAGATGAATGTTCTTGGCCTTCAAAAGTGAATTATAAAGTCCTTATTGTAGCATGGCTACAGACACTATATCTACGTGTGCATCATTCCATTTATAATTTCATTGATGATGTCCCTGAGGTCAAACATGCATCCTTTCTTTCTCTAAACAGAACAAGAGGAAATATTGCAAGAGAGTTTTATTTAGTTTAATCAGAAATTAATGTTCAGTCTAACTAAATGCAGTTAATTCCCATCTAAATACTTTAATTTAGAACAAGCATCTCTGTGATTCTCATTCAGCACAGGAGGTTTGTATAGGCTGTTATGCTTAGTGTGATGATTAGTTGAGATTTCATGACCTTTACACCTGCATTTCATTGATCCAATTAAGTTGACATCGATGTTTAATTAGTTCAATGTAATGCAAATGGAAAGGTCATGAAATCATAACCAATCGTCACACTAACCATTACAGTCCATACAGCAGAATACTATTTTCCATTCTGGTGTTTAATAATTTTGTCTGAAGAAGCACCGTGATGATAACTATTTGTTGCACAGAATCTAACCACCTAATGGCAGGGTCTTTTATGAAGTCAACAGGTGCAATTTGTACTCAAGAAATTTTTTCCTTGTAGCTTTGATTAGGAGGCAACTTGGATAGATGGACATTTTTATTTTCATTTTTGCAACATTAATATGAAGAATTTGTGTTATTTTTATCCATTTTTGCATGTCTATATTAATATCACTTCTGGATATGTTTTGCTGTCAGTTTTGTTTTTATAGAATATACCCTTTTTCAGATCATAATTATAAATAATTTATAATTACCAAAGACATTATGTGTGTCAATTTGAAGTAGAGCTATGATCTGAAATTGAAAAATAATAAAAAATGTCTGGATACTTGTTCATGCTCACTGACAGTTATTTGTGTTACGTCTCTTCTTAATGCTGTAGTATTTTTTTTAACAGAAATATTTTGAATGTATTTTTTTAACATTTTTTCCAGACGTGGACTTGCGTGACTTGAATGTAACACAATGTATCTTCTCTATTGTTTTAAAATTACGATTTGTTTATAAAGAAAGGAGGCATCACTTGCATGTCCATTCACTGTTGCGATCCCAAAGGCTTGTTTTATCTTGTTGATTTGGTTTAGGATTAAGTTTCTGAAAAGAACCTGAGATCCAGCAAATGTCAGAAAAGAAAGCTTGAAGAAAGTAAGAAAAGTTGAGTAGATATCTGTCAGCTTTAATGGTCAAACACACACCAAAAGCAAAATAAAGCTATAAAAACCAAAAGTAGATGATCAAAAAATTATGTTGTATCAAAGTAGATTTTATATATATATATATATAGAGGTTGTGACTGTACTAATAACAAGACAAGGATGCAGTGCTCAGTATTTGTGTTCATGTGCTCTTGACTCAGCATATCTGGCATTAGACGAGTTCTGAAAAGGTTTGTTTGAGCATTTTACAGTTTCCATAAAGCCACAGATTTGAATCCTGTGAGGCGTATCGTTCCAGCTGGGCTCTGGCACACTCCTCCGCTCTATGGAAAGTGAGGTATTTGCATACACACTCTGATCTACAGTCTGGGTAATTAGAGCTCTTGCACTTACAAAGGAGCCACACAGAGGCTTTAACCACAACGACAAAAAAAAGCGTTAGAAATGTGGTCATGTTCAGAAATGCCAATTTGTTGAAATGTGATTCCTGGGTCAAATGCACAGTTGGCTTAACTGTTTTGAATTCTAAAAGCCTCCTCACCTTTGTTACTGATATTTGGCAGGTAGACCAAAAAGAAAATATGGAAAAAATGGAAGCAGGTCATTATCAATCACATATCAGATTTGTGTATTTATATATATATATATATATATATATATATAAAACAAAGACAACTAAATTAATAATCACAACTAATGAATAAGCTACAAAGTACATGAAACAAGTGTTTAGATCAAGAACAGATATTTATCAAATGTAAAAATCATCAATATTCCTTCACATATACTCAACAATCCACAATCCAAACTGGAAATAATAGCAAATGAAAAAAACTTTTCAAATTTAAGAAAGAAATATTTCACAGTATAAAGACTAATTTGTCCTTCTCAGTGTTTTAACACTGTCCATTTTTCCATTGGAGGTGTTGGTCAGCCCATGCTGGACAAAATGGTTGTTGCAGGGTGGTAAGGGTAGGGCAAGTGTGCTGGGGCATGAAAGGCCTGGGAGGGGCCCATGGGTGAAGAAACATAAGGACCTATAGCCCCGGTTGCCAGGGTGAAAGAGTCTATAGGCTGCTCAGAGGTTGGGGCTTTAGTGGAGTCAGAAAAGGGATCAAGCTCCACTCCAGCACCTCTCCTGCCCTTTTTGCCCTTACTGGACACCTTGCGATTCCGTGTCTGAATCCCTTCTTTCTTCATAGTGAGCGGTCTGTTCACCTGGTGTGGGGATAGAGGGGGTAACAGGATTCTATCATGGGTTCCCAACATTTGCAAGCAATATCACTGAACTTGTGTTGTTATATGACCAGGGACCTAGCTATGTATAGACAGAAATAGAAAAAGAGAATATTTAAATGTAGGTGTGTGATTGATTGATTGATTGATTGATTGATTGATTGATTGATTGATTGATTGTAGCAACTGTTGGCCAAAGTGTTTAATGGTGAGTTCACGTGTAAGAATGTGTTCTGGCACAAAAATGCCCCTGTTAACAGGTAAAAGCCAGTACACAAAATCTGGAATGTTGTGTATGATCACTATTCCATACATTTAAAAATCGAAACATGTAAATTATTTTCTCCATTGGAAAATTAGAAAAGCTGTTTAAAATATTATAAAAGGGAACATAAATGGTCTATAATCTCCATTCTCAACATTTGAAATTCACTTAGCCCAAAGGATATCGTTATCATTTTTCACCACACTTGATAACCAGGAGCACTCCTACATGAGCACAATTATTGGGAGCAGAATTTGTTGTTCAGCTAACATTACACTGGTTTGCATACACTGCCTACGCAGCCACAGTCTGTCACCATCTTTCCTGCACCTGTCACTGGCTGAAGCTCTTTGTAGTCCAGTCAAGAGCTTTATGTAAATCAGTATTTCTAAGCCTAGTCCTTGGGGCACCAAACGTAATGTATCTTTTACAAAGTATTCATTGTAATATCTTGGTTTAAGTGTGCTGGGCACTGTTTTTGGTGTTGGCCACTAAAATGCAGTGGATAATAAGAACAGGGTTTCCTTTGGGCTGCACTAGTCCATGAAACTTCTCAGCATTTCTCCAAATGTCACCATGTTCTGAATTCTCTATGTCATATATGTAATATTTATAATATACATGACATTTAATAACTAAAGAGCTTGTTGACTGACTTTATGCCGTTGTGACTTGATATTAAATCTGCAATGCTAGTTTGTCTGATGATTCATGCTAAACATTTACATTTACAGTATTTAGCAGATGCTCTTATCCAGAGCGACTTACATTTCTTAACTATAGTGACAGTGCCCCTGGAGCAACCTGGGATTAAGGGTTTTGCTCAGGAACACACTGATGGTAGTGCTGGAGGTGGGATCTGAACCTGTGACCTCTTTGTCTGTAGGCAAGTATCCTACTACTAGACCACCACCACACCAGCTGTAAGATTCTATAGAGTTCTGCGTAAATGGGAGCAGTTCTTACATTGTGCAGTTTGAAGTAGAGGCCACAGGCGTTACACACAGGCTCTCCATTGGCATTGCGTCTCCACAGTGTTGTGGTGCTGGTTTGGCAGTTAGCACACTGAGTGCCTGCTCTCTTGCTGACCACCTACAGAAACAATGCAAAGGGAGATTGAGAGAAAGACAGACAGAGAGAAAGGGAAAATAGGCACAATTTTATGGTGGGTGAGTAGAAAAAGGCATAATTTAATTAATGTATAGAACTGAGCATTAGCAAACTTTTTGAATAAACTAACTTTGAATTCGGACTTTTACATTTTGAAATTATGTCTCTAAGGTGACTTTAACTGTGATTCTGATGAGACATACCAGTCTCTTCTTGGGTCGAATAAGTGGTCTGTTCTGTCCATTCATTTTGTGGTACAGTCCACAGGCATTGCAGAGGTAGTGGCCTGTACCGTCCCTTCTCCACAGAGGAGTCGCAGTGGCCCCACAGTTCACACACTCCCGTGTTTCTGCAGCCAAAAGATTAGTCCCGTGTAAATTACATGAATGTGTAGCATCCATACTGTCTCTCACTGTGATGATTGATAGTCAAAAGGCAGGTGTTCCATGATATAATAAGAAAAAGTACCATTATTTGTTAGCTTTATTTTAGTATGATCTTACTGCAGTTTACAATGTACGTGTGTGTGTGTGTGTGTGTGCGTGCTCACCTGTGGGAGAGAGCCTCATTTTGTTGCGCAACTTTGGTGAGAAAGATGAGGGTGAGTAGAGAGCAGTGCTGCTAAAATCCTGAACCGGGTTTCCGTAGGAACCATAGTGACCCAGAGAGTATGCATGGGACTGTGATGGCATGTGAGTGTGTGCATACACCCCAGCAGAGGTGTGGTTGAAGGTGTAAGTCCCCCCAAGCCCCATGGCACTCCCTGCAGGACTGGCCCTCTCACCTTTCCCCCCCTCCTGCAGCCGCAGGTTCTCCTTACAGTCTGGGCTTGACGGATGCAGCTCTAGACGAGGAGTTTTAACAGAGGACAGGGGGACAGACGTGGAATATGAGGGGGAGGTGGAAGAGCTATGAGAGTGCACAGGGGTCTTGGTGAAGGCACTGCTATGCCAGGAGCCAGGGGGTGATGGATATGGGGCAGAGAGGGTGTGACCAGAACTTTCCAACCAAGGCAGACCACTCAAGAAAGAAGAGGAGTACACTTGTCGAACTAATGAGAAGAGAAGAGAAGAGCAGAGAAGAGCAGAGCAGAGCAGAATTGAATATTAGTATCTGAACTGTTTGAATTGAGCTGAACTGAACTGGATAAGACTGGACCTAAACAGTACAACAGTCTTTGGCCTCAACAGGCATGAATACATTAAGAAACCCATTTTTTTAAATACTGGTTTCAATAAATACTTTATTACTGAACATTTTAGTTGAAACTAATAAAGATAAAAGTCACAGGAAAGTGACTGTGATGAGTTAAAGGCTACAACAACCCTGCAACCTTACATAATTGCATTAGATTAATGTTTCCAGAACATTAGCATTACAATTTAATTATTGGATTAGTAATTTTAATAAATGATGCCTTATTTCGTAATGTTTATGTCCCTATATGTAGAGTTTTAATACAGTAAAAAAATATATATCAAAATATGTTGAGTTTATATTTAAATGAGATATGGGAATGTGAGCCCATATACAGGCATTTGGCATATACAGTTAGATCTGCTAATGTGTTAAAGACTAGACTCTAGTGGAGGAAATCAAACTGCAGGGGCAAATATATTCTTGTAAATATTGCTTGCAAGGACAGTTTATGGGAAGGGAGCACTGACCTGGACTGTGTCTGTAAGCTGTGGTGTTACGACTGTGGACAGGGTTGGAGAAGAGAGAAGGCAGACTGTATTCAGCCTCAATGCTGGGGAAGGCTGAGTCCTCCTCAGAGTGGGACAAATAGCCAGCATCAGAGGGGTAACTGACCGCCAGATCAGCTGGCATAAGGGGCTGAGACACCCACCTGGACTGCTCCATGGTGGCTTCCATGAATAAATTCACTCTAAACTTCAGGCCTACAAAGATTAAGATAAATGTTTAAGTGATTACTTCCATTACTTCCCATAGGCTGTGTAAAAACATATATAAAACAAAACTGGCAAAAATAGACAATTTATAAAATGATTGAATTATTACTCAGACATATTTGGTGAGATTGATCAGTTTACCTAATCAGTCATACAAATGTGTTATCCTATTTCAAATCATATAGTACATTATTATAAATAAAACCATTTGCATCACTACATAAAAATCTTTTTATCGCTCTCATCCTCCAGGAATTGTATAGTTGTCTAATTAATCACATATTTAAGACTCAACCGTGAGCAAATCTGCCAGATGTTTTGAATCTAACTATAAAAAAAACTGTCAGGGTGATAACAAGAAATTATAGAACAGGTGAACATAAGCCACTAAGGAGACACATGAGCATTGTCAACCTATGTTCTGTCAAGAGTGCAGTAAGAGTGGCGACAAGAAACCCAAAGGTCGCAGTTTGAGAATTTCAGTTTTGTTAAATCAGGTGGTTTTCAAATGTCAATAGCTACCGCCAGACTTTGTTTGAGTAATAAATTTTTCATAACATAATGCTTACAAAATGATGTCTTGATGTGATATTCATAATGTACATAAATGTGGATTTATTCAAATGTGTTTATTCAGCTCAGTAAAAAAAATAATTACGCTCTAGAAAACAGAACGCTAACAACCTTAATATGTCTATAATTAATATAATCTTAATATCTATACATTATGTATAGGTTTTGAAAATTACATTTTGAAATGTCTACATTTTGTTCATCCCACTCACGTCATGAAAAACTAAAATAAGCCTCCAATAAAATACTGTATGGACTTAAAAGGTTTTAATGCATGTATTTTTCAAAGCAAACTAATATTGTTTAATAGATTTTACTATTTGTCTTTATGTGAAAAAAAATCTAATCAATCACACGAAGACAAATTTGAATTCATTCCTAAATGTGAAAAAGAAATGGCTCTTTGATGGCATGATGGCATAGGATCATGTTCAACCATCAGCACAGTATATAGAGGTCAACCATGTTCAACCATCAGCACAGTATATAGAGGTCCCTCAAATTGTTAATGACTCTTTAATGACACAAATGCACTTCTCATTTCCAAACATGGTTCTATAGGGAAGTAAAATAGTTATTCTATGGTAATGCACCTTTTTTAAAGAGTGAAGTTAGATGAAGTCATTGTCATTTAATGGTCACATTAATTGTGTTGGACATTTTAATAGGAAAGGCACTTTAGTTCATACAAACTTCATTAACTAACTGAAAATGTAAACATGGGTTTAAAAATAGCGCCGTATGTCTTGGAAATGCCAGTTTCTTAACAATCAAGTAGAGTACAACCATCCATTAACTGAGCTGCTTATCTTGACCGGGGTCAAGGGGAAAGGAGTACTAATATTCCATAATGATGCAAAAATATAGCTGCTAAAATATTTCCAACCCTGTTCAAATGCAAACAATGAAAGTATCTGCAGCATTCACTCAGCAGCTGAAGACCAGCAGTACATTATCTGTTTGCGAGAGCTCGTTTATAAAAAGCAGGTTGCATTTAGAGATAACCGCACAGAGTAAGAGTACAAAACAAAATAACTGTGATGAGGAGCTTTTTATCAGATTTGTGGTGCATGTGGTAGCTGCTGAGTTGTCGGCTGCAGTAACTGCGGCTTACCTGGCTGGAAATGATGTGCTCAGGGTTAAACAGGTCACAGAAGTGTCTTTAGTTGTGAAGCTGCTGTGAAGTGCTTGGGAGGCTGGATGAGTGAAAAGAACTTTGCTGGTTGGTTTTGGTGGCTGAGGTCACAAAGGGCAGGTGGAAGAGGGTGGGGGGGGGCGGCTCAGGGGCAGGAGGAGTAGGAGGGTAGGTTTATGAAATGCCACAAAGACACACCTCCACAAAACTCAGGCCTTGGAAAAGACATCCCCTTGGACAGGCATTGAGAAGACCCTCAATGATCCTCATATTTTTTCAATTAAACTGCTAAAACTAAAAAAAAGGAAGTACAAGTGGAAAAGTGAAAGTGACTACCCTTGTCATTGCGAGGTCACGGCACAGCACACATGAACCACAACGAAACTGGACCTCTGCATTTTACCCATGCACACTCAAACCCGTGCAGCAGTGGGCAGCTATTGAAAGCGCCCGGGGAGCAGTGATGGGGACGGTACCTTGCTCAAGGGTACCTCAGGGCAACCTATTGGGAAGGGGTTTGAACCCCCGATCATGCGGCTAACGCCCTAACCGCTAGGCCACCGCTGCCCCAACACAAATACATCAAAATTTGACCCCAAGCATCTGTTAATGAGCCAGTGCATTCTGAAAAAAATCAGTAATTTTAGAACACAGTTCATAATTTTCGTGCTATAATTTTATTTGGTCATACAGCTCTGACTGAAAATGGCCAAACACTTTGGAGGAACTGAAAGGAAGCCATTCTGAAGAGCCCACAGCTATTACCTTACCTTACCTGGGGTAATTCATCATCAGTGCCTAACCTTACTAAAGCTCTTGTAGCTGAATTCTGTCAAATCCTCAATGCAGTTCCAACATTGAGTGTAAAGGTGTTCCTGAACAGTAGAGGTGGTTGATGCCTGACCCATCTGTTATTTGAAAAAAATGATGGAGGCAATCCCAGAAGCTCTACCCATGGCTCTCCAATCTGGCAAATCTTCAACAAAGGTGGATTTATTGCCACGTTGATGTGCTCAACTCTTAAACTAGACCATGGGAACAGGCCAGTTTTTTGGGCTAAAACCTTCAAAAAATGACACGTTATCTTTTATTTTAATGTTTTTTTATTTTATTTTAATTAATATTTATTCTACGGAAATGCATATACTATATATTTAATTTTTTGGAATGGTTTCCATTTAAATACATTGTTTAAAAAAAAGAATTAAATGCTGTTAAATATACATATTAAAAAGTCCAATAAAATGCATTATGGTTACAGTCAAAAAGTGATCTTTCAAAAAGAATTATGATCGATAAACATTTGGGATTGCCCAACCTGTACAAAAAGCCATTAGTGATGCGAATAGTTTCCTGTCATTAACTTTAATACATTTTAAACAAAACATTAACACATTCTGAATGTACTAATGAAGAAGAAGACAATGAAGAAAATGTGAAGAAGCAGGAGGGTGCGGAGGAAAAGAAGAAGAAAAAGCAGGAGGATGAGGAAAAGCAAGATAAGGTATAAGATGAAAAGAAGGAACAGAGGTTCTAAGGCATTGAAGTTCCTTATAAAAGTGCTGAGTGGGGTGGCTGAAACACATGCATAGATGAGAAATGTGTTCCTCTCTTTAACACAAGGAAATAAGAAATGGGGGAAAAAAAAAAACACCACTCAAACCAAACCAGACAATCGAGACAAAAACCAAACCAAAGATAAAACAAAAGGAAGTTGATGCTGCTCAAAGCCAATAAAAAATGCAAAACACAGCTTTCTATGTAACACAAGTGGGGCAGTTGAGATGAGTGGTGAGATGCAAATAGTGAGAAAGGCAGCAATCATGGAGTGAGATAGAGGCTGGCTGCATCCACATGGCTCACACAGAACACTGGCTGTGCGGAGGTCATTTGTTAATCAAAGTGTACCGTTCCACTTTCCTTTGTTCATTCAGTTTTCAGGGAAATGAGAGAAAGAAGGAATAGGTGAAGCAAAACTATGCTAGCACGAGCCTCTTGTTCATCAGTCAGACACAAACAGCTGTATTTGGGGGGTTCATGAAAGGATGAATGGAGGAGCTTCAACACCAGCAGCTCAAGTTGATTTTTGAACGAGAAATTATTCAAACCATTGAAAAGCACTGCAATTAAAGACACATGCTGTTAAACATGTTTTTATCCATGTATAATTACACTAACCCTGGGCCAAAAAAGAGCCTTTTATACGGGACATTTACAGCATTTAGCAGACGCACTTATCCAGAGCAATCCCCCTGGAGCAATTCAGGAATAAGGGTCTTGCTCAGGAACCCAATGGTGGTAGTGCTAGAGGTGGGATTCGAACCTGCAACCTCTTGAACCAAAAGGTCCACAGGCAAGTAACTTACCACTAGACCACCACCACCACAGGACTTTTTTTTTTTTTTTTTTTTTTGGCTAGATAGCCAAAGATACCCAAAGATTAAAAATTGAAATTAAATTGAAATCATTTAGGCATACTGAGTAGATTAAAGAAATGGAACTGTTTACTGTGACTGCAAAGTGTCTAAAGATACGCAATGTCTAAATAAAGGTGTTCAAACCAATCAGCTTTCAGCATCACCAGTGAACTAATTACCAGCCTGAACATTTGTAATCACCTGCTGTTTCTTCACTGCTTCATGCCTTATATTAGATGGCATTTTCCGCTTGAATGATTCATACATAGATCACTGTGTGGCTTAACAAACAGAAAATAAACCTCTGGTCAGGTACAGGGATTGGACTGAAAATGAGAGCCAAAAACTTTGTCTTTCAGGAAGCATGGAGAACTGTTCTTCAACAACATCAAAAAATTCAAGAAGGTCTGGCTCTTTTCAAACTAAATATAAAGAAATGAGGGGTGGCCTGACTTGCACAGTACTGAATGCATGAAACTGAGAAGCGTGTAAAGCAGCCTCAAGTGAAATCAAAACAAAGACAACGATTATTACAACCCTATTCATAGTAACAGAAGTAACCAAACTGCTTGCTTTTTGCATGTGAGCAGATAACAGGGGGCCGTTTCCTCCCAGGCTTTTCAACAACATAACATTTGAAATGAAAGGTTTTCACCTGCGAGAATTAAAAAGTATATTAATGATAAACTTCATAGTATGAGGAAAAAAAGTGAAACCTGAGCAGAGTCAAAGCTAAAGCCTATAATTAGTTCATCTATTGGCACAATAAACAGTCATAAAACAAGCATAATTTTCCTGCATTTTTTGCTACTTGTGAAAAAGAAAGAAAATGATCGCAGGATACAACCATAAAATAGATTTGATAAGGAAGCTAGGAATTGTAAAACTGGGGAGTGAACAATCAAAAGTTTAAACTCAAAGCTGACTGCTTTAATCTCCTATGGGAAAGAAGTCAACGTCATCTACAGGTTTCAATGCAAATTAAGAAATTATGCATTAATATTTCAGATTAGATACCAACCAAAAAGTGATCACAGTATTATTTTATTATATAGCTGTTAAAGGGTATTTCTCCTTTGTTGCACTTTTCAGTGCTTCAAAAGCAGGGACTTCCCCGATCAACTGACCCCACTGCTGCTGGCAGCAAGTGATTCTTCCAAGTCAAGAAAAGCATCACTAATCCTTTTTCAAACATACAAACTGAGAATACAAACTGCCAATTTACATTAGCTGCCCGGTGTGTGCAACCATTGTGATGATTCCTTCCTATCCACTCAAAATGCAAATATATTTTTAATCTTATGGAGTATCGTACACAGGTGGCTGTGGCATCAAACTCAACTTCTGATTGCTTCTGATGACTGGGCAACCCTGTTAAATGTAAACATCACATAAGTGAACTCCAAGTTTTATTGAGAACTCCAAGTGTAATAAAATGGTTATACACAAATCTGCTTTTAGTTCCTGCATCACTCCAATCCTGGCAGCTTATGTCAAAAAGTGTTACTGTTATTATTAAAAGTTCATTAACAGCTTAACGTGGGTGTGCCCACGCATTTCACAGATGAATACGCATCTGAAAAAAACTTTGCAGAACAAAGCAAAACAAAGTAACTGATCCCATACCCTGCCTATGTACAGGAGGTGTCAAGTTCAGTTATCTCAGCCTATTCAAATATGCGTAAAAAAATACAGTAAAAGCCTAGAAACAGAAAGGGCCCGGATCAATTCATTCATTATAGAATCGAAAATGTGCCATGTTTAAATTACAATTTCTGTTTTTAAATACTGTAAATAAATACACTAGTCATATTTTTAATTTTCAGTATTCTCACTACTATTACTTAGTTTATAATTATTTCTATTTTCTTAGTTAATTATTTCTATTTTCTTCTTAATTATTTCTATTTACTTTTCTTTACTTTTAAACCCCTTTTATCAATAGTCAGGACCCCCAAGAGCCACTACTAAGCAGGTGTTGAGTGAGTTTATTCTCAGCATTCTCAACATACCTTAGGCTGGAATTTTCAATGATAATAATACACACACACACAAACACTATTAGCTAACCAGTGTCACTATAGAGCTGAGAATATTCCACTACCATAAATACCACAGCAATACCACAGTGGTGTTGCTGACTACTGATGAATGGGGTAAAAAGTGAAATGAATAAACAGATGGACTACAGCATGTAATAAAAGATGAAGATAAAGTGTCCCAGGCGTGCAGTTCTGATTAGACTGACCAACCATATCTGAAACACTCAATAAATATATAACAAGATCACAAAGTCACACAGGTCAAAACTCATTGTAGTGTTTCAAGTACAATTATATGTGCTGATTGTCATAACCATACTCTACTATTCATAAACTACACAGCTTGGAAGAAGAATAGGAATTGCAATGGCTATGATCAGTTATAATGTATTTAACTACTTATTGAACACTGGTGTATTTGATCATTTTTGCAATCGGTAAGAAAACATTTTATATTAGCATTTATTTTAATACCATTTTATAAAAGTATTAAGCCTGTCCAGGCATTTTCATGTCAGCCCTTAAAATTTACCAAACAAGCCATTTCTAGTACATTTGAAGTACAGATTAGCAAACCAGCCAGTCTTACAAACAGCCCCATGCATGCCTTTGGATTAAGCTAGGATCCACCAGGCTTTCATGCAAAGGCCGATCCACTGAGAACTCATAGGGCGGCTGCAATCGCTGACGAGAATGTTTTCCCCCTCGCTGAGGGATGGGGAGTTCTGAGTGATGGGCAGGGAGAGGGTCTGTAAAGAAGTATGGATGGAGCAAAGCCTGGAAGAGAAAGAAAGACCAAAGAGAACGAGTTACGAAGTGTCACAATACGGGATAATACTGGATGTAGCTCGTGTTTACAACACAATTAAAGATTTTTACACAAAATGAAGTGTAACGTGAATGGGCTTCTTGTGAGCAAACCTGTCTGGCACTGATCCTCTGTTTGGAGGGATACACCAGAAATTTCTTCAGCAAGTCAACGGCCTGAGGAGATGTGTCGGGCACAATCTCCTCCAGAGGAATTGGTGGGTTCTCTTTAAAAGTGATCTTATTGTAATCTGGCAATTCTGTGATCTCCTGTAGGTGTGAGGGAGATAAGAAAATAGCAACCCCATGTGTGTGTGTATATATATATATATCTTTTTTTTTTTTTTTTAAATGGACTCGAAAAACTTTATCCCTATTGCAGCCTATCACTGATAGCTGATTTTCAACTTTGCTTATGCTGGTCTAATATGCTGCCTTTCATGTAAAGTGATAGATTGAATATTATGACAAATAAATATTCTGCCATAAAATCAATATAAAAAGTAGTGGTTGCAGAGCTTACCGGCCACACTTTCTGGTTTGGAGTTCCCAAGACCCGTAGCACACAGCACAGCTGCTCAATGTCATTCTCTCCAGGAAAGAGAGGAGAGTTATTCAACAGCTCTCCAAAAATACAGCCCACTGCCCTGTGACAATCAACCATCAAAAGTTGTAAAAAGGTAAATAAACTAGACCTCATCACTAAAATCAAGTGCATTCAATTCTTAGACTTCTCAAGTTCCTGCCACCTAGTGTGTACTACTGAGAATACAGATTGATGAGCTCTCTAACTAAATGTGTATAATTTGCTGGGGTGCAGGGTTTCATACTAAATACCTGAAACTTACTTCATGCTTGGAACTGCTATAATAATTATAAATAAAAATAATAACTTTAATTAAATCACGTATAAGTTAAATGAAATTGTAAATTTTGTAGCATACCAGAGATCCACTCCTTCATCATATTTCCGAGCACCGTACAGCAGCTCTGGGGCTCTGTACCATCTAAAAAACATCAGGAAAGTCTTTAACATAGTAGATGTAGGTTTTACATACACACACAATATTTTCCATGACAAATAAATAGAAAATTATTAGATACTGTCAAACTTCCCCTCAACATGAACTGAAAAATATATAGAAAATAATTAGATATTGTCAAAACTTCCCCTCAACATGAATTGAAAAATATATAAAGCAGCTTCAAACACTGAAAAACTGTATTGTCAGCCATGGTTGTTGCTTTAAAGGGTATTATCTCCCTGTTGACTTGATCTGAAAGTCTGAAAAACAAACAACTGCTTTGATATTCAGCAATCAATAATAGGTTACAGTTCACTCTGAGTCTTCACTTGTCTGGTCTTTACCATGTTTGGGAGAGCAAGCCATGCTTCAGTCTGAGTAGATTTTTGAGGATGCAAAAAGGCTGGTGGCTGATAAGCATCCGAAACAGTTTCTGAAGAATTTGGACCTCACCAAGTCAGACAACATACAAATATTATAAAATTCAGCACCAACATTATCCTCCCTTGGAGCAGTCATCCAACAAAAATAAGCCATTTAATATTCCATGGGATCACAAAGAACCACAGGTTAACACCTAAGAATCTTCAGGCCTCTCTTGAACTGGCTGATATGAGCATTCATGGGTTGAACTAAAACAATGTGTATGAAATGAAAGCCAAAATCCAAAAGAAAAAACCTTATCCTAATTCAGAAATGTGTTTTTGGCAATTTCATGGTTTGTGTTTTGCTGCCAATTAAATTGGACAGCTTTCTATTTGATTCTTTAATCCTTAAGGCACAAATCACCCAAGCCAAAGATGGACTGACACAGATGACATATAGTGTAGATCAAGTCAAAATCAAGAGTTAAGTTTAAGACAAATGTACAAATACAAATATTCTATTTGGTGGTTTATTTCATTGGGTTCTCTTTTGTTACAATTAAAATTAAGATTATAAAGCATTTTATTTCAGATTTATTTAGAAATTCAGAGAATTCTAAAAGCTTCCTACAATCTTCAGCACCATTGTGTTTCAACAATGGTTTACTGTTTCATATTCAGAGAATTTAGTCTAAACACATGAAGTCATGGTAAAGATGAATCTAAAGCATAAAAAACAATAGATGGTGCTATGCATTTAGTTCAGGTTTTAAAAAGCTCAATCTGTAATTTTTAAATGCAGCTTTTTCGCACCTGGTGGCCACTTGGTGACTGTACAGCCTCTCTCCTTCATTGGAAAAAAGCCTGGCTAGGCCAAAATCAGCAATCTTTAAATGACCTGTTGAACTGATTAGCAGGTTTGCAGGTTTCAGGTCCTAAGAAAGAGGTTGAGCATTAGATTTTAATGTCTTTCACCTATTCCGAATATTCAATGTTCACTGTTGAGTACATTGAAAATTTAAAAAAGTCTAATTTACAGCCTAAACAACCTACCCTGTGCATGATAGAGTTTTCGTGACAGAACGCCACCCCTTTGAGCAACATCATCATATACCCTTTGACCTGAGATTCAGTCAAGGGCCTCTGCGAGTTCCTAATGACCTCTGATAGATCTGACAGCATGTATTCAAAAACCAGCACAAAGCCTGTGCCATGGGGGAACACATCCTTCAGCTTTACTACCTGATGGAGGGAAACACATCAAACATTAGGCAACTAACATTAGGCAACAAGTCACAATGGAATAAAATATAAAGTCCATACATTTTTGAAGCGAACTCACATACTGGTTGTCTTCAATCTCCTGGAGAGCTTTAATTTCTCGGAGAGCCTGGTTAGGAATCCCATCTTCCAGCTTCCTAAGAGCCACTTTCTTCAAAGCCACCGTCTCTCCTGTCTAAAAAGAGAAAAGGAACAGAATAAAAAGGCACAGTAAGAAGGCACACCTAAAATGTAAAGGAACTATAAAATCATTTACTTTGTAAAAATCTGAATCTTCTACTTCATCATCTGTTAATCAGCAAGAGCTAATTGAGTTTATTTCAGAGGATGCCATTCTTCCAGTTTTCATCCAGAGATGCAGTTTATACACCTATATGCAGGTAAAGAACTGCTCGCACTAAATCCCACATTAATGCTGAGCAGACCAGGCCTTCCTAAAGTACACGGTGATGCCAATCCCCTCCAGGACGATCCCACGTTAGACCAGATTCTCAGTGAGGCTGGCGTTCGTTTCCAAAACCAGGAAAAACATCAGCATTGTTTAAAAAAAAAAAGTGAAATTTTCACTAAAATGACTTTAACAACAGCAAGCAAAATGTGAGCCTTGGAAAGAGAATCAATACTCAGACTTGGCACCAGTTCACAACACAACCTCGGCATCAAGATACAATTATTTAGAAATCTGCGGACTTTACCTCAATGTGTTTGGCCTTGAAAACAATACCATGGGCACCTTCGCCAATTCTCCCAAGAATGCTGTATTGATCCATGACATGAAGCAGTCGAACGGAGAGCTAACGGCTAGCTTCGCGGTCGCCGACGGTCAAGAACGCTAAATGACTGAATGGCGACAGAGAAAAACACTTCAAATAAATACCGATGTAATATGTTTCATAGCTTTCTACTAGAATTTATTCGTAATTGTGCAAACGTGACGGCGAGAAATCAGAATATGAAAGTTAGCTTCTAGCAAACTAGCTACGCCGTTGAGGTTTCCATGGATACCTACGGCAAGCCCAACGGCTCATAGTTTTGCCTTTCGCGCCGTAAAAAGGGGCTGAAGAAGCTGCACTACATGAAGGAGTCTTCTCTAAAAGTATTTATTATCCTTGAAGGAACGTTTTGTGATCACTGCCCATGAACAGTTTAAAAATCCCATTTAATGTCCTGCTTGTCATTTACTATTACGTGTACAGGGCTGTAAGAAACAAGCAATGAGCAACATGACATAGGAATAAACACACAAACAGATTTCTGTTACTTTTATATGTCAAGACACAAAAGCAATCAATAGATGACAACATGTAAAAACATTTGTTACAGATATTTATATAAAAAAGTCAGAGTTGTTTTCTTATTTTACTTCTTGCTACGTGAAAGAACTAATTTACAACCGAGTTCAAACGCTGGCTGCGCCCATCCATCATTCCACATTTGCAACTGCCAGACAAGCAAACCAATCTTCATCATTTCCACTGAGACAGGTCAGTCCATTTTTCTCTAAGAAAAACAAAAAACAAACAAACAAAAAAAATTCTAGAAACAGGGGGGGGGGGGGATATGCACGTTTCAGAGTCAGTGTCCTGATCTAGGCCCAGAGCTTGGCTTCCAAATCCTAGGTTAATAGCCTGATCCTGGATCAGCACTCTCACTCAGATGTACACATCTATACCCTGCATCCCAAACAACATGGACCAGTTAAGAACACCCCCAAGAAAAATGGACACACCTCATAAATTTCCTTCACCAAGAGAAGAATCCCAGGTTTGCTTTTATCTCTACCAACTCACAGGCATAAAAAAAAAAGAAAAAAAAAAAAAAAAGAAAAAAAAAAAAAAGAAAAAAAAAAAAAATTGTACATAAACTATTGACTAATGAAAGGTTAACGAAAGGAAAAAAAATTAAACCAAAACAGGAACAAAAGTATTACTCCTGCGACACTCTTAAATGTCCAACAATATACAAGTCGAAAATCGAATCGAAAACGCAAAAGAACTATTTTATTCCATATTTTTGAACTCCTTTTTTAGAGGGTCAACTCCAGAACCAGTACAAAAAAGTTAACTTTTGAATTTCAATTTATGAACCACCGTTTGAAATACTCAACATGGGATGTAAAAAAAAAAAACCACAAAACAAACAAAAAAAAAAAAACAAAAAACACTGTGGCACCAGGACAAGCTGCCACACAATCCCACAAACACACTCAGATGACAGGAATGAGCAGGAAGCAAGTTTTAAAACTGAGCAGATGCAGACACACAATAAGGGGAGTTTTAAAAAAGAAAAAAACAAACCAAAAAAAAAAAAGAGAAAAAAACAAAAAAAATTACAAAAATAAATCACATACAGAACTTCTGCGAACAGCACTTATTTCTGGGATTTCCCCATCCCCCTTTCCTTTATACAAGATGTCATTCAAAAACTCATGTCTCTCCATCTACAAGGATCTTCTTACATCTTCAGTACAAAACAGTACAGTTCGGAAATCTGTCCCTCTCAGCAATGCATGAAGACACAGTGATGTAATAACAGGCTACTGGACTCAGACCGAATGTACAATTACAGATTTGTCTTTAAAATGAAAAGTCTTTTCCTCAGAAGCATCACCAAGTGCTGTGTTGTTGTTGTTGTTGTTTTTAAATCCATTTTTCAAATGAGTCTTCCAGATGAAACTTCGTTGCCTGCGCTCCCTCCATTCAGTCTCCTTCTACTTTCTGCCTGTGCCCAACTAAATTAAACAAACTTGCCAAAAAGGGGGGCGGAGGGGGACCGGGTACAACTGACGAGAGCAATGTTGTCTTTTTTTCCTTTTTTTAATCTATTGCTTGTATTGAAATAAGCTAAAATAATGAAGTATGAAGGAAGAAAAATAACTACAGAAACAATCAATACAGTTGACTAAATGCTGCCATTGAAAAAGGTCACACAAAATTGCCAGGAAAAGCAAAAGTATGTGCTTTTTAACTGTTTGTCTGAAGAAGACACATCTAGAACACAAAAACCAAACCCCCCCCCCCCAAAAAAAAAAAAAAAAAAAAAAAGACCCCAAACTGAAAGATAAGGCGTCCATGGCACCAGAGAAATGTTCAGTGATTATGGGGAAGGGCACTAATAGATAATCTTCATTTCATTTTTCCTCCCCACCAGCTCATGGAGTAGTAGTGAGTGGTACAGGTGTAGCCTCGGGAGGGGGCATTCAGCAGGAAGAGGAGTTCAGTCATGGTTCTTGATCTCAGAAGGGTAAAGGGCATGGCAAGTTTTTCACTGGTCAGCTCTGGGTTTTTTTACACCAATACCTTTCCTGCAAAACAGCAGAAACACAAAATCATTTTTGTGTTTCACAGCTACTCAAATAAAACATTACACACAATACAGCAGCACACGAGAACTCGAGCTAAGGACTTTGCAGAATTAATATTTTTCTGTATTTATTTCATAGTAGCATCGTTTACATGTGCTCCTTCTGATTCTGATTTTTTTTTTTGTCCCAAGTGAGACTGTAGGGCTACAGCTCACTTCACCAAATGTAAAAAGAAAAACACATGGGACTAGAGGCATTAAAAGGCTGATTTAGGCTTTCTCTAAAGGAGGAGAGAGGGGGGAAAAAAAAAAAGGATTTTTCATGGAGACACTCACAAATCTGGAGAGGAGACTGGTCTCTTCACTGCAGGTTTGGCAGCAGATCCATCTTTACTAGTTTCTGTAAATAACAGAATAATGTTGGCTTCCAAAATACATCTATCCAGAATTTAAAAACTAACAATTGAAGCTTTGGGGGGGCGGGGGTTCCCTAATCCCATGAACCCAATTCAGTATGGTCATAAATTGCCAAATTTAACGATGCACTATAAGAATTCCTAGAACTAAACGTGTTCCTTGCAGACTCAGCTGGCATTTCCTGTTTGGTCAGATGCTACTTTTGGTTCATTCCAATACAAAAACATTATTTTCTCTCAGTTTTACTCTGCCATCCTCCCAGCTTCCGACTCCTCTTACTCACCTTGCAGCCACCTGACTTGTGTGGCAGGGCCATATCCTTTCTCGTTGCGAGCTGCGATGCGGAAGATGATCGCAGGTTTGGTGGTGTAGTCAATGTGGGCATTAGACAAGCTGGAGGTCTGAACCAGGCAAGAAGGATTGGGCCCACAGTATACGCGCATGAAAGCCAGCTGCGCAGGCGCTGATGCTTTTGCCTCAGTCGTCTGTGAGCTCTGAATGGCCAGGTAGACGGAATACTCAATAATCTTTCCTGATGTTAATGATGGAGGCTCCCATGTGAGGTGAGCACCGTCTGGACTCTGAGGGTCATGGCAAAATAAAGATGTATGAGAATCAGTAAAAACAGTAAGGAATACAAATAAAATCAACTTGGACAGATTAACTACAAGCTAACGCGACCAGCTATGTTGTACTCCCAGTGCGGCTTTTCATTTATCAACATTTTCATAGCTCAAAGGAAATGTAGGGACTTGTTTATATTTAACAAGCCATTCAGAATAGTTTGACAAAAGCCAAGAGAAACATTACACTATTTAAAATAAGATTTTGATTTAACTGTTTACATTTCAAGTAACAACAAATTATGCAAATATATAGAAAACAATTAAGTACAGTAGCATTTTGCTTTACATGATCATCATGGCAACATACAAATAAAAAAAATTTAAGAGGACACGGTTTCTCACTTTGCTGATTTTAATGGCACACGGTGCTCCAGGGAATCCAGGCAGGCAAGTTTTAAAGGCTGATACTTCAGAAAAGGTTCCACGACCACAAGTGTTAATGCCAGCCACACGGAATTTGTACGCTGTGCCAGGAGAAAGCTCAACTTTCTTCATCTGGCTGTAATCTGGCATTGTCCCAGAATCATCCTACAACACAGCCCAGAGCAGAAACATGGTTATCCAATGGCAATATCTTCCACAAATTTAAATATGAACAGAAATTTCACTCACATCTGTAACCTCTGAATCATCTGCTGGCATGTAATAATGTGTGACAACCATGTTTGTCACCTTGACTATTCCAACATCAAACCATTGATTTTCTTTCTTCACTGGTGGCTTCACAGCTGCTGGGGGAGCACCTTGCTTCTGTTTACAATCAAACACAGAAAGTCAAAGTGTGTTAAAGAGACACACGTGGAAAAGATAGGCTTTTTTTATATTTACAAATGACACTTTCATTGGCTCTGTGTCTTATGTTAGTAAATATGTATTAGTGTCCTCACCCCAGCTGAAGACTCTATACCATTGGCCACCTCAGCAAGAGTAGTGGCTGCTTGGATTTTAGCAGGGCTGGCCACTGCAATGGGCTGGGATGGGGCAAACGTACTTGATGGAGCCAAAGCTGCAAGAGCAAGAAGCATGATACATTTTGACTTTTTGAACAGTTCTTAGGCATGAATGGTCTAATTACTAAATTACAACAGTGTGCTTCTGTACACAAAATTCTATGACCAATGACACATTAGATAATGGACCAAGTTTTAATCTTTAATTATAAATTAAGTTGGTCTCACTCTCTGCAGAAGTGCTGGGAAGAAGTGTAGTCACGGATCCAGTGACAGAAGCGGTGGCAGCAGACATCTCATGGCCATTGCTTTCAGATGATGGGTCATTGAGACTGTCTGCAGGGGCAAGTCCCTCGGTGGGGAGGGCTGCTGATCCTGAAACAGCAGCCAACTGCTGTCCAGCAGCTGCAGCGGCCTGGGCCTCCTGTAGCTGCTGCTGCTGTTGAACAAGTGCAGCTAACTCTTGCTGTGTCAGAACAATTGGGATGGTGGCTGCCTGCTGACCATCATGTCCAGCATCCCCTTCATCTGATAAAAGATGGACAAGTGAAATAGAAAATATTTTATTTGAATCAATCTTACTGTCTGAGCTACAGTGCCATGTTAATTCTTTACCTAGCATCAACTTATCTTAGCCTATATTTACTCACTAAGCACAGCCTGTTGGGCTGCTTGTAGCACAGCCTGTATGGCGAGGGCTTGGGCCTCCTCTGTAGCTGCAGCCTGAGCAGCAGCTTCTGCCGCGGCAGTGACTGCCAGTTCCTCCGGGGTCAGTCCTGTCACCATCAGTGTGGTGGGCTGCCCTTCAGCAGACATCAGTTCCTGGGGTAATGCCAAAGCTTCAGAGTCCTGCCCTGCCAGACCCACTGCCTCCTCTCCCTCTCCACCCTGCTCCATCTGAACATTTACGTACACACACACACACACACACACACACACAGTAAGCATCTAACAGAGAAAACCTTTCATAGACATGTTATCCAACCAACCAATAAATTAATACAGAAGTATCTTCATATCATACATACCCGAGTCTGATCGGCCTGGCCAGGCTGTGCTTCCATGGCAACATGGACCTGTAGCATGGTTCCTGTCTCACCGGCAGCACCCTCTTCAATTGCAACCACCCTGACAGTACCCTCTTCACCAAGCTCGCCTTCTGTATGCATAGGCTCCTGACCAGTTGCCGCTGCCTCCGAGTCACCCTGTTCCATCGCTTCTGCCTCACCTTCACCTGAGGCCTCGGCTATGGCAGCTGAGCCTGCCATGGATGAGATCTCCTGCAGGGGACGCATTCAAGTAAAGCAAATAAAACATGCAATACTGCAAGTGTCAAAATTACCAGTTGTAATATATTGTCTTTGTAAGAAAGCAAATAGAAGATAAAGCATGGACTAGTGTGTGGCTTAATATTCTTTGTTAAAACAGCTACATAATTAAGATGTAAGCAGGATAATAAACTAATGCTTTCTTTGTAACACATCATACATGGCAAAACGCTCAGGTTTTGAAAATAATGACAATAAAACATGGGGTGTTTGTTAACCCCCCTTTTAAGAAGCCAGCAAGACATTTACATTTACGGCACTTAGCAGACGCTCTTATCCAGAGCGACTTACATGTCTTAATTACAGGGACAGTCCCCCTGGAGCAGCTCAGGGTTAAGGGTCTTGCTCAGGGACCCAGTGGTGGTAGTTCTAGAGGTGGGATTCGAACCTGGGACCTCTTGATCTAGAAGCAAGTACCCTACCACTAGACCACCGCCACCCTTCGGGTGACCAAGCATGACAGCGTTGGCCGTTCAACCATGTACCTGGCAGATTAGTTTGAAGCTGATGCTCAAACTCAAAATTCCTAAATTTATCCTTAAGTGTTTGCGTCCTAGTATAAGTGTACACCTTAAATACAAGTCTGACCATTTCCCTAATCCCATCATCAGTTCATGATGTGCATTGTGAGGATATTCAAAGACCAATATAAGTAATCTATTCTAAGATATCTGCAAACAATACTTGGAAATAGTTCAAGCCTTACTGGGACAGAGGGCCCTGGGGTGGGTGTGGCCTGGGTAACAGTAGTGACAGCTCTGCTCTGGATTGTGGGATTGGCAGGCTCTGTAGATGAAGTTGCTTCCACACTAGTGCCACTTTCCTCCTGTCCTTCAGCACTTTGTTGAGCTGCAAGGCAATAAAAGTCTTACTAAGATCAACATACTATGCAAATCTAAAAACATTCTCAGTTTCATTAATTTAAAAGATTTTCTAAAATCCTATGTCTATACAATAGGAGTGTTACCATAATGCTTTTTTTTTTTAAACTTTTAGACTACTATTAACTTTTAAACACATGCCTGTGCCTTCAGCTGACTCCAGGTTGCTAGTGGCAGTTGTTGTTGTGTTGGTGGTTCCAGTTTCATGAGTTTCACAGGGAGGGTTAGAACAAACTCTTTGCACTGTGCCATTCTGCACTCCTCCGATGGTGGATGAAGCCTGGGTGGGTGTGTTAGTGGTACCAGTTTCATGGGTCTCACAGGGCGGGTTAGAACACACCCTTTGTACAGCAGTACCCTGCCCACTGCCCATGCTCGAGGATGACTGTGTGGGTGTGTTGGTGGTGCCCGTTTCATGGGTCTCACAAGGAGGGTTAGAACACACTTGCTGTATACCGCCTGCCCCTGCAACAGTGGCCGTGTTGGTGGTCCCCGTCTCATGTGTCTCACATGGAGGGTTGGAACATACTGTAGTCAGAAGTGTACTGCTGGGTGAAGTCACTACAGGTTGTTGGGATGCCATGCTGCTTTTAACAATGCCCATCTCTTTGGAGCCCATGGAGCAGCTGGCAGTTGTGGATGTGTTTGTGGTGCCCGTATCATGAGTCTCTGACGGCGGATTGGTGCATACACGTTGCACACGGCCCATGTTGGCTGAGGCTGTAGTTGCTGTGTTGGTAGTTCCAGTCACATGAGTCTCACAAGGTGGATTGGAACATATCTTAGCAGAAGCCACAGTGGGGGTGTTGGTAGTGCCAGTTTCATGGGTCTCACAGGGTGGGTTGGAGCAGACCAGAGTCACTTCACCTGGGGCATCGCTGGCTTCAGCCCCTGTAGAGGAGGGCTGCTCAGAGGTGGGTGATGCCAGGATGGAAACAGGGAGATCCTGCACAGGTTGTGCCTCCACACCACTAGGGGTGCTAATCAGAGTCACCTGAGTTGGCTGAGCAGCTGCCTGCAGGAGGATGATCATTCATAATGTGTTAAAAATAAATAAATAGATAGAACATAAATATACCCCCCCCCCATTTATCTATTTCCAAGATTTGTGTTTTCTTGCTAAAACAGAAATAAGAAATAAGAAACCTGCAACTAAACTCTTAAAAGTACAATCATAAAATAAAAATAAATAAAATAAAAAACTAACAGATCTATGTATTAAACAAAAGGTATTACCTGTAGAGCCACAGAGGACGCAGTAGTCAGGCTTGGCTGGGCTGCAGACACTGTGATGGCTGTGGGGGTAATCACCTGACTAGAAAGTGTGGCAATAGTACCCAAGGTAGTTATGGGAGTAGCCAGGCTAGCATTGGCTGCAGCAACATTGCCCCCTGCCAGGCTGGTGGAGGCAGTGCCCGTCACAGTGCCAAGAGTAGTTACTCCTATTCCAAGAAAAAATACAAACAATCAAAAAAAAAAAAAGAAAAAAAAAAAAGCAGTATCACTTGTAGTCAGAAAATTGTAAAATAATTTCTGTCAGACTACAGAGTCATAACATTTTGTAAGCACGATAAATTTTAATACTGTTAAGTATACCTACACCCAAAGTATGAAATTTCTTACCTGTGGTGCCTTTGACCACTAGTGTAGTTACTGTGGGTTTTACAGCAGAAACAGTACCAGGAGAAACAAGACGCACGCCACCCATGGGCACAGTGCGTAAAATAGTTCCAGGCTGCCCAGGTGCTCCTTTCAAAACCACCTTGAGGAAAAAAAGTTACTTGACAAGTGCATTCTAACAAAATGGTCATACAAATAATTTCTTATTTTTCAGACCCTTACCTGTGTCACGCCCTGCTGTCCAGCTCCTGTTGTCAGTTTTGGTACAGCTGTAATGATTTTGCCAGGCGTGCCTGTGCCAGGTGTCACCATCTTGGTGGTGATTATGGTAATGGGAGACTTTATTCCAGGGCTACTGGTAGCACCTAAAAGTACCGAATGGGAAAATCAATACTTGTTCAAGGCCCAAACAAGGAATGATGGTAAACAGACCTTTTCAGACAATGAAAAAACTGGACTTTTAACAAAAAGGGTTTAACAGCAGCAACACAGGCTGAGGTTAACAAATAATCTCTTAAAACAGACCTCCAGCTCCTTGCTGAATGGCAGACATGGGGATTGTTTTGATGATGGTGGTGCCAGGTTTGGTGGTACTGCTTGGAGAGACTCCACTGATGCCCAGAATAGTGGGTTTGGTTCCAGTGCCACCTGCCTGTGTGGTTGTGATGATAGTAGTAGGTTTGCCATCTGCAGATGTGACCAGCTTCAAGATAGTGCCTGCGGGTAGTGGACCCTTTGTCTAGGGGAAAACGTTAATAGCATATCAGAGAAAATATTCCTTGAAGAGATACCTTAATTTCCTGAGCACTATTTTTCCAATTGATTGACCTCATTACTGTTCTGCTGTATTTACCTGTATAATCTGAGTGACAGGGCTACTACCAGCTTGACCAGTCACTGCAGATGTCTGTACTGGTTTGGTCTGAACCACAGACATGACCTTCCCCAGGCTTGAGATCTGAGCATAAATGAGAAAGAAAACATAAACCAATATCAAGCTTTGTGATCTTTACCATGTAAAAATGAATATGCTTATAAATACAATATACAAATATTTAAAAAGGTATCAATCTGCACAATGGAATATTAAACAAATAAATAGAAAAGCAAAGTGCTTGTTTTCATCATCCTTACCAAAGTTCCACCACTGCCCATAGTGAGTGGGCTCTTGACAAGAGTAATGGTTTTGGTGACCCCTCCAACCACTGTGGTGACCACTTGGGCCTGCTGGGCTACTGTCACAGTTCCTGATTTGTGCACAGTAATGATGGGGCGGGTGGGGGTGTTGGGAGTAGAGATGGCTGATGTCCCAACCTGGGCAGCAGCTGTCTTCAGCATGCGAGTTGCTGGGTTACTCACCTGTAATAAATTACGCACACTGTTGGGTGGACTGGAATGACACACCATGGCATTTCCTCACTGAGATTCAGATATTAAGATGTAACATCACACAAAGGTTAGTGAATGACACTGACCATTACTGGTGAAGCCATTTTCACGGTTGCTGGTAGAGTTGTGGAGCCTGGAGTCACAGCAACAGTTTTCATTATAGTGGCTCCTGCTGGAACATTCAGCACAGTGGCTGTGGAAGAGGGCGGGATTTTCTGTGTGGCAGCTGCAGCCGCAGCCAGTGCAGCCATGCCACTCATCTGTGGGCTACTGCCAATTGGCTAGAGAGGGTGAAGTGGGCATGGAAATAACATTTAACAAATACTGGTAGGAAGATAGGCAAGAAAAAAGGAGATTAAAACTTAAGGTAATTGTAAAACTTAATCAATAACATCAGCAAACACATACTGTTCCCTGTGTGCTCTGGGCAGGGACGACCATTCGAACTCCAGCAGGAAGTGATGTAACGGTGACTGGGGAATTTCCTACTTGATTGGCCTGACGCACAGTGACAATGGAGGTCCCAGCAGTTGCCTGAGGAGCCGCCACTTTCAAAATAGCTGAGAAAGAACAGGCAGGAGATGAAAATCAACTTTCAGAATAAAAACAAAAAATGTTTCCAGTGCTCCATATAAACAGTAAGCTAATACCTTGAGAAAGATGAATACCACATATCTCAAATACCAAAAATAGCTCCCAAAAAAAAGAGCCCAAATTAACACACACACACACACAAATCTTTAAACAATAAAGTTGTTTCTCTCTTCTACTGCATTAACACTTACCTGGGCCCCGGGGTGAAGTTGCACCAAGTGGGCTGCCAGGCAAGGATGTGATGGGTGAAGGAGTCTGTGGTACAAGAGTAAGACCAGTCAGGGGCAAGCTCTGAGAAGCTGGGGCAGCAGCAGCTGCTGCAGGGCTCTTGGGCGAGCTGGCCGGAAGAGAAGACGCAGGTGTGATGTTTGGAGAGGTCGCCGCTGTTGCAGCAGGGATGTCATATTTCTGCAGCTGCAGCAGGTAGGTGTCAGCGGTGGGCACCGCCCCCCAGCTCACCTCCAAGGAGCTGGTGTTGGCACGGACCAGCTGCACTCGCGAAGGTGCATGAGGACGATCTGCAGGAAATGTTATTGTTAAGGATTGTTAAAAGTCCTACACAATAAACACCCAGAGATGTATATCACAATGCAGTCTTCATTATGAACACGCAATATAAAAACCAAACACAACAAACATATGTTTAGTCTCAACATATGGTATAAAAACCTCACAATTTCAATCGAAACTGAAATTTTAAAGATAAGCAAGACAAATTTACCTGTCTCCAGGTACCACAGGTCTTTGCAGCACACTTGGTTGTTCCATGCTTTTCGGTAGCCATCCCTGCCACTCCAGACGTACAGCCTGGAGTTTATCGCTACAGAGCAGTGACCTGCTCTAGCTCTTGGGATGTTGTCTTCCAGTGTGTCCATTAAAATGGACTCCCATGTCATTGTGTCTGAAAAAGACAAAAAAAGGATTCAAAATAATCCAAGTTAATCTGTTTAAGGTTTCAAGGTCTCTAGCTTGGTAGGGATGCATGGTATGGACATTATATTTAATGTAGCAATTGTTCTAACATTTTAAAAAGGAAAATTTTTCTAAAACTAAGACGACTTCAAGTAGGTACTAATGTTCATTTCACAATATTATCTAGTCTTTTTCCTACCATTGATGAATAATAAATAACTCACCCAGGTTTAAGCAAGCCAGGGTGTTTGTGCACTTCCATTCCTTCTCATGTGTAGCCACTTTCACATCATCCATCACCAAGGGCACCCACCCACCAAACACATACATCCTAAACACAGATGACAAGGAGGATAGTTAATATGAACCAAGAAACACCATATTCTGAAGTTAAATTAAAATTTCATGCGTGAAATTGTGTTTTTTTTATCTACCAATCCAGAGCACTGCTCAACAATAATAACCTGCACACAGATTACCAAACTAAAAAGACATAAACCAAACAGTCATAACACTAACCTGCCTGCTTAATACTGCTCTGCCAGCTCTGACCTATCAAAGAATAGACTCAAGTCCTCTAAAGATGTTATTAGCACGTTGCAAGGTAGGACCTCCATTATTTGTACTAGTTTGTCTAGAACACTGTCCAGTTCTCAACTGGACTAAGATGTGGTGAACCTAGAGCCAATTAGTTCCTTGAACTCTTTCATGTTTCTGATGAAATGTATTTCATCAGGTTATATGGTCTTGTTCTGATGCCTGCTGTTAGCTTTTTTGGTGGTGAACTGGTGGTTAGCGTGGGCATTCTGCAGTTACATGGCCCCATACACAGAGAACTGCAATGGACTGTATTCTTATGTACCATTCTATTGTGTACTAAAGTGGAACTTCTGTGGGACTGAACCAGACAGGCTGGCTCTCTCTCCCCATTAACCTTGAGAACCCATGACTTCATGGGTCATGGTGTATCCTTCCTTGGACCACCATTTGATACTTGATACTAGCTGCTCCGTACCTACAACACCCAACAAGACCTGCCGTTTTGGAGATGTCTAGTCAACCCAGTCATTGTGCCATCACAAACTGGCCATTGTTCAAACCTTTACACTTGTCCATTTTTCCTGCTCCCACACATGACATCCATGTGTTCATGTGTGTCTGCAACATCCCCAAGGTTTTATACATTAAAAATGTAAGTCTTATTCAGCCTAGCTCTATCTGGATGTAGTATGTAAAGGTGAGCACAAGATCCAGTTTCATGACTTAGTACTGTGTTATAAATGTGCATTATGACAAGAGGAAAACACTCACTTGTTTGTTATAGTTGTGGCCGAGTGAAGACTGCGAGGGAGAGGAGCCGTTCCACTGATGGCTGGCTTGTTCCAGGTTAGTGTGTCTGCAAGATAAATTTATTTAACAAATATTTAATCAAAAACATAAATGAACCTTATGAGACAGACTTCCATTGATTAATCTGGAGTTCCAAACTAAACCCCTTCCAAAAAGACAACAGTCAAACAAACCATCTGCTTCTACATGAATATAACCAAGCCTACTTTTAATAAACCAAATAATTCTAAAATATTCTACATTAAAGTACTTATTCATTTTCTTATCCTCTGATCAACATAAGGACTGCTAAACTAGTCTCTCACACAAAAGCTATAGCCTGACATCCCTTCCAAATGCAGTGGTGTTTGATAAATCTGCTATAAGATATCTTTAAAGTAGAAAAAGAAGCATTTTAAAGACTATAATTTGTCTCAAAATGTATTAACATTTAACCAATATTATTCATAAAAAGGATTTTGTAATTGTTGAAGCACAGACTGGCATTGTTTCTCAAGTGCAAATATCACAAGTTATAAATTATTTGCACCCATACATTTTAACCTCATAGTAAAAAAAAAAAAAAACCCTAATATGAGCTTGAATATACATACATTTGTAAAACAACTGCAAGCCACAAAATTATACAAATTATAGGAAAGTGATTTAAAAAAGACACAAACAACGTTTAATTCAACAGATTAGATTCCTTCCTTAGATTCCTTCTCACCTATATCTAATGTCCAAAGATCTCCAAGTCGGCAACCACTCATGCCTCCATAGATGACAAGCCGAGACTTTTTGGAGATTTTCTCTGTGTAGACCACTGCAGTATGACTCTCACGAGGAGGGGGCAGTACACCATATGTGATGGGGATGTCCCAACCAGCCACATTAGAGCCAGGACGCAGCTCGAGGGTGTACAGATCATTCAGATATCTGTGTGTGAGGAAGGTGAAAATTTAAGTTTTTCTTTTCTTGAATTTTCACTAAAGTCTGTGATTCTAAGTCAAGTATGCATTAGTATTAGAAAGGGACAGGCTTAAGCTGAAACCTTGCCTGCAAGGAATACTGTGGAGCAGGGTGCTAGCCAGCACAAATGTATGTTTTTTATTAATGTCATACCTTGGAATATTGTTTTTGGGATCCTCGCTATCATTGGCAAGGCCTCCAAATAGGTAGCATTTGTTTCCCACCAGGGAGAAGCTGTGACCCAGACGGGGACAAGGGGGTGGGCCATTCTTTGGAGCTTTAGGCTTTAGTCGTTTCCACTCCCATCTACTTGCCTGAAAAAAAGAAAAAAAAAAAAGCATAACCATGGTTGAATATATATATATATATATATTTTTTAAGTTGCGTTTTAACTACATCCAAGCTCAGTGAAGAGCGAATGATGCTCTGAAATACATAATTACATTTAAGATCACATGCCAGGATGCAATGCTGCACTTGTGTTCTTCATAGTCTAAAACATCAGCTAAATGTCAAGCACTGTGCAACTCTAAATATACACTTATGAACTCAAAACACAGGATCATGTTCATATTAAAGAAACATTTTGATAGTCAAAGAAATAAGTACACTTACCTGTAGCTCATATAGGTCATTGCTGTATTTCCCATATTCCACCATACCCCCAAACACCAACAGTCGGGTGCCATCACACACAAATCCATAAGCAGCGCAACCAGGTGGAACATCCCCTCGAACAGCCGGAATAAACCACTGATTGGTTGCTGCAAAAAATAAAAAAGCGGAATCCAGAATGACTCCGAAAAAGTTCTTTTTTCCCCCCTGTTCATTTGTGGTTTCAGCAGGCTACACAAAGCATATTAAATTTAATTACACTGAATTAAGTACAGCACACAGAATGAAAGGGTTTCAGGTCATAAATGCACATCACATCAGCAAAGCCAGCAACTAGGTGACGATGTATTACTTCTTTCACAGCTTCCCAGGACCTCTTTTCATGCTACAGTTTTTAGTCACGTTGCTTATAGAATTATTCTGAAATTAGTGCATCCCTTAATAATACAGGAGAAAGAATAAGACGACAACATCATTGTAAATATTTACACAGCAATGCGGGATATTATCGGAGGAGGAGTTTGTTGACGTCGTGCCCGTTGTATTAACCCGCCATTTCTCTTTGCAGTTTTCCCTCCTTTCTCTGCTCGGCTGAAGCAGCTCCCCTGTCTGACTAGCTTGCTCAGGTTAGCCAGTTTTCTAGCGTTAGCACTCTAGCCTTAGCTAGCAGTACGATAGCAGCTCTAAGCTAACTGCTGATCCAAACTGAGGCAGATTTGTGAACATCAAAACAAGCAGTCCTGCCTCCACATATCAGGGAGCACAAGATATTCTTTCTCAGCTCTCTGATGGGCAGCAGAGACTGCCTGACTGATCGGGTTTAACCATACCCATTCAACAATCACTGGAGGACACTTTTAACAGTTAAAAGAACAAAAGCACGACATTTAAAGAAACGTTAGCTCACTAGATTTCTCTTATTAGCCTATTAATGCTAATGTGCCGGGAGATACTTGCATTTTTGCGTAACGAATCAATAAATAATCACTGGTTTGTTTAAAGGCAAAGCCAATTCACATCCTGGATGGTCTTTCGATGTGATATTAAGAGCAGTACAGTCAAAAAGACTAAAAACTACACCGAAAGAATGCATTTAAACCCAAATTTAATTAGCAACATGGCTAGCGCGCTAAGCGTTAGCGAGCTAAGACAGCTTAGCTGCGGTTCCTCCGTGTTTCTCCAAAAAACTACACGGTGTGTGTCAGAAACAAATACAAGCTGCGGTTCTAGACGCCCTGTTTAAGTAGAATCTGTTACCTGTGTTGTACACATGCAGTTCATCCACGATCCCTTCGTTCCCTCCGCCGAAAACCACCATCAGTTCCTTGATGGCTACAGCCCGGTGTCCGTGCCGGGGGCGAGGAACCGGGCCGGACCAGCCCAGTACCCTTTTCCACCGAGGCTGCAGAACCGAGCCCGAGGTGCCAGACGTCGCAGTACCAGAAGTCATGTTTCCTCTTTAACAAGAAACAAATTCCATTCAGAGCGTTTCTGTTCGAAATCCGCCAACTTCTGATTTAAGATGCACAAAATGAACGAGCTAACGGTTCGCTGCCGAGCTGGTCGCTTCGCTGCTCGTCTCTTCAAAAAACATGTATCTCACAGAAGCGATCTAAATACGAATAGTAGGTTAAACGGTACACTGAATGCATTCAACAGTGCCGGTTAGCTTACTACATGTTTCCAAATCTAGCTGCTGAGGACGGCTAGCGATATTAGCCCGCTAGACAAGGCAGTTAGCCGCTTTGCTACAGGGATTTTAACCTGATTAGGCCAACTAACCAGCGAGGAAATGTCCAAAACGTGCTCGGTTAAAATCTTCTGTGCAAACGAAACCAATACTCCGTCGTGCTTCAGCTTGTTCGTGTTTGGAAACGATTTCAGCGCCGGGTTTAGCTACACTAGTAGGTGTAGCAGGCTAGCTCGCTAAAAGAGTCCGCCATTTCAGCGGGGACCGAAATAACAGCGCCGGCAAAAACAACACAGGCTCGGGGTTTTGGTTAAAATCCACCGATGTTACTCATCCTTATCGGACCACTTATCGATAGCGCCGATTAATTTTCTTTCCCCTGCAATCCACGGAGAGTAACTACGAAAGAAATAGTCCCGTCTGTGTGTTTTGGGAGCTTTAGTAGAGAAATCGGCGCTGCGGCTCCCCGAACGCCGCCATCTCGTAGCTTCGGCTAAACCAACGGAACTTAGCTGCTAGCGCTTAGCGGCTAGCGCTAGCGGGCTCGGCTAACGTCAGAGCGAAAAAGGGCGGCGGGCGAAAAAAAAAACCCGTTTTCATTTCTTTCGCCGACATCTTGTAGCTTCAGCTAACAACTGCTAACGAGGAGTATAATAATATAGCCTAGCCGTGGCTAAATGGCTAAGCTAAGTGAGGAGGGTTGAAGTCCTCATTAAAATGGGCGGTGAGCTCGACAACAAACTGCCCGCTACAGTTTTTTTAATCACACAAATTCATTGAAAACACAAAACCGCACGTCTGAAACTTATGAGAATTATAATTAAAAATCACACAAATATGGTTTCGATCGTATGCATTACTTCATGGAAATATGGTTATTTTATTTCATGAGGTTTTTTCTTCTTCAGTTTTTAGTTTTTTTTCCTCTGTTTTCATGCCTCCGCTGTCTGGGAGCCGCCATCTCCCTCAAAACCAAACAATCTCCAAACTGAGCTAGCCAGCATGCTAACCGTTTCTCCAAACTCCCACCGTGAACACAAATCCACATCATGCAGATGTACTTTAACAGCATCTCACAACATAGATCACATCATAGACCGAGTAAAACGATAAATAGGTCATAAATATAACACGAAAACCGCAGATGTGTGGAACAGCTCGGGCTAGCGCGTTAGCCGAAAGCCCGGGTTTGTAGTACGGCAGCTAACGAGTTGCTAACAGGGCTGAATAAAACTTGACAGAAACAAGCAGTCTGACAAAGAAACGTTACGTGTTTAGTTTTAAGGTAGTTTATTTACTCTTCTCATTGAGAGTGCGAGTATGGGGAGTTCGCCGTTCCCACCAAATCCCCGTTTTGCCCCTTGACTTCTTGCTAGCTTCCCTCAGTAAAAATGGCGGACGAACCGTTAGCCGTCACCAGAAACGCTGCAAAGTAATTCAGACTTTCTCATTTCATAACGCCAAATACTTACTCGTTCCGAGCTGTTATTTTAATAAGGAAAAATTCGAGGGAGAGACCCAGTAACCGAATTCAACCCAGAGTTTGTCTTTTTTTCCTGCAGATATTGCTAACTCTACATCCTTTCATGCCGCCCAGGAAGCCGCCATCTTCTTCACAACCCCTCGGTAATTAACTGCCCCTGATTCTCTTGCCCTCAGAGACACAGAGCTGCACTCTCTCCCCTCACATCACACTCCTCCTCGCAGAACCTGTCCCAGCCGTTTAAAACAAGGCCTTTTCTCCACACACTGTGTTGCAACGGCTGGAGAAAAGGCCACTGTAAAAGAAACAGAGCCCTGCAGTTTGAAAGCCACACTATTTTCTCTGTAATGCTGTAATAATAGATCTATAAACTACAGCAGTTGTACAGATGTGCTGTAAGATTCCTATCTTTAAAAATGGGGGGAAAAATCTTTCAAAAGGAAGTGTAATAATAATACTGGCAAATAAAAGTCATTATGCTCACAAACAGGTCTTTTAAGGTCGTGTGGATTAAAGAGCGAATACGTCTTTGCCTTAATAAACTAAATTCTGAACACCGTATACAAGCCACGGCCGAAATGTTTTATAAGATTAGATTCTTCTTCACAATAACATCAGCGTTTCAACGGCGGCGCGGCCTGGTTCAGTTTTACAGAGAAAACGTCCCGAGTCTGGTTCGGGCCCCAAACAAAAGCATCTCATATTCATACGCTGCAATAAAATCCATTTATTACACAAAGTACCTGGTGTAGAACATAAACACTGCAAATGCAGTTTGCAATAATGTAGTTGTTTTTTGACACGTTCAATTTACATCCCATTTCGGGTGAAGCGTTTAAAACGAGTTGGGATTTGAAGGAAACCCGGCTTGTTTCAGCCAGTGCGTGTCCTTCATCAGTCCAGAAGGTCAAGTTCATGAGAGGAATGTTCTCTGAATCATAGGACACTTACAGCAGAGGACAAAAAAAAAAACACAAAAACTATTTCTATATTATTTCTTCATTCATAGAGGGTTTATTGAATGTTAGAGCTCATAATTTATTTCCCAGAATCATTAAGAGCAGGACTTTCCAGCACTGTTCACTCCCACTCGAATTCACAATCGTATCGACTGCTTCAGTTGTTTGAACGCAGCAGCTGCCTTTTACAGTGTGAGAATGTCACCATGGATAAACTAGTAGAAAATGACCCACAAATACTAATGCAAGAGTAGGACTAATGCATTCTTTTGACTTACATTAAAATTAAAGTATGATTTGGCCGTTTTAGTTTCTGGCACATTATTTTATACTTCCTTGTTCAGGACCGTCTCAATATAGACTCCCGAGTATGAGTATTTAACTCCAGATGGAAATTATTTTTAAAAGAGGGGATGTTACTGAATTTTTACTGAATGTTTAAAAAACAAATAAATAAATACGGTTAACTGCATCATTCCAGCTGACTAGGAGATTAACCACAATGCATTTCGACAAATTCTTATGCCAGAACTCATACGAGAGGGACCTTCCAGCAGTTATGCATATACTTGTACCACGTTCTGGTTAAATAAGTTATAAATCAGAATTCATTTGTAAACAACATTTGCAATTACAAAAAGTCTGTAGGTCACCATGTGGTGTTGAGAACCTGATGTAATCCAGAAATCCAGAAAAAGTTATAAACATTTTTGAATCCCATTTCCTCTTCAGCGCTGTGCTTGGGCTTCGGTGCACAATTCATCAGGTCCAGGGCCCGGGCCGAAATGACAAGCAAACTCATCGCTCTCCTCTGGTTCTCTTTTTTGAGAATTCATTGCTCCATCTGCAAAACACAAAATCAATAAAATCAACTTGTACAATTTCAGCTTTTATAAGGCACAGATTATAATGTAAAGATATACTATAGGTCCAAAAGTTACTTTGAGATGCACATATTACTTAAAAATGAGCTCAGTTCTGCACACAGAGGTTTAGGTGCCACTACTTTTGATATTATAGCTAAGGTCACAACGCCTAATGCCAGTCATCAGTTCGAGCGGAGCGATGTCCCACAGCACTGGGCTGAGGAGCAGTGGAACCGAGTTCTCTAGAATGATGAAGTTCCCATTAATACTGTTTGTGGCATTTGTGATCCAGAACTGATCATCCAACATCATTACCGGACACCACAAATGCTGAATTCAAATTCAATTCAAAGTAATGAATGAATGTCCTTTATAAATAGCTCATCTCTCAAGAGCTGCTTTCCAGAACACAGGTTAAGTTCCAGATAGGTTAAGTTCCATCAAACGGTACATATCCAACAGCAGTTCAGCAAATTTAAGTTAATGAAGCATTGCTCAGACAAACTAAATACCGGAACTAAAGTTATACTGGGACTCCGCTGGGAGAGTTTAAGCAAGATTTTGAAATACATTTAATCGCTTTGTGCGCCATATTTTTATGTTTATGAACTCCAGGGGTTTCATGAATAAATGCTTACAGCCCAAATAAAAAGCTTTTTAGCCCAATTTTCTGAGGTGCCAAAAACTTTGGCACAGTACTGCATGTTAGCCAGTATTCATATAGTGCAAGATTTTCTGCTAGCAGTTCTGATACACTGCAAATGGGGCCACGGTGGCCTAGTGGTTAAGGAGTTGGTACTGGGATTAGAAGGTCCTGCTTTCTAATCCCAGACCAATAGGGCCAGACCTTGAGCAAGGTACTGTCCCCATCGCGGTTCTTTAAATAGCCGCCCCCTGCTGCAGTGTGTATGGGTGAAATGCAGAGGAAGCATTCCATGCATTTTTGTGCTGTGCGTCAAAATGACAAGTAGTCACTTTCACTTCACTTCTGTAATGCTTGGGACAAAGACACGTTTCCTTGATTCCACCCCTCCGCTCTTCAGCATAAAATGTTTCAATTAATTCAGATGTGATTTAAATGTAAAATTTGGAACATGCACTTTTAAAGTTATTTGTATACATGTCAGTCTCACCAAGTAGAAAATAACACTTTTTATACGTCATCCACCTCATTTCATAATGATTGGGACAAAGTAATGGTAGCTCTATTAAATCAGTCATGTTTAGTACTTTGTTGCAGAATCCTTACATGCAATGACTGGTGCCAAGTATCTTCTCTGGTGATGCGCCGCCAAGCCTCTACTGCAGCCACTTCCAAACTACCTGCCTCACCACAGTGTTTAACAGATGAGCTGGTACACTTTGGATCTCGGGCAGTTCCTTTTCGTCCCCTCACTTTCTTCTTGCCATCAATTTGACACATGTTAATCTTTGTCTCATCTCCAGAACACATTCTTCCATTTTTTGCAGGCTCTTTTAATACTTTTTTGCAAACTAATCTGGCAATCCTGTTTTTGGCTATCAAGTGGTTTGCATCTTGTAGTGTAACCTCTGTAATTCTGTTCATGAAGTCTTCAGTGCATAGCAGTCTCTGTCAGACAAACCTGCGGTTTCTGATCTGCTGGACACATGATTGGAGATTTTTCTTTACAACAGTGAGGCTTTTTCTGTCTTCAGAAGTGGAGGTCGTCCTTGGCCTATCGGTCCCATTGTAGTTATAGAGCTCACCGGCATTTTCTTTCTTCTTAATGATATTCCAGACAGTTACTTTTGGCAATCCTAAGGTTTGACTGATGTCCAATTGTTTTATTCTTGTTCTTCCATTCTAATAATAGCTTCCTTGACTTCCACTGGCACAGCTTTTCTCCTCATGTTGAACAATAGCGACTGCAAAATATAGAAGCAAGCCTAAGTGTCTTATCCCTGCACTAATGATGCAACGAAACACACCTGAGTAATCACCAACACCTGCAAAGCCAACTGTCCCAAACATTGTGGTGCCCTGAAATGAGGGAACTACATATAAAAGTGTTGTGATTTCTACAGGGTAAAACTGCCTTGTAGGCAAATAGCTTTTAAAACTGAAGTCTGGAATGTGCACTTTAATCATGCCTTAACGGTTTAACTTCAAATCTGACACCCACCCAAGCATTATGGAGGGCACTCATTACCAGGATAAATATATTAAAGCATGTGTGAACATTGGTTTACAGAAACAATACATAAACTGACACTTTGTTGTCCAAAACAGAGCCTGTAGTTAAAAATGTATGACCAAATTTAAACACAAAATGATCAACACCGGAAAAACACTTCCGAACAACTGTAAACAGTGCAATGCATTTTCTTCGCAAAATGATGTAATCCTGATTAGATCCTTATCACTTCTCAACCATTTGAAAGGTCTATAAATGTGCTGTATTTTTCCACAACTTTACAACCCCTGAAATGTGATATGAAAAACACCAATTTTCTCGTTACAGTGGCATCTGTCAACAGTCAGTTCTTAAAGTTAATGTACTGCAAACAGGACAAATGGGCAAGTGTAAGGATGTGAGCGATTTTGACAAAGGGCAAACTGAAGGCTAGATGACTACATCCAAGCATCTCCCAAACAAAGGACAGGACTAGTTTGTCCAGCATATAACAAATGTTTGATCAGACTGAGAGCTGGGCAATTTGGAAACCAAGTCAACATCATGAACTTGTCAGTGTTTCTCAAACCATTTTTTAACGGTTTTGAGTTCAGTTCAGTTCTACATGTGGAAAGCAAATGTTGGCACCTCTGGCTTGATCCCATGGAAGAGCTAAATGTACCAGAAATTACTAAGATTTTTTGCTGACTATGTGTGTAAAGACACTTATCCATCATAGTATCGAAGTTTGCAGTGTACTGGGCTGCATAGCCACACCAGTCAGAGAGCCCATGCTCACCCCTGACCACCTCCTACAGCAAATGACATGTGAGCATCAGAACTGGACAATGAAAGAGGGAGGCATGGACCTTTCCTTCACATAATGTTCATGTTCAAGAATTGTTTCAGGAACATGACAGAGTTCAAGCTGTTGACTTGGTCTCAAATTTCCTAGACTTCAATCTGATTAAGCATCTGTGGGACATGCTGGCCAACTTAGCCTTATCCATCAAGGCCCCACCTCAAAACTTAAAGAATTTTGGGTCTGCGGCTGATGCCTTTGTGCTAGATACCACAGGTCTTGTGGAGTCCATGCCTCAATGAGTCAGAGCTATTTTGCAGAATGAAGTGGTTTTAATGATATGGCTGATTGGTGTTTGTGATTTATTCATCTTTTCGAGCCACATACATTATATGGAGCTTGATGTTTTCAAACTTTAGGTCCAAAACAGGGACTGTCCTTTCCTGCACACAAGTTCTTTTTTAAGATATAAATTTCTGAGAGAGTTAGATTATCATCTGTCTGTTTTTCGGCACTTACATGGTGGAGTGGCAGATGCAAAGAGGTCTGAAGTTGGAATTCTGCCTTCTTCATAAAGTGCCATTTGCTCAACAAAGCGCTGTCTGACTGGATTAATTATAACTCTCTCATCTGCAAACATGGGTGGAAAAATCACATTCAATTCTGAAACAAGTTTCACAATGGGCCTAAATTTATAATGGATGCAGAAGTGGAACCCACTGAATCAGAATCAAATTAATTCCTAACTGCATACGCTATGCCTGCCTCACCAACCTGTATGTTTCATCCATCAAGTGGAAGATTTGGGTAAATACTAATTTTACAATGTTGGTATTTTTATTTTTGCAAGCTTTACTTGATTTCTCATGCCTACTAATACATAAATTAATGGAATTAAATGCCTCTGGTATCTGAATAGCCTTTTCCAAAACAAAAGTCAATTAAAATACTAGTCTAGATTAACAAAGGCTCACTTTACATTTACATTTGCGGCATTTAGCAGACGCTCTTATCCAGAGCGACTTCCATGTCCTAATTACAGGGACAGTCCCCCTGGAGACACTCAGGGTTAAGGGTCTTGCTCAGGGACCCAGGGGTGGTAGTGCCAGAGGTGGGATTTGAACCTGGGACCTCTTGAGCCATAGGTCCATAGGCAAGTATCCTACCACTAGACCACCACCACTTCACACTGCCTGTAATAGGTAAAACAATCATAGTAATACTATCATTTGAAAATACCAGAGGAACTGGGGATTTGTTTGCTTCAAGGCTCATGTAAAAAAAGACAAAAAATAAATATTTCAAACTTTACCTGAACTGCAGCTGGGTAGAAATGGTGAAACTACTGACAAGTTGTTTGACTGCGTGGTCTTAATATCTCTGTGTCCACTAGACCATGCCTGGGATTTACTTGACTGAGTCGCCCACGGAGATGCAAAACACTGTGAGAAGCCCTGACTCTCATCCGATTCACAGGGTGTGCGAATTGAAGAATATTGAATATCCCATAATCCTTCATTCCTTTGTGACTCAGGGGCTTCTGAATGAGTCATTGCAGAAGGGAGAGGGAGGGAGCTGTGTTTGTGTGGGTAACAGTAAGTGTCCTCTTGGGGACGAAGCTTAGAGAACTGATGAGTGAGAGAGTCCAGAGAGCAGCTGTCAGAGCACAGAGGCTTTGGGGCGGAAAGATGCGAAAGAGCCGGAGACATTTTGACTACGCCAGACCTGCCAAAAGCCTTTAAACCAAAATTCACATGCTGGAGAGTTTTGAAGACCTGATGGAATAAATTAAAAAAATTAAAAACCACTGCAAAAATTAACAAACAAACTTAAAATATCAAGTTTATCAGGATTTTTTTTTTTTAAATAATCAAAAATTTGAGACCTCAAACTAGTATTAAACTGAATACAATTCTTGAGACTCATGATGAGTATATTATAAATAAAAATTTATGATAAAAAATAATGAAATGATTTCCCATTTACTCATTTATTATTGTAATTTGGACAAATTATAATTATTGAGTTCACTGCTTTAGTTGTACTGTGTTGTGGTAGTGAAAAATGTGGTTTTAACTGTTCAGGTAAACATTAAAGTACTCTAGGTTTTACAGCTGGCAATAGTTTTTAAAGAAATTAGGTTTCTAATTTCAAACATCTCTTTTGGCCTCTAGTGAACTTGAATGAATATATTCTGCTTCTACATACATTTAAGTTTTAAAAAAATATTTTTTTTAAATAAAAATCTTTAAAAATTAATTCATAAATTAAAATCATGCCACCTTTTTTTATTTTTATTAAACATTTTTATGGCATGTAAGGTGCTTTGTATAAAAATAGATCTTTTGTTCTGCTAGCTAACTGAATTTATATTAAAAACACACCTAAACAAATGAACTAACAAATCCATAAATGACCTCATACAGCTGCTGCAAGCAAAACAGACAGATTCACTTCCTACTTCAGTCATTTGAGGCCTTTTCTTCCTCCGGCGGTCTAAGCAGTGGCACGCCAACTGAGAGATTTCCCTGGAACCGTGAGGGTCAGGAATGGCTTTCGTCACCAGCCGAGGATCCAGATGCTTTTTCCAGATGTTCTCAGCTGCTTGTACAAAGGCCAGCTCCCGAGAATTTTTCCCTTTACTGAAGCTTTTTCCACCATCCTCCAGTTCAGACACCAAGTCTTTCTGTATAGAACAAGCACCTTTTTTAGCCTTTGTCTTTCACTACTGGTGACATCTACAGTGCCACACCAATATAAAGTGTCTCACCAGATAGACATTCTTTGCTCGACTGTCGGTTTCTAAAGCTCTCCGGCCAGTGAGGACCTCCAGCAACACCTGCAACATGTGAATCAGTAAATGAAAGGGCATCATTTGATGCCACATGAAAACTGAACACACTTACCAGCCCATTTGACTCAAAATTAGAGAAGCATCTCTAATACCGTCTATAACATTTTAGGCCCTTATTATAGCACTTAAGCACTTTTAAGCATTTGCAAATTCTAATAGAACAATATAACAGGCTATTATGTTTTTGAATGAAGGCTTCAATAGTAGGTAATTGTAAAAATTAAATTTTTGCAAGATGATGCCTTTAACCTCCATTAACAGGCCCATTTTAAACAATATTTTTACACTGCTTTTGTAAATCCCTTACAACCCACTTAAAACACTTTAAATCAATGGCGGCTCCTACCACTCCGAAGCTGTAGACGTCAATCTCCGTGCCCAGCGTGCCATCTTTGAGGTATTCATCAGGCAGGTACGCCAGAGTTCCTCGCACTGTTGCTGTATAAGCTACACTGCTTGTTTTCCCTGGAGTTCTGCTGGGGTTGTTACACAACCTTGCCAAGCCAAAATCCCCAAGCTTGGGTTCCAAGTGTACATCTAAAAGGATGTTGGAGCTGTAGGAAAAGGATACCCAACTTTACATATTTTTGTAAAAACGGCTGACCACATGATGGCAACACTGCTACACCAATAAGTCAATGGGCAATAATCCTATTTAATTTAACCTAGATATGGAACATGATTCAATTTAAACTCTTGGAGAGTGTCTGCCACACACAAAGTAAATACTGCCAGTCTAACAGCTTCTTTAGCGTTAGGGCAGAATATGTCAAAAAAAAAAAAGAAACAATATTTGAAAATTGTGCCATATACATTAACATTTAGTGTCATTTTTCACAAATGAAAAATCTTTTTCTTTACAAGCAGTTTTTAAAAGCATGTCATATCACACTAGCTTATAGCTAGGCCAAGAGCAAAGCTCAAGCTTAACATGTAAAGAAAGGTGGTTAATAAATAATTTGAGCATACCTTTTAACATCCCCATGAATTAATGCAGGAGAGCAAGAATGAAGATACTGAATAGCTTCAGCTGAGCCCAACAGCACATTCACACGCTGCGTCCAGGAGAGGGCAGTGCCATTCTGACAAAATACAAGCAGGCAAAAGTCTTTCCCCCCCATTCAAGTCATTTGATACTTCAAAGGTAAATTCTAAATCACAAAGACTAAACAGCTGTCCAAGACTGAAAAATAATACTGATCTTAGAGAATCATGCCCAAGATGATTTTTGCATTTTTAAGTTGAATGATATAGCCTGTATAAGAACACATTCCCTCCAACCAAATCCTTTTTTAATCCACAGAAAAACAATCATATCTCAGACATGCTTTGGAGGCTGTGCTGAGAGCCTTGTCTTACTTCACAGTGCAGCTGGTCCTCCAAAGAGCCGTTGGGCATATAGGCATAAATGAGACAATAAGTTCCATCTCCCACACTATAGCCAACCAAGTCCATTATGTTTGGGTGTCTGTATCTGTCAAGGAGGATAAAAGGAATTCTTTAAGTTTGTGTTAACTAAACAGAACAAGACACAGTCATTGAAAGTGCAAAGCAAGAAAGAGGTTGCTCAGATGAAATCCTAATATGTCAGCAATGAAAGACAACTAACCACAACAAGGAGAGGAAAAAAAGCAGAAGACTTTCGGTTTTCAGGTTTGGGCCGTCATGTGGTCTGTACAGATGATAAAGAGAATTTCAGGTGGGCTAAAAGTCCCTCTCTGTTCTTGTTAAAAAAATTTTTTTTTTTTTTTTTTAAATCACAAAGGTATGGGTCATTTCAAAGGCCATTAGCAGGGCCTCTCTACATGCAGGAAAGGAAGAGTGAAGGGGGGGGGAGCAAGAGGACAGAAGGAGCTGCTCAAGCTGCCAAAGCAAGTATGAAAAGTGCTTAAGTATGAAAGGGTACTTACTGCGAGAGTCTTTTCACCTCATTCTTAAAACTTTCCTTCACTACACTCCAACCCATCTGGGAGTCCTGCAAAGAGACAAAGAGATTTCCATTAATGCACGGTTAACACACAGCCCCAACATCAAACATGCTGCTGAAAAACAATTGCCATTTTTTTGAGTTCTTGCTAATGCAAAATACCAAAAGAAAGGAGAAAAAGAAAAAAAAAAAATGGCAATTGTTTTTCAGCAGCAAAAAAATACATAAAAAAGAACAGTTTGCACTGTTGAGTTTCACATTAATCTGCTTATTCATTTAAACCACTTGCCTCTTTCAGCCTCTTGACTGCACAGTCAGTGTTCCTCAAGGAGGCACGATACACATGTCCAAAGCCTCCCTCTCCAATCTGCCGAGACGGCAAGAAATCTTCGGTACCTCGTTTAATTTCTTCCATTGGCCAGCACAGGACACTAGTGAACACAGGTGGGCGAGCAGCATAGCACTCGCAAGAATGCTGCCAACAAATATTATAGAATAGATGAAGGGAAACTAAATAATGGCAGAGTAGAGTACTGCATTAATTCTTTCTAAATTAGATCTCTCAGTCAAACGTCATGTACCTCATCTTTTGGAGACTGTGCTGTCTGTGAACACAGATGTGCCGATTCCAAATCCATGGGGGGAGGTCCAGGTTTGGGCAGCAGCCTCTCCTCTACAGAAACAAACAATAATAATCTCTATTGGCTAATTACGGTTTTCTCAACAAGCCAAGGGCATATTGCATATAGTAAATACATGAGCATTTGTACATATTTAAGAGCATGTACAAGACAGGCATGACAAATTCTTTAAGCTCTGCTGTGTCCATACAAAAAAGGTACTGCAATATTACTACAAGTGATATTATAAAATGCTTCAGTTTTTAAACTGGCATCAAGTTGTTAGAAAGGGTCTGCAATATTTTTATAACAAATAACTTGCATTTGTTGAATTAAGTGAATTCATATATTCATCAAATCAATATGCTCTCTGCACTGAATTACCATTTTTTGATTGGATTAGAATAATCAGTTCCATATTGTATCCATAGTGATATCATATTATAAACTCACAAACATTGTTAAAACAACTTTGTTTGACATTACCATGGCTAGGAAGCGTCTGCGTAATGTCTTTGTGTGGGGTAAACAGTGATGATGGGAACGCACTGTAGGGCGTTGGGCTGGTCTGTGGTAGGAAACTGGAAGGTGGTGAAACTGAGCTAGCCTTTTGAACACACCTCCCTGCAAGAAAACACAAAGCAATGTTCAAGAAACAAAACCATTACAGGTCAACTTGATGTCAGGCTCTTCCAGCAAGCCTTCTGGATTCGAAACAGCATATGAAGTAAACGTCTAAACTTGTTTATAGTTTTCACTCTATGTCAAATATTGTTATGTTTATGAAATTAGCTGGATCAAAGTGCACTGCCCAAGCATGATGAATAGCTTGATACAAGAGAAAACACAAAAGCAAGACAAGACCACGTTCTAGTTTGAGAGAAGTGTTTTATGATTTAGGTATGAAGTAGCACAGCTGTAATAGTTATAAACGGAATGGTTAAAGCTTCTTGTTAACCACATTAACTAATATCTTGCCTGGGGCATGGTGGAAATTTGTGCCCATTAGATTTGCTCTTGGCGACACAGTGTTAGATCACTGTATAAATATATGTTGTCCTGTATAAATGTTTTGACAAAATGAAGATCAGGATGATTTTTGGTCCCCGACACCACCAGAGACATCTGATTCCCTAACATGACAAAATCAGCACCAAATGGGCGCACAGAAAATAAAACCAACAAATGATGTCACTAGTGCTTATCCCAGGTTTAGGTCTGACGTCTAATCAAAAATAAAAGGAAGGAAACGAAGATCAAGATCAAAGTCACAGGCTTGACCATGAGTCATATTTTAAACAGTAAAGGAGCCCAAGCTTAGTTTTGATGTCACCAGCCACTGAAGAACATCCTTAGTCCAAGGCTAGACTTGACCAGCATCTGCAGGCCAAGACCAGTGCCACTTGAGAAATCAAACGGTACCACAAATGTTAGTTTTGTGTAAATGCAAACTCAGACGTCACCCAGCATTTCTTTAACAGATGAACGGTCAACCACAACTGAACAGCATGCACGATAAAAAGCGGTGATGATGAAGCAATGAATTTTCGCCAACTCACATTTAAGGACGACGTCTCGTGGCCGTAAGAGTTCCAGGTTATGGAGGAGGTCCACAAGTTCACCAACGGTCCCGTTTCTACAGCCCCACTTGTGCATGAGAGTTTCTGTCCGCCTGCTGCTTTGCTCCACCAGCCGTAGTTCAGTCTGATCAGAGATCACTTGAGAAGCTGCATCGGGAATGAGACCGTTCAGAGTTCATCATCAATACATAACCAGGGGAAAAATGACAGGAAATGTTGCAAGAGATAATCTAAATGAACCCAGTTAGAGATTTTGTTCAGTGATAGTGAAGGCAGACTCTTAGCTCACCAGCTGCCAGGTCTAACCACAGACTGACTAAGCAGGGAGCTTCAGAGCGCAAATCTGGAAAATCAGCGTAAGACCAGAGTGTGACGGAATCAGTCCAAATCAGTTCAGAGGGCTGTTTGGTTATAGATTCAAGTTAACAATCTGAGAAAAACTTCAGCAGAAAACATCACAGCTCTTGAGACCTATTGATTTTTCTGACTACTGACACAAATTGAATGTACAAGACCTGCACCTGCAGCCACGGTCTGTGAAACCCCGGACAGAGAGCCAACTGAGCACTTCTTTCTGTTCATCCAGAGAGAAGACACGCGCAGTTTGTGGCCCTACACGTTGTTAACGATGGATCATTCATGTAACATTTCTGGCCGGCACATTAAAGTGAAACAGCAGCACGTGTAAACACAGGTGTAAATCCAACCGCCGGTTAGGTCAGAGTGGCTTTCAGCCGCCGAAGCCTGAGAGACGCTGCTGCTAAGCTAACTGTCAACAAGTCCCCAAACGTGGACTTACTGACGTTGAAAAGTGCGAGTTGTTGGGCACATTGGTTCATTACTGACACATTTTACTCACGAAGGGTCTTTTTCATCGACCCCAGCAGCGCCAGTAGACGGAATGTTCGGTTTTTGGTTCACAAATTTAGCTCAGCGAGCTAACGACGCTGTGAGAGGCTAGCTGAAGTTAGCCCAAGCTAGCTGAGGTAAAACTCCACTTCAGCCGAGTTGTGGAAGTGCGCTCAGCCGAGCAGCTCGTGTTTTGAAACGTCCAGCTGGACAAGCTTCCAAAATGTCAGCAAATGAATCGGTGAAAAGTGAGGCGAACACATGTTCACGATGCGTACAAACAGCAGCGCGATAAGGATCGCGTTTTAGCCCCGATAGGCTCGCGGTTTGCTTACCAAACCTCTGCCAGTCTGAAAGAGGGAGCGAATCCATAATTCGGGTGAACTCGTTCATCCCAGCCGCCGGCAGGGTGTAGAGATATTCGTGGCTCCCTTTCAAATCCGACATTTTTAGAGCAGGGACTGAAAGTCGAGGAGAGAAAGCACAGGCGCCGTTTGGAGGAGCTGCCGCTGAAACACCCGCCCGAGGTGGGAGTGAGGGAGTCCGGCCGCGCAGGTCCACTCAATCCGTCTGACATGGACTCTCGTGTTTCCCCTGACCCAAGAGGCGGAAGGTGGAGGTCAGCAAGTCCGTGTGCTCCCAAAGCCATGCCATGTCTCGCCTGCCCAGTGAATTTTTTTTTTTTTCTTTTCAGCAGCTTCAGTGATCCTCTAGTCCGACTAGTGCACTTCCTCTTTCCTCGCCTTTGGTGAAAGAACCTCGTGGTCCACTCGCACCTCTGACTCAGCCCTCCTTTAATTTGGGAAGAGGTAAAACATGAATAAATAAAACTCCTCCACCAGCTCCTGCTTCCACGACGTCACTATCACTGAGCGTAGTGAAACCGCCGCTGTGACCCGACACTGCTGATCTGAGCTCAAGACTAGCACACCGTCAGTCCTGAATCCTAGAAGTGTCCGGATTCATGGAAATGCCTACTGAGAAAAAAGCTCTGTGATCCAGACAATACAGTGAACATGTCAGTGATTGTAGAAATGTTCATTTGTGGTGTAAACTGGGCAAAAATCATGGCACCTCATTTCTTTAGATCTGCCTTCAAAGAGCCTCGCTTTCTTGTCTTTTTAATGTATTGATGACGGACAGCTTTTGGCTCTTTTTCGCTCCAGTCCTTGTACCTGACCCTGACCAGATCCAGAGGCAGCGGCGGCAGAGCAGGATCATCTCCACAGAGAACAGAAGGCAGCCGAAGTCCTTCAAGAAGACCTTCGGGACGTCCCTCAAGAAGCCTAGAGACCTGCTCTTGAAATGACTTCGAGAAAAGCCGGCCTAATAGAATTCAGACAGTGTTGAGGAAAAACAGCACTCCTGTTACACCTGGACTTTAAACTCCATCAGAAACTGTTTATACATCGATATTTGCACACGTTGCAATAAATCACTGTACCTATCGACACGTTTTTGTGGGTGGCACAAGCTTTTTGCACCATATATAAGAAGTGAAAGACTCGTGCACAGTTTAGAACTTCTGCTTTAACATACATGACTTAACTACTCAGCACATTTCCAAGGCCTCGGAGGAGAGAGGGGCGCAGCTCTCATCTGCAGTGCTGCGGCCTTCCAGGAGCCGGGTTGGACACCCTCTCGGGGTATTTTTAAAAAACACCACATACTCAAAATGTAAATGTATCTGCATTTTAACGATGCCAGCTGGTGAGCTGCCACCCAGAAGTCGCTAAATGAAGTCTTCATCGGGCTGGTAGTACAGGCTTATAGTGACTAATTCACTCAAGAATAAAGCTTCTAAGCCTCTGTGTTATTGGAATTATAGTTCAGTACATATTATGTAAACCACGTCACCTACAACATTCTCGCACAAATGGGCTAAAAACGTGAAATCCTGCAATTGTACATATTTTATTTTCAATTTTATGTTATTTGTGGGCAAAAAGGAAAAAAAAATATATATATATACGTTGACTCCCTTAATAGAGTAGTCGTACCAAATTCATGCTAAAGCTATTTTATCTGCAAAGTGAGTGAAATAAACATTTTAGACAAGATGAAGGTAAATGTTGTTTACTGTTGTGTATCTGTTACATACGGCAAACAAATAATACAGTAACACATTACTATAAAAGTAGACACAAACTATACTTTTCACTTTCAGGAAGGCAAGAACATAGCTTGGCAAATGGTGAGTAACCACTGACAACTAGGCTGTAGGATTGTTTGGTTAAAATAATATATTTTTAGATACATAGTACTACCCATCCCTTTTAAAACTAAATCCAAACATAAGAAAATAAACAGCAACTTCGGACAACGGTAAAAAATACATACAAAACGTTAATGGGTGTCCTGCCGGGAAACATACTTTATAAAGTGCAGATCTTTAATTCATTGTCACCAGTCATGGTTGAAGTATTCCTTTCATAAAATGCAATATTGTGGTTGGAAGATACTGTTTGAGGCAGGGTCTTATGATGGATAACTTGCGATGTTAAAATGAAGAACATTTCCCGACAAACACACTTCACCCAATGTGAGACACATTCAACATATCAGGGATGAAAAATACCAAGATCCTATTACCTTTTACATAGTCAATATTGCCCAAGTACATTTTCCTAATTTATTCCAAATGTGGTTTTCCGTATGAAAATAAAACAAGGCAAACATATCGTTATCTCTATAAATCCTTAACACACCCAAAGCACTGAATACCAACAAGAGGCAAACACAGGACTCAGAATAAAAATACAACTACGGTATAAAGATAAATTTCTATTACTGAAACTTCAAGGCACAAGACTATGTTAAATAGACCATGAACTTTCTACCGATGAAGTTTGGAATCTATTTCTTTTAGTTGAACTTGTGACTTTATTTGACCTTCTTTCTGGTGTTATCTGAAGTGCTGTAACTAAATTAATGTAGATATTGGTAAATTTGTACTTCAGGCATTCCTTATAAATCGGTTTGACGCTTTTCCTTCAAATATAGAACAGTGTACACAATCTAAAGACACAAGAAATGACAGAACATAAAACAGACCTACTAAATATACTATTGCTTTTAAGGTAAAATAGTCTACTCCCAACATTGGCTTTAAAAAATCCAACACCAAGATCCACAAATAATAATTTACTTGGAATATTTTTGCCACTGCATCGGGGACATGAGTAACAGCTTTAGGAGCCCATGCGGAACCATCATCTTAGACTGGCGAAATATGAAAGTAAAAAAGGAAACAAAAAACTTGGGAAAAAAAGGGAAAACTGTTCCTGTGCAACGCAACTGAAGAATTTTTTTCTTTGGGGTTTTTTTTTTTTTTTTCCATTTTTAAAGACATTTTTATTTGTTTATTTACTGAAGTGCACAAACAGGTGACCTTTCCTTTTTCTGAGCATGTACAGCATTCGGCTCTCGCAAATCTACCCTCAAATTTTTGGCCAGATGGTTCAGCTCAGCTCTTAGAGAGGAGTGCTCTGGACACATCATTACGAAGAATAGTAAAGGGCAAGCAATGTACTACCTTCTAATGGCAATCATGCATATTGATACATGTTCACGTACATAGCATGTTTTTTTTGTTTTTTTGTTTTGGCTACAGGGACACAAGGACATTCCATAGCATATTTGTCTGCCAGAGGCACAAAAAACAGATAAATAAATGTAACTGTCTTCTTTTCTTGTACGACTCCATTTTTGACAGTGGGCATCAGAGTGCTACAAAAGGCATAAATTACTGTTCATAAAGTTGGTTACATGGATACATCCTCTATGAAGAAGACAAAAGGACCTGCTGATAAAAAAAAAAAAAGAACATAAAATAATGATATTTTATAGTTACAGCAAACATTAATGCATGTCCTGCTTCTGAAAAAAATGACCAATCAGCCCATCTTGCTTTGACTTCTGCTTTGCTTGATTGGGATACAGGTGTTTCTTTTAAGAATAAAAGGCCACCTTGGTCACTTTCCCTCAAAATAAAGGCACTACCCATTCAGTGGCAAACAAAACTGCTGCCGTTTTTTTTTTGTTTTGTTTATTTTTTTATTTTTTTAATTTATTTTTTTTATTTATAGATGCAGAGCTGGTTGCCTTTCCTCAGCATTTACCCACTAGTTTCATATAGGGCCAAAACATCTGAACTTCATGTCAGGTTTTTCCTTTTAAATCTAAGTCTGATTTTTCCCTTGCTGAATATCACGGTGCTTCATGTGTGTGTATTTATTACGCCCCCCCCCGTTTGATTGCTCAAAGCTGTAGTCCTCCAGCATCCTCCTACGGCCTCCCCTCCCAGGTTAGTCAGACCAGGGAGACGATGCTTAGCACATGTAGGTCAGCCACATCGTCTGCCATTGGTTAAGTGAGTGCTCAGTGCTCTGTCTGAGCAGGCCATGTGCGTCAGAGCTCACAAGCAAAGATACAGGATCTGATTTTCTGTATAGCAAATATGAACTGAATGTACAGAATGGACCAAATCCTGGTCCAGCCCTCCAATGGAGCCTGAAGCACACGAGCCACTGAACAGAGGTAAGCTAGTGGTATCTGAAGATGCTCAAAACCTCAAGCAGTTAACCAAGTGTGATTGCAGAGAATAACGGTTTGTGCCTTTCTTTCTACAAGGCTTTTGCCTTCAATAATTTATTTTATTTTATTTTTTGGATGAAATGATCCTTTGCTTTAGTCTGTTTGAAAATATTGCATAGCCCTTGTCTCTAGAATGCAAATGCTCTAGTTTCTCTGAACCCCTTCCCCACTGGTTAGGGTCGAGGTGGAGAGGAGGCCGAGGGACGAGGAAAGAAGAGGACCACTCATAAGCCTTTCATGAAAAAGAAAAAAAAAATTACATTCTAGTAGGAAAAAAAACAAAACAAAGAAAAGACTATTTTGTGAACCTAGAGATTGCAAATAATCTAAATGAATGATAGTGCAACACTTCCTGTCCTTAAATGTACTTCAGAAAAGCATCTGTTACATGCATTTATAAACCCTTACACCAGCACACGCACACGCGTGCACGCGCACACACACACACACACACACACACACAACACCATCATCGTAGTCCTAGTTCTCTAAATCCGGTGCCTTTTCAAATTTGAAGAAGTGCTGAAAAACATGTTGAATCCTTAATGACTTGGCCTATATTAAAGCTTAAAAGGTATAAACAGTTCCCAACCTCAGTGAGCGTGAACACATGACACCTAACACTCAGCAACTATGAGTGTAGGCTTTTATAAACACAGTCACCAATATATAAAATTGTATGCTGTTCCCAGGAAATAAAGAACGGTACTGTAACTGTCAAAGACCTTTAGTCTTACTGTCCAAATCCACTTTAAGAACCTTTTAAAAGGAAAGAACATTTACTCAAAAACAAAAGAACTTAGATAAGAGTGCATGAAACTGGTAAATTGCCTCTCATTGTTTGATTACTGGATTTTACCATTTGCGTGTAGATAATCTATGGCCAGTGAGAATGCGCAATCAAAGACTCTGCTCATCAGTTGTAAATCATCTACATTGCAGCTTTATGCAAACTGTTCTGAATGCATTACGCAGTCCAAGACCAAACAGGAACAAAAGTAACTCGCACGAGTAAAAAGGTAACTTGCATCTACTGTGAGTATGCAAATTCGACTCGTCTAAAATAAGCTACAACCTCCAGACATGAAACAGAAATGTGTGAAATCGTATGAGGCAAACCAACAGGCCTACAAGCAGGGGAGAGGCCTTCTTGTCTCAATAGTTAGATTATGAATTAAGTTTTTTTTTTTCTTTTCTTAAATATAAGGTGCTTTAGTCTATTAAATAAAGGTGCTATCGTTAATATGGGTAAAGGTAAAACCAGCTGGATAATTTTCATTTGTTTGTGAAATATTCTTTTGAGATCTATTTTCATCCCAAGTCCACAATCAAACTCTCTCAGGTCAATTCCTTCCTTTTTTTCCTGCCACATATGATCCTAAATATCTTGGCTGTCATCAGTATTTTGCGTTACTACATACAAGAAGGGCACCCTGTATGATCATTTTCCAGCAATCATCCAACCAACAGCAACAAAAAAATGTCTTAGAACACAAAACTGTACCAAGGCAATACTATGAGAAAATTTAAACGAATTAAAATGATGAATCATTCAAATCCCCCTGGGAAACTGTCGCACGGCTGTTAGGCAGTAGCACTGCACATGGCTTGATGAACCATTGTAAGCATCGGAAGGAAAGTGTAAATGTCTAAATGCTGCTGTAAACAGCCACGCCTTTTCACATTAAACCCGAAGCACTCCAACGTAGGCGTCCCAAGTGGACTGTCGCATCTGTCATATGAAAAAAGTCGTGTAAATATAGCAGATCTATTGTGTCGTGTTCATATCTCTTTTTGGCTACTCTATCACCACATTTTAAATAGAGAAAAACTGAACGGCTACATTTCTGAACCATATGCTCTGGCTGTGAAGTGTACAGAAAACACAAGGCCAACAGTTTCAATGAATCATCACCTTCTTTGTAATCACCTTATAATAAAGGAGGGAATAAACCATCTACATTAGAATCCACTACTTCAGTGTTTCATTTCCTTGGTTCTTTTTCATGAACTGCTCATTTTATGCACTACTTTGGACTGTGCTTTCAACATTCCCTCACAAATACATTTGTGCTTTATCCTCCCCATAGCAAATTATAACAGAGCAAACTCATCCCACTATGGCAGGCTTATATCCTGCGTTACTGAAATGGGTGGTAAGGTTAATTACATTACTCAGCATTCAAGACATTTCTTTGCGCATCTCTGTACTTAAAATACCAGCGGGACAGAGGAAAAGACATTTGAGTTCAGAACTTCACCAGCCATTCCAAAGCATGATTGATGTCTCAGAGATCTTCACAGGCCAAAAGGACAAAACGCATTCATCTTCCCATCCTGGGTAACCCCGCCAACGTTAAGTCTTGTCTGTCACTGCTTGCCTAGATACTCTGCTTTAAAACATTGTTAGCAGTGCTGCAGCATCTTATGTCCATATTTGTGTAAACAGGTGAGGAAGTTGCAGCATGGCCCTTTTCTCCCCCCCTCAGCTTTCCTCAACACTCTTCATGAAGTCAGCCAGACTGCCTTCATCTACTAGTCACCTCTACAAATGAAGGAAAGAAAGATTTAGATGACATAATAAAACAGGAGGACTCATAAGGACTAAGTGAGGCAATGACTAAAGCAGGTAAGGGGAAGATTAGTTTTAAACTGCTTCCCCTATAAACTATAATTTGTGCATCCAGTGCTATTTCCTATTTTCCTAGAAGCTCAGACGACGGTATAACACATGGTTCCTACACTTCTTATATTAATATAAAGCACTGAAAATGGGCAATTTAAATGAAATTGTCTTAGATTTCATCCGGAAGCAGTACATCAGACAGTTATCGCCCTGCATCCAACTCACAAAGAGAACTAGACACAACAGCTGCCTTTGTATAAGTACGTTTACATTGTTTGTGTATATTTTTTCCTTGGTTAGAAAAACAAACAAACAAAAAAAAACAAGAAAGAAAAACAAAACTGACTCCTCCCCCCATGAGTGCCTCTATTCCTGTACGCAAACACAGCCATCGCTGCTGATTGGTCAGTTTGTTTGTCTGTCAGTCAGTCAGTCAGCTCACGCGTTCACTCACAGGCGTCCTGGACTCCACCGTTTCTTCTCGGCTTGGTCTGGGTACAGCAGAGGGAGGAACAATGTCTCTCAGCTCCTTCCCGTCCCCCGTCACAGTGCCATGCTGCTGCTGCGATCGCAGCTCTGCAGCCACCATTTTGCCGGCCGATGGAGTGTCTCTGGATGCACGGCTGTCGGTTCTAGCCTCCTCCCTGCAGGCTAGTAGCTCCTGCCTAGGCCTGGAGGTACTCAAGTCTTGGGGCTCATTCTCTGCCTGGATGGGCAGAGGAGTTGGCGCCGGAGGCCCCCCTTGCATGGAGTGCCCAAGGGAGAGCTGGTGGCCCTGTGGGGTGAAGGTGGAAGGCTCCATCACTGGCAGGTGGTGTTGATGATGGTGGTGATGGTGGTGAAGGTGTTTGAAGTGTTGCCCTCTCTGATCTCTCTTCTTGTGGCTTTTTGGTCCAGTGCTGCCACTACCACTGCTTCCATTTCCAGGATCCTGTGCCTCCTTGTGCTTCCGGCCCGAGTGCTTGTAAAGCTTCTGTCCCGATTCTGACTCTGTTGCTGCAGGGGCTGCCGTTTGCAATGCAGGTCTCTTGGCTGCGCTTGTACCACTTCCTGGTGCAATTCCTTCAGTTGTAGTTTTGGAAGACCCCTCTGCCTCCTCCATGGTCTCCCGCGTCTTGCGCTTCTTGATGGGAAGTGCCTTCTCTTGCACAGGCTTGGCCACCGATTCCTTCTGTGCCTTCTTCTTGGCCTCAGCTGTTACCATGGCAGCAGCCGTATAAGCCACACTGGAACCCATCCCGGCTGCAGCCTGAGTTGCAGCTGCAGGCTTCCTGCCCCGCTTCTTGGGGGCACTCGGCTGCTCCTTCTCTGCTTTCCTCTTGCGTCCTGGACGCAGCTTGGTAACCACAACTTGCCCAGAAGGAGACCCCCCTTCAGTTTTTGGGGCAACAAAGGGCATCTTGACAAGGAGTTTTCCCGGACTCTTCTCTACCACACGTTTCACGGCCACGCCTTCAGTGGCCTGCCGTACCTTGCCACTTCCTTTCGGACGGCCTCTCCCCCGTCCAGGTGGTTTGACAACTTTTGGCTTCTTTGGCGGCCTCTTCTCCCTGCGAGAAGGGCTCCCCCGCCCCGTGACTGTAAAGTCAAAGTCATTAGGGTCCGTGGTGGTGTCTCCCACCTTTTGGAAGTATGCCATGAGCTCCACTTTGGAACGAAAGGCTTTCCCTTCTGGGCTAGAAAAATGAATAAAAATGTTTTAATATATATTTTATTCAAGGTAATCAGTTATGGAATAAACACTAAGCAAATGGAAAATTGTTTAATAACAATAAATATTGTCATATCGCCCAGCCCTAGATAATGGATCAAAGATAATGTTGCCATGCAAAATGTGAAAATGTTTATTACAGAAATATTTAATGATTGTGCAACACAGGAAAGAGTCATTCTATTCATTACAATTTCCAATGCAATTACACTGTGTGAAAACCAATGTTTTCACACAATCTGCACCAAAAAACAACCCACATCATAACATACAAACTTCTCTTGCCTTCCAGCTCTAGACCTATTAGTAGAATATGCATTTAGAAAGTAAAAAAATGTTAATTCAAGTTTGTTTAAAGTAGGGTAAGAATAGAAGAAAAACAGCTAGCCTTATTCACGGTCAACTGGTTGCTGTCACATACCTTAGCAATATTTATTACTTACTTGATCAGGTAGACGTCAAATTTTCCTGCAGATCGTCCAGACTTCCGCTGTTTCAGCTTGCGCGTCCAGCCCTGGGGCAGCGAGGGGTCATCATACAGTGGACCCCGGTCCCGAATAATGGAACGTCGCTGCTTGGCTGAGGAAGAAGCTTCTGGAGTGCTGACAGCTGCTCCAGCGTCAGGGGCTGAGGGCTCAGACTGTCCCGCCTCTGCTCGTTGTCCATCGTCTGCTTGGGCAGGGGCCGTGATGGTGGGAGGCGCAGAGATGGTGGCCTCCACTCGCTCTTCATCCTGCCTCTCCTTTTTGCTCTTCTTCTGTTTCTGTGCCTTTTCTTTAGAACCCTCCTGGTCCTCCCCCTTACCCTCACCTCTGTGGGGACCAAGAAAATAAATGTTATAATGGAAGAAAAAAAGGATCTGAAGGAGTTAACTAATCTTTTCTTGTATTTTACATTAGCACAGCTGTTCTATTAAAATTAACTCGTGCTTGCTTTCAGTTCACGCAAAGCCACATTTAACACCGCCTGCAAAGGCAAGGAAGTCAGACGTAGCATCAAAGTCTACAACAGAAAAATAACTCTGACCACAAACCACCTCCTGACAATGATATGAGTTTGTGCATCCTGGGGGCTTGCCAAGTAACTATTAACTTTACACTTTAAAAAGAACGAGAATCCCTAATACCGCATTCAGTTACAACTGGCCGTGAACAGGAAAACTACCAGCAACTTTCTTCTACTGCACAAGTGACGCCTCCCCAGCCATCCTACTGCCCCAAAAAGAGTAAAAGGACGGGTGAGATTTCCCTAAATGTCAAGGCATTCTATGGGCCTTAAGCAATTGTATCTTTGGTGACGTAATTTCATTTTACTCTAAAGAAAAGATTGTTGCAAGAGTGGCTAAATTTGTATACCAGTCTGAAAATGCAAGATAGTTTTGACATCGTGCTCTCTCCCATGAATGTTGAAGTTCATGATTTTGTTGATGGTGGTGGTCTAGTAGCAGGATATTCGCCTATGGACCAAGAAGTCGTAGGTTTGAATCCCACCATTAGGTTCCTGAGCAAAACACGTAACCCAAAGTTGCCAGGTTGACCGTCCCTGTAGTTAGGAATTGTAAGTCGCTCTGGATAGGAGCGTCTGCTAAATGCCATAAATGTAAATTGTTCACTGTGATGTCTTGCGCATCCCAAAGCATAAGTGCTGGTCATTCACACTTTGAACATTTCCAGTACATGGCGTTTCTGTTACTAATAGCTTCATCACTGACTACGCACTATTCAAGACAAAAGACTATTTATTATTGAAAATGAGCTTGAAGAAAAAACAACTGTAATTAAATGCAACATTCAATAAAATCAAATGTATTGCTAAAGAATTTCAAACAACATACTTGCTTAATCCTTTCAAAGCCTTGTGACATTCTATGTGTCCTTTGCAGAAAATGAATACACCTTCTACATGTCATTCTCCTAATTTTCCTTCCTTTAAATATTTACAATGCGGCAAAATTACTCTTAAAATAGGCCTATTACGGTTTGGACCTAATTGGTCAAACAAGGTTTTCAGACAGCAGCGGAGCCAATTGAATATAAATGATTAAATATTGGAGAACTCTGCAATTATGAATTTGATGAGGATAATGGTCACAACAACTGATGCTTTTCTACAGTTTCTCCCTAGTGAGCCATCTTAGACTCTCAAATAGTGATGCAAGTATTGATGCAAGTATTATGATATGAAGAAATCAGGCACATAAAAAAAAAAGAATGTGTTTGCAAAAAACAAATATTTCCAAGTGTTCATGGGTTTAAAGGTAAGCAATAGATCATTATCATGATTAATTATATCACAACAAGCTTCTCTGAACATTTCTTCAGTAAAGTAAATACTTAAAGAATACAGACCAACTGAATGTTTTAATACAAAGAGAGCATAATCAATCCTGTTCAACTGGATTTAGTGAAGCACAGTGTGTGAAATACTGAATAAGAACAAGTTTAATTGGTATAGCATTTGTAATTTGCCACTGCTGGCACTTTTTTGTCTATTACAACTTATCAGACCACAGAAGAACTTCACTGTGAGCCACGTTGTATTTCCTTAAAATAACATTCTCTGATGTTTGGCTTTATTGCATTTTCACCAAGTAACCCACCCCAAAATTGATCTGCTGGACAGCATATGTAAATGAAAACATCACAGCAAACGCAAAATGAACCAAAAGAACAAATATCCGTAATTTTTTCTTAAAAGGCCAGATGTGACATGCATGTCACCGGATTGTGAAACATCAAAACATTATGGTATAGATGAAATTTCCAGAGTAGAGTATACAGAATTTCCCCAATGAGTAATTTTCAAAAAATGAACAAGAGAATGTCGCTGTGTGTTCTTGGCCTTGGAAAACACCTTTTTTTACTGGGGCAGTCCGACTGAAGGCTACTCCTTAGTGAAGATCCTTTTTACTTGTGGTCATGTAGAGCTATTGAGTTACAAATACAAAAACGTCTTCAGTAGGTACTGATAACAGGGTGTTGCAATTCTACTTTGAGTGGTCTGTAATGAAGTTACTATCTCACTTGTGTCATTACTGAGCAACAGATACATCACTTCAAACAGTGGGCAACTACTGTCAGAAGCTACCACAACTTGGTTTGCTACATACGTATCAAAATAAAACTGAAAGCATACAAACGCATTTGTGGTCATGCCACATTGTGAAGAATACCTGTCAGTTCACAACAGAGGCTGGAAGAAACATTGCAGACAAACATCCTAAATTTTACAGATTCTGACTGGCCAAGCAGAAAACCATTGCAACTTGTGGCTTGTTCACGTGGACTAAATCACATATGTAAATATTAACAGCTTACAATATACATATGTACTTCCTACAATGCTTGTGGGTAATCCTTGGATCACATAACCAAAAGTAGCTTTGTAAATTAAAAGCTCTATATTAGAAAAACTAACTTCACATTTCAAACAAAGCCATCCATTGTAAAGAACTGATCAAGACCAATGTATGCACAAACAGGCTGTGTGACTATACTTTTTACTACAGACATCCACATCTTTACAAAGCAGCCTTCTTTTCAAATGAAACGTCAACTACGTTGAATCTAAATGCATTCAACTTTTAGAAGGCCAATCTAAGGTGTTTTAAGTATTTTTTTTCCACCAAACTTTAGTGCTTTGTTCCAAAATCAGCAGTAACTTATTATTGCATGATCATTTTCCAACTCTCTTATCCTTTAAGCAGGTGGCACTGTAACCATACCTTTATGTCAGTAATTGATTTTTCATTGGCTGTTGTGCATTTGGTACCAGAAGTAACATTCAAACAATGTGAATACGCCTAACAACTTTTCTGACCATCTTCTCCATAACTCCCTCCAAGTTTCTGAAAGCACATCATTGTGGTTTTCACACATCGTAAGAGAAGCTGCAATATTGTGCTACCTAGAAAGTCATTTTTAGGCATGCATAAAGATACTGGAATAATGACACAATGTCTTACAGAACCAAATCCCATCGAGATGATGTTTAGATTTAGAACATCTCATACCATTTGTTGTACTCGAGAAAAGGCAGAATGTCTATGCAACAGTGGGCTTAGAAATAAATGTTACATTTCTGTCAACCAGGTAGGTTTTGCTGCATTTTAACCACCTGTGTGTCAGCATTTGGAAGATGTACACATGACATGAAAAACATCAGGTATTGGCCTAAAAATCGGATCTCAAACACAGGCCCACAATTCCCATATCAGTGCATCCATGGTCCTTTTAGCCCAAACCTGTCTATGACCATATGTCTGCACGACCTGTCAGCAATTCTGGTTCACAAAGCATGCAAAACAACGCTCAAGATGAGTCTGTTCAAGCTTAAATGAGAAACACACCACAGATAGTGTTTTTTTTTATGTCAAGAGCTAAAAAGAAGCAGGTTGTAGTGTCATCTCATTCTGCCACATGTTGTGGGCCACTCAGCTGCTGAGCAGAGAGCCAGCTCAGCCGTGTTACTCCAAAATCACATGGGAGTGCCTGGTGCGCTCCGAGCCCTGCTCATCCTCCCAAGACAAGCCTCTGACCATCATAAGCACCAGTCTCAGCAGTAGCGAGACAGAACTGCATTACACAGCCCTGTGCGTGTCAGCAAGGTGAACAGACATCCAGCCCGAGTGGCCGTCACATCACAAACTAGCCTGCGAGCAGTCGGACTAACTTGCATGCGTGTGCGAACTTGGGACGGGGAAAAAAACAAGTAAAGAGTAGACAGAAGCACCGTGTGAGGACATAAACCAAGCTCTGAGTGTTTTCTTTTTTTTCCCTTATTACTACGATTACTAACGTGGTTCTGGCAAAGCGTAAAGCTGGAACCAAACATCCTGCAGCGCCAAAACTAGCCAACGGGCTAGCTAACTTACTGTCTGTTTGGACACTAAAGTCTAGCGAATCGGGAGCGCAGAGGGGGAGTAAAGAGAGAGGGGGAAAAGGAGCAAAAGGGGACAGAAAAGGGAGGCATTAAAGCGATTCGCCGAAACACACACGCGACAGTAGCCAGCCCCACTGTGTGGCAAAGAGTTGAGTGAGGGCACAAGACAAGCCAAACACGCCTCCTCCCGCTACTTAGCGCGCTAGCGAGCGGCTAACAGCCGCGCAAACCTGCCCGCCCTGACCGTCCGCGCGCCGGGCGAAGCGGAGGGGAAAGACCCGGGACGCCTTTCTGCCTGTCGGGCTAACGGACTAGCACGGCTCGCTAACGGGACTGTGCGCTTATTTATTTATTTTTCTAGCCCACAAACAGCACTAGCTACAATGAATAACTGCGCAATAGCAGCGGCGGTTTGTTGTTGTTGTTTTTTTTTTTTTTTCTTTGCGGCGCCCGACATTTGAATCGGCGGCTCCTCTGCGGATATACGGCGTGGAACAACAGCAATTTCGCACTTACAGTCTCTCCTCTCCGCTCTCTGCGGCGGCCATTTTTTTTATATTTTATTATTTAAATAAATAAATTTCCAAAAAAATCACGCAACATCTTGGTGGGCGCCCCTCGCCCTCTCCCCACTCCCTCTTCTACACCATCGCTTCAGCTCCACCTCTCGCGAGACGTGAGCCGCCACTGCACGGCTCTTTGCGAGGGCCTCTCGCGAGAACTAGCGCAAGGCGATCATCGGAGAGGAATGTCTAGGCCGAGCGAAGGGGAAACACTGCAATGCACATCAGGAGAGCAACCCACTGCCCTGCCAGTGGCCCTCTCCCTCTCTCTGTCACTTTTTCACTTTCAGACATGCACATCTGCACATCATGCACAACAACTCTTGTGTTCCTCCTCTGTGATTTTACTTTGTAGGCCTCCTGCTTGTCTAAGCAGGGATACGCATGGTGTCAACAAACATGTAATAAATAGCCAGAAAGTTGTTTTTAACCAATTATTACTGATTATTACTGGCACATTTCTGTCTCTTTTGCAAAGATGCTGACTCTCAGTATGCACCCTCAGTGACCCCATGTGAACTAATGTTTACATTTATTTATTTAGCAGATGCTTTTTTCCAAAGGGACACAGGAATCAGTGAAACGCTTCTCTGCAGTTAACCCATACACACAGCGTAGCAGTAGGCAGTCCTATTCAGTGCCCAGGGAGCAATGTTGGGCCGGTACCTTGCTGGAGAATACTTCTGGATAACCTACTGTTCCAGGACTCAAACCCGTGACCAATCATGGGGCCTATTTCCTTACTGCTTGGCCACCACTGCCTACAGTGCTGGAGGCGTTCTGGGAGGAGATGTGCTTTTAAGATCTTCATAAAAGTACAGAGAGAGATCCCCATGCTATTGTTTTGTTATAGTATAGTATTTGGTAACTTGCTCCACCATCAAGGCACCAAGAATGAGAGCTGCCTGGAGTGAGACTGCGTTGTGCATTGGGATGGCCATGCCTGCACATGTTGATAGTATGCAAATGGCCATTAACACTGACTTTACTGCTTTACTGCTTTGCAATCATAATTGCAAACAAAACATGTCATTACGCTTTAAATGTTACCTTTTTGGTATTATCCCATAATCTGCATGACTTTAAATTAGTGTTATTTATTTGTCTAAGCCAAGACAGTGAGCATTTCTGGTAAACTTTACAGGGCCTGTGTCATTTAAAGCCACATTTGGTTGTGTTATTGTCTTTACATTCTTTAAAGTAGTGTCTTGCATGTCTATCTGTGTCCTACATGACACTCCAACAAAATAAACACCCATTAGATAACAAACCTGCGCCTACAACTCATATAAATGAGCACTATGATGAAACTTATCATTACCATAATATAATGTCTCAGTATGCTGAGCCGACCAACTGCATGTTTGATTACAGGATTAGATTTTACAATCATAATTAGTCTAAGTAGTCCAGTATACATAATGCTGAATGAAAACCATGATTTCATATTTTTCATTTGTATATTTAAAATATGGTATTTAATTAAAAAAAATATATATCATGAGTATTGTACATTTTATTGTTGCCCTATCAAATAAAACAAAAAATCTTTAAACACTTGAGCAACAAAATGCAAAATCCAAGGCTTAAATATGCCCCCTACACATGATAATATTAATTTTCATCCAAAAAATGCCTGTGAACCTAAAAAACTTCATTTAATTAATGGAAACATAGCCAGGCCTCAACTATAGTATAGGCCTCCAAATTCATTGTGTTTTGCAGAATGTTACTCATCCTGACCACTGTCTCTCAACCTTACAAAGGACTGTAAGTAAGTATGTAATCAAATCTTGATGACTAGATTTTCCTGGAACAATGGAATCTTGGGCTTTTCTGGAAATAATTAGATGTTATGGAAGTGATGAATGAAAGAACTGAGCTAACTGCTCTCTGACTGGACTACAACCTAACAGATAAAAAAAGGCTAAACAGTTCATACGCATTTTAATATTTCAAAACACAATTATTACGATTCCTGGGTTTTTCTGCTTTTCTGCCCATGACCGCTGGGATAGGTTATAGCGCCCCCCCCAAACCTGAGTTAGGATAAGCCACTTAGAGGATGGATGGAAGGATGGGTGTATGGATGGACCGGTGGATGGATTGATATTCATATGTACCTTATGGTTCGGTTCCTGGCCATTGATTAAAAAGCCTTCTGAACTCAGCTATGAAAGGAAAATGTAGTGGTTATTCATGATCTGTAAGCCAGGCTTGTTTTGAAAGTAAATGTACAAGCAGCCAATGATGGAAGGAAGAGAAATAACCTAATTTTGGAGTCCTTTTCCATTTCACATTTGTCCTGTCTTAAAACTCTCTATGCCCAAGGTCAGGTTCAGACATAGGAGTATCCAGTTCTCGCTTGTTGAGGAGCAAAACCTCAGGTATTAACAGTGTTTTCACAGACTGTTAATCCTTGTTAAATCTTTTCTGTATACTGTATTATTGTGGAATCCTGCAAAAAGCTGTTCTCAGACAGAAACAAAAACATAATTCTCACACGTATTCACATACTCTGAATCTTACCTCATGTAGAACCACTGTTCAACCCCAATCTCACTTTTAGCTTAACCCCACTACAGCCAGCACATCTTGCTGCTAATGCAACGTGTGCAGCTCAGCACGCTTGAAGGAGAACACTTATTGCCTAATTGTATCACATGAGCCTACATATGTCATATTATTTTGCTAAGCAAAGGCACAGGAGCATGGCCATCCTACCCTTCCAGAGAAAAGAAAGCTGATTATGATTATGCCTTTTAGACTTTCATGCAAAAATGAGCTGAATCTGTATTATTAATTTATTTATAATTTATTTACTGATACAATTTAATGGGTCCACCATACAGGTTACCCAGTATATAATAAAACATCATTCCATTATGTTAAGCTTGCAATTTTATTATAAATGAATAAGAGTCATATAAGTTAATATGACTGGAGTAGGTAGGTCCATTATTAGGATGTGCTTATTAAGAGTCCATACATATTAAGAATGACCCGCCTGTTATGAGGACTGTAGAACTGCATTAAGGGTGATGACATGTGTACCAAGACCAAAAAAGGGTCTAGGTTTACTTTCTGTCCTATTTCTAGGAAAGGGGAAAAGAATGGTTGCTTTATTCTCTTCTGCTATGGATGCATGCGTTAGGCTCTGTTATCTGATGTGACACCATTGCCTGTTGTTCAGAAGAGAGCCACTTCAGGTAGATAAAAATAACCATTTCAGGAAAATCAGGGGTGTCCAGTTTTATAAGTAAAGGGTTGGTATGAGGTCTAACAGAGCATGAGCTCATGCAATCAGACTGTTTTCATGTGTTCCCCAAGAACGAAGAATCAAAAGTGGACCAAGAAGTGCACTAATTAAGGATAACTTAACACTAGAATGCAGGCTTGCAGAAGCTCCGTTCACTGCTGCTGCAGGTAGTTACTGTCACATGTACAGTAGGCAGGTTGTTGTGATGTTGATCTCTTAAAAAGAAAGTATCAGCAGTGTCAGCAGTGTCTGTCGAGGTCCCTAATGTTAGCCTCGACTCAAAGAGGCGGAGACAACTGATAAAAATGCGTTTTCCTGTGAGGATTCAAAAAAAGTTAATTAAACAAACTGCTTTCTCTACAATTAACCAATGTGAGGTTTTTGTGTGATCTCATTAGCATACTTAAAAGGTATTAATAAAAAAAATGCAAACATATAAAAAAATACATAATGCCTTTATGTCCAGCATTAATGTATTATTTAAATAATTATCTTTTTTTATTCATTTAAATGTATTTTAATCAACATTATTATTTTTTTATTCTGGTTATTTATTTAAACATTTATATAAAAATAAAATGATTTAATAAATTAGGTAACCGTGATTAGTGTAAACTGTGACTTATAACTTAGGCCCGAAATAAAGTCTGGGAGTATGTAGTTTGTGCACTACGTAGGAGGTAAGGGTCGATTTGAGACACAGCCGCTGTCTCAGCGTGTATGGCAGGTTAATTGGAGGTGGGCGTGGCCTGCGTGCCGCGGACTCTATTAGTGGAGCTGCAGGCTCTCTGGCTGAGCTGAGGCGAGCCATGCAGTTAATTGCGGTGCTTTATCTCATGTTTAGTTGCGGTGTTCTTTGCACCGTGAGCGCTGATAAAACTTTAGAGGAGAGAGGTCGCGATGAGTTGCGGAAGGTGCGAGAGCTGGCCGTGCAGCCCCGGTACGGAGAGTGCTGGAGCAAAGCGCTGGAGCAGACCCACACGGGCTGCGGGCGCTTCACCGCAGACATGCAGAGCAAGATCGCACTGGCCTTCACCCACTGTCACCTGAGGAGGTCAGACTCCCTCACCTCTCACACCAGCCTTCACCATCCACTACACTTACCGTCGAGTCACGAGCCTTGGTTTTCCGTCATTGGATGAGTAATCGAGGAACTAGAGAAAAGGGAAGCACTGAACATAAATCCCAGGCAGCCAGTTGTTCAACACACATCACTGGGAAACCAAGGACATGTCCATCAGGCTTTGTTTCTGGAAGATAAAACCAGTAGCAGAACTGAAAAACCAGAGGCACCGGTGGCCTAGTACTTAGGGACTAGGTCAGGGGTTCGAGTCCCAAACCAGTAGGCTACCCTGGGGTACCCTTGAGCAAGGTACTGTCCCTAACACTGCTCCTTGGGCAGATGCATGGCTGCCCACTGCTTCACTGTGTGAGGGGTAAATGCAGAGAAGCATTGTCATTCACTGATTGGTGGTCATTCTCTTAAGAGCTGAGCACAAACTGATCCCGGCTTTGTTTGGTCTGCCTTCATCCTGTATGTTTAAACGGTGTGTGTGTGTTTTTTGTATCATTTCCCAGTCTGTGTGTCTTCACAGGTAAATGATCAGTACTCTTCTTCAATACTCAGGTCTGGCCGTGATTTTCCAGAGTGCCCAGAAGGTAGCCATGTTAAAACCTGCACCCGTGACATGGACGCTGTTGCGTTTAACACCTACACAGAGTTCTTCACCCATGCTCACAGCATCTGCCATTATCTGCAGAGCGAGCAGTGGCAGAACCAGGCCGAAAACACCATCCACAGGTGCTCTAAACAGAACACAAGGGCTGTTTGGGGATGATGATGATGTTTTTTATTTTTTGCTTTTATTTAGCTTTGCACTCTGCTTTTTGTTGATGCTGCTTTATACAGTTCTGCTAACAATACTAGTTAATCCTCGACTCATTCACACACAAACTGCCTCTGCTTTTTTTAATCAGATGAATGTTCTGTGTGATACCATTTGTTGTTTTGTCTGCAGTCGTTAAGTCTCTTATCTTTGCTGTGTTCTGTGTTGTCTCATGTGAATCACCATGGTCCTGGAGGAGTGTTTGATTTGGCTGTGTACTGTGTATATGGTTGAAATGACAGTCTACTTGACTTGATTTTCAGGGACCTGGAGTTGGCTTAGGTTTACTATTTACAGTGTACTTGCTTTACCTTTTGTTAAATCTGCCTGATTTAAAAATCTATATTATTTATTTATTTTAATCGCCCTTTGATGTTATGCACAGTAGTGGTAGTATTGCTTCTTCTCAGTATCTGTTACTTGATTTGACTAAGCACCTCTGTGTATCAGGCTGACGGAGAGTTCAGCTGGTGTGGCTGAGCAGCTAGCATCCACTCAGCGGATGGCTGAGGATCTGGTTGAGGCCCAGAGCGCAGCCCTCAAGTCACAGGAAACCATCCTGCGCAATGGAGAAGAGCTGAAAAACACACTGCAGGACTCCACAAAAGGTAATTCATCTAAGTGCCTTTTCATCTGTCCAGGTTGCTGGAGAAGAGGATTTTTTTTTTTTTTTTCCACTGAAGAACCTGGACTGGAGAAGACCCTGCAGTAACAAAATGCCATTCAGTTATATTTTCATTATTTAGAGTGCTCTGTGCTCATGGAGAAAGCCACATTCTTGGATACATTTAAACTATAAATGCTTTCTCATAGTTACATAATATAACATTTTTATCATTTAAATAATCCAGTTTATAAAGTATGAATGTCATGTTTTTTAACTGGAAAAAGTAAAGGATTGTTTTTTTAATCACTGGTTTTTCCCAACATTTGGAAGGTTGTTTTTCTCAAAATGTCATAATTAAAACCATGTCCTTTCAGGCCTAAGGGATGTATTTTCAGAGATGAGGCTTTCCGTGCAGGAGCAGCAGGTGGCGTTTGCAGAAATCTTTAACCGGGTGGCTTTTCTCCAGAGTTTCATCATGTCCGAATCACACACCCTCAGCTCCCTGTTCTACAATGCTCTTGGTTTCTGTGCGTCTTTCTTCCTCACCTCTACCCGACGCACCTCTGGTGCCAGGTCAGTGAGCTTGTGTGTAGCATGTAGACCATTACCATCTGTTTATGTGGTGTATAACTAAATATATTGGAAAGGAGTTGTGATACCGTGGGTGTTTTATTTTTCTTTTGTTTTTTGCCTTTTTTAAATTAATTAATTAATTAATTTAGTTATTTATTTATTTATTTATTTATTTATTTTTAATTTTATTTTATAAATAATGTAAAGATGAATCGAGTTGTTTTGGAATATTTTTGTTGCTCTGTGGTTGAATTATTGTACATTATGTTATTAACTTTATATTGCTGTATGTTCAGGTGTGTTTAACATTGGCCTGTATCATTTTGGGCAGAACTGGATGTTGTGTCTAATTCAAAGCAAATTCTATTTTTTAGAGGGTCATTACTTTTTAATTGACGTTGTAATATCTGATGTCAGGCATGTTTAACACTCCTGGCCAGGTGTCATTTATAGTCGATGGGCCCTGAGATTGATATTACGAGACAGCATGGTATCAAAGCTCTTTCTAATATTCAGGATTGTTTAGTTTACCTGAAAAGCCCCACCTTGTTTGCCGTTCTACTGACTGCTACACAACCCCAAAGCATGAAAGAACCCCTGCCCCCAAGCAAGATGGAAAAGACTTATATTAAAAAAAATGCAATTTTCTCCAAGCATTACTTTAAAATTGCAGCCAAAGACGCCAATGTTTATTTCATAAAACACCGCTATTGATGACACATTGCTCTGGTTTATTGAAATTATTGTGGATAATAATAGAGTGTGTTTTGTTTAATGTATTCAGAACTGTCACTTGATATGCTGTTTTTTCTTTCTGTTCTAAGATTTTTCCTGTTTGGACTTGTGGCCCTGAATATATACTTGGAGAGGCTGATCTGTAGGATGGTGCTGGAGAATGAAAATCCTGGTTACCAGCAAATGGTGGGTCATCTTTAACTATACAAAAATATACCTTGCTTCAAAATAAATATATCTCTTTCAATCCGTGTCCAATTCTGCTGTGTATTCAGTTTTTCTAAAAGGCCTTAGCCATTTCACTGCTGTTGTGTAGGAGCGGATTGCCATGCTTGTCAGCCTTCTGAGAAAAGCCATGCTTATGATTGGTGGCTTTGTTCTATTGTACTTTGCTGTGCGGTTTCGAAACATCAACAGAGAAAGTCTAGAGATACTGAGAGAACTGAAAGAGACTCGTTCTAATCTTCAGCAAGCCCTGCAACAAGCAGGTGAGTATGAGCTTTATTTAGTAAAGCATTATGATCTAAGAAGTTTCTGAATTGCTTTCTGGTGTATTTCAGAGCATCTTTCAGGGTGTGTGGAGGACTGGAGAAAGCACAGGCAGAAGCAGTGGGGTGGTAAGTGGGATCAAGAAGTGGAGAGTAGTTTGGTCATTTTGCATCCCTCTGGAGCCATAGAAGCTAATTTGCCATCATTTACTTCCCTTCACAGCAGTAAGTAACCATTTTTTCCATGCAAGTTGTACAGATGTCACTGTTTTGATACACAGTATTGTTATTTGGATGATATTAGTTGAAAATGCTGAATCATTGAATCTAATCTTCTTTTGTGACAAATCTGCCCTGAAATATCACAGAATTCCAGAAATATGCACATAGTTGCTTGTAGTGCAGCAGAACCTAAAGTGAATTAGAGGGATGAAAGTAGAACTATAGTAGAATTACAAAAAATGCTGTTCTTGGTTTAAAAATTTCAAACATATATTATGTGGTGCTGGTGGTCTAGTGGGAGGATACTTGCTTATGGACCAAGAGGTCGCTGGTTCAAATCCCTCCAGCACAACCATCATTGGGTTCCTGAGCAAGACCCCTTAACCCCAATTTGCTCCAGGGAGACTCTTCCTGTGATTAAGAAATCAAAGTCGCTCTGGATAAGAGCATCAGCTAAATGCCATAAATGTAAATATATAATAGGAAAAAATATAATAGGAGTGTGTGATTTAGCTGTACTACTAAGATAACGTTAGGTTTTTGGATGATGTTATCAGTTTTTTTGTGACTGGCAGGTGGGCAGAATGAGAGCTTGGTTCCACAGGAAGTCCAAAACACCATGGAGATCTCAAAAAGGCGCCAACGTCGTGCTTCTGGCTCTCGTGTGCGCCCCTCCTCTGCTCTTGTCTATAGTGTGCTTATGGAGGATAATCAGGTAAAAATTATCCAAAACTGTTGCCAAGTTCTAGCTTAGACCTAAGAATCATAATCTTTTTAACTTTTTAAAATATTTTTCTCCTCAAGAATGTATCTGAGTGTATGCAAAAAAAAAAAGGTGCATGTAAAACACTATACAATCCATATAACAGTACACGGTGTAGTGTTTTCTCCATTTTGCCCAAAGAATTGATCTCCTCTTTTAATGAGGAAGCCCTTCTTGAGATGAAGAAGGTTCTTGAAACTTCAAAGTTCCCAGTATTTTAGCTTCAAGCATCTCGTGAAGTGGAGATATATGTACAGATTAAAATAGCTATAATGGTGGAAAAGCAGATGTCGTACTGGCACTATGTTAACGATTGGGCTATAGGCATTTTAACCGTTATTCTATTTTTTCAGATTGTGTGTGATTTATTTGTGCTCTGCCATAGCAATATGGGCCTGGCTGTTCAGCCTGAACTTCACAAAGGAGAGGCAAAGCTGCTGTGGTGTTCCTGACTTTGTGCTCATAATAAACCGATAAATAGTTGATGCATTGCAACCATTCTCAAAATATATTTACAATATAAAATCCTGACCTTTACCTGCTTTGGAGCAAGTTTCCATGGCAATATATCCCTTTAAAAGGTCTACCAGAAATGGCCCATTTAGATTAAAAACGTTGCACAGAACAGTGGCACTTAATGCACTGGAAAGTTGCATAAAAGCCAAAATGGTTTGAGTCTTTTTGTTAAAAATACATTTTTGAGCATTTTGGAGACAAAACATTTAGAAAGATCTATACAGACCCTTTTCTGAATTATAGGTAATATTTTACCCAAAAATCATAGCCCACACATGCCATGAATTTTCTGCAGTAGACACATTTTTGTTAGTGATTCCTGAAGTTCACAGCAGTTTCAGCCTGATCTTTTTCCACATTCTGAGAATTCTTATCTAATTCCCAGACATTTGAGGAATTCACTGAGGCACTACCTTTCTACCTCCACTCAGCTTACCCACAGAGATCCGTTTCTCTTCCGTTTGTGAAAGTCAATTACATTTTACATATTTGCTCTATATTTTGTGTTGAATTTACTTTGCAGTTGACACAAACATTAATGTGCTGGCTTTTTATTATTCCTCCACAGCCAAGGTATAGCTTGAGGAGCAGGAAATCCTTATGTGCTCCAGATCCAAAAGGAGAAAGAAGCTGATGCAGGTCACTTTAGGTGTGTGTGTGTGTGTGTGTGTGTGTGTGTGTGTCACATCTATTTCCAGTGCATAGAACCACTGTAACATTCAGGCTTGAAGATGACCAAAATTGAACTTTAGTATTTTTATTTTTTTTAATGTACATTGGAATTATTGGCGCTTGCTTTAATAAATATAATTTTAAATAGCTATGTGTAATCGGTGATTGTGCTGTTTAGGTATTGCACTAACTCAGCAAGATTGCCACCTTCTGGTCAAAGGCTCTCATTTCTTTTACCTTTCTCTACATAAGCTGCACATATAGACAGCATTTTAGCACGGAATAGCATGAAGTGGTCAGAAAATGACAGATTTAGATACTAATAAAGGAAATCTAAATGTATTTATTCATATTTGGTTCAAGAACAATCTAATGGATGTAATAAAAATGTTTTATTACAGGGTGTGTGTAAAATGTGGCATCGTATTGAACTGTAGAAGCAAAATATAATCATAGCAAAGATTAGTAAAGATAATTTGAAAAAAGTCATTAAAATAAAGATGTAAAAAAGACTAAGTTATACAAAGGAAGACTACATTTGAAAAAATCTAATTTATCAAGGGAATAAAAATGTAGTCCTTGATCTCTGATGATCAGTGTCCAGCTGAGTTTGGTGATATCCCTTTTCAAACACACAGGTTTAATTTTCAGGTGTGGTGAATGTGTTTGAATGTGTAAATCACCGAACAGTGCCAAACACTGGCCCCCTCAAGGACTGGATTGGGGACCTGTTATTGAAAGGTGTTCCAAGTGGCAGATGCAATAAAAAAAATAACATTTCCATGATTTATGAAATCAAGTGGGAGCTAAAATGTAATTCAGTCACTGCAACCAGTTTGATAATGACCTTGTTTTAAGCAGTGATGTGTAGCCACAGGCTTCATAAATAAATAAAATTTTATGTTTAATAAAGGCTCACTGATTGAGGCCATCTAACTTTAGGTTTGAGCTCACAATATTTAGTATTAAAGCAAAATTGGTTCTGGATCATGCGTATCTGAAGAATTGTTTTAGATCAGATAGAGACCTACCCCACCATTATCAAGGTACCAGTCCCAAGTCTATGTGACTTTAAGTTCCTGAGTTATGTGATTTTAAGTGTAAGGGTAAGGGATAGGTCTGGGGCTTGGGTTAGGGAGGAAAACCCATAGCTTAAGATGTTTTTTACATTTACAGCATTTAGCAGACGCTCTTATCCAGAGTGACTTCTATTACCTAATTACAGGGACAGTCCCCCTGGAGCAACTCAGGGTTAAGGGTCTTGCTCAGGGAGCCAGTGGTGGTAGTATCAGAGGTGGGATTCAAACCTGGGACCTCTTGAGCTATTGGTCCATAGGCAAGTACCCTACCACTAGACCACCACCACCATTTCTGAATAACCCAAAAACGTTAAGTCATAGAGCGATGGGGCTTGTTGTTTTTCTTGTTTAGCACCTCAAATTTCACCTGTCCCTCTCTTCTTGGAAAACCGGAATGTTAATGTTAGATGACTATGGATATCTGAGGAAACGTTCTAGAGTTATTGGGACCTGGACCTACCCCGCCATTATCAGCACTGAACTTTCCAGCAGTGCCAGTCACAAGTCTGTGCAACTTTTAATTTCCGAGTTATGTTAGGATTGGGGCTTGGTGTAGGACTTAGTGTTATTGTTATGGTAAGAGGCCTTCTAAAATGTGGTTTTGGTCAAAAGATATCTCCACTATCCTTGTGCAATACACCATACTCTACTATTCTTCATCTACTGTTTCCTCTTTACTCACTAAAAATGAAAAATTATTCCACTACATTTTTGACACCAACCAACTGCAGTTAAACAGAGTTTTGATTATTTGTTTTTAAATTCTTGCATTCAAGTTTTCTCAATATCTGTGCCAAAAAAGGTGCTGTCTGTCTGTTTCAGTTACATTTAAGATGCTTAATTTATATCAGCACTTCTCTGATATTATACATATATATATTGTACATTGTTTTCAATAAGTATACCCACTTCAGAATTTCACACAACTAAACCACACCAAGTTTGTAAAATATAAAAAATGTTTCTCAGGAATTTGTTTAGATGTCATGGTAGCTATTGAATCTATTATGCTTTCCAGCATTTGTTGAAAACTTTCAGAACTCTCAGTACCCAGCCCCAAACACTTAATGTTAGCACACTAACACAGACTTATAATGATTTGCCACCACCTTAAAACCATAGACACTTGAAGTGAATAACATTGAATACCTAGTTGCAATGGCATCATTTACAAGACTGGGAGAAATGAGGCATCAAATGAATAATTAGCTCTTGAAATTTGTGAAGATCAACTGTGTTGAAGTCCAAACAGGAGGTCTTCTGTATTGTTCCCAGTGCAGACTTATTAGTGCGGACCAAAAGTGGCCCAAAGAAGGATAACCAGTGAACAGGCAACAGGGCATCTAAAGCACACTTTTGTGCTTCAGTGTTAGCTTATGTTTGATCAGTCAGGGTGTCCATGATCTCAGTCAGCAGCCAAGAGTACAAGAGCATGCAAGCATCAGGACTAAACCATGAAGCAGGTGGACAGGTATCTGGCATCACGTCGTCTTACATCATATGGATGCTAATGAGGTCAGCTGTGTTATGAGTTGGAGACAATGGCACTGATGAAAAGACAAACGGAGGCTGAAGGTGTCAGAGTTAAAGCTGCTGAGATCTTTGTCAGAGAAGCAAAGAAGCAAGATTGCCATAGTTTGCACATATGCAGATCGATGAGGATTATACTGGGAGAAGATTGTTGAGGATGGAACTGGCAGGCAAAAGGAGAAAAGGAAGGACAAAGAGGAGGTTTATGGATTAGGTGAGAGAGGACATACTAGTGGTCAGTGTGAAAGAAGAAGGTTCAGAGGACAGAAAGAAATGGAAATGAGCCATTGTAGTGACCCCTAACAGCCAAAACGGAAGGGCAGCTTTGTGTTTGGGTGTATGTGCATGTTTGTGTGCTGTCACGCAGCAATACACTGGGCGATGATCTTCTAGAAAACCTTGAGTCTGGGCATTTGTGTGGATGTTACTTTGACACGACCTACACCTAAACATTGTTGTAGACAATGTACGCCATTTTTTGGCAACAGTATTATCTAATGGTCGTGATCTTTTATGGCAGAATTATTCACTCTGCCACGCTGCAAAAAATAGCTCTGGAACAGTTTGAGAAATATGACAAGAGGTTTGAGGTGTTAAATTCCCAAGATGTCAATGCCATCAATGGATTGCTTGTCATGGGAGGGGGGACCACCTGATAAATTACAAGAAGATGGTTTTAACTTTATAGCTGCTCAGTGTATGCTTAGGTGAAGAGACCTAAGGTAACTGATATGATGTCCTGTGGAATGATGGTCTGCATGCTGTTAATAAGAGCCACTTACTCAACCTTTAAGAATTTCACTCAATATAAACATTTACAGGAAATACCACAGATTTTGGTAGGGCTGATTCCCATCATTTTCTGCGAGATGGAAGAAATGTGATTTTTATGTTGCTTTAGCTGTGGAGTAATATTGTTCCATTCCTGTGGGGTGAGCCAAATTTTGAAGACCTCCATGGCCCCTGTTCCAGCTGCATCTAAGGTTCCCTTGGTGTCCTCGATGATTTTGCTCCTGGTTAGTGCCATAACCAGGATTTGAAAATGATCAAGGTCATTGACATTGATGGTCACTGAATTTTTTAAAGTGAATATTTAGCTCTTTTAATTAGCTCTCAAAAAGTTCTCACGGTTCAGCCTTTGGTGTCCTCATAGCTTGCTACCTGGTGGCTGAAAATCTGCCCCAGGATAAAACTTTTCCTTTTACTTAAATAATTGCCCCTGACTTTGGCAAAATGCTTGTACAATTTCATGTGCCAGCACTATAATAATATTCTGAATTTGAACCCTGGATGGATAGTCCCTGTTCAAAGTGTAAGCACATCTTTCAACATACTTTGCCACCTAAACATCCTCTGGCCGTAAAACATTATTTGTTTCTTGAATCTCCAGCTTGAGCTACCAGAGCAATCTGGGTCAGGGTGGGAGAGTGCATGACCTTTCTGCTCCTGTTTACAGCCTTCTTCCCATATGGTTCATTTATGAAATGTAAACCATCACCCTCAACTAGGAGATCCTGAAAAAAAGAGTGCTTTTTAGAGATTTCAGAGAGAGAGAGAGAGAGAGAGAGAGAGAGAGAGAGAAAGAATCCAAATCTTTCCAACGTTTTTTCTTCGCATCGGATTTCAAGCCCAAACCCCACAGACAGGGGAAAAAACCCAAATGAGAAACAGACTTTGGGAAAAGTAGAGATGGTGGAGGAGGAGGAGAGGAAGGAGGGGGTTGAGCCAAGACTTGGTTTCAGATGTCGACCAAAGTAAAGCACACAGGAGCAGGGAAAAACGGAGCCAGAGAAAGAAAGGAAGAAAGGGAAAGAGGAGGAGGAGTGAGTAGAGAGAGAGAGAGAGAGAGAGAGAGAGAGAGAGAGAGAGAGAGAGAGAGAGAGAGCTTGGTTGATCTTCTCCTGGACTCCTGAGGCCTGATGTTTCTCACACGGCGGGTTCCTGACCGGAGAGCACTGTAATGCGCCCGGGTCTGAGGAGGCTTCATGAACCCGTGGAGCTGAGAGCAGAATCGAGGGGCTTCGCTTCTCTTTCTTTTTGTGTGGAGGGGAAGCAGCTGAGTGGGCACATTTTGAGGAGCTCGTTGCAGAGAAAGAGACTCCACGGCGTCTCGAATGAGCAGCTGTAACTTTTACAGAGCTCTCGTTTACTTTTCTGCCTCCCTCTCTCGGCTGCTTTGACCAAACACCTGACAATATCATGGATTAAAACTTCCACTTCGCGCTGCTTCTGGCTGCCATGGCACAGCTCGGTTCAGTTCTGGGTTCTGGGCTCTCTGAGGAGCGAGTCCTCGCTCTCGCGCTGTGCGGAACAAAGATACAGGACGGGCCGAAGTGACAAAGTGAGCTCTTCACGCTGGCTCGTTTTTTTACTCTAGGAGAGTTTAAGGCGTACCTCGGACAGCAAAGAGGCTCTTTTTTTGTCCCGCAAGCGCGTCAGCCTCGAGTTATGTAGGCGAGCTGGAGTTTTGGGTGACCCGTATGAACGGCCCGTTGATGGAGTTTTCCAGCTCTCTCGGAGACCTGGGTTGGATTTTTTGCTCTGGACAGCAGTCTTGGAGACGGTGAGTCTCCTTCCAGCTCTCTACGACCCTCCGTGTCCCTCCTCCGGGGCGAGGGCGAGCAGGCATGCAGCTGAACCGGCCGCGGAGCGCCCTTCTCGGCTACGCGGAGAGCCACGCGTCCTTCTCCAGCCAGTTCAAAACCATGCGCTTCTCCTACCACATCAGCGCGGGGCTGCCGAGTCCCCAGCCCGCCCTGCGCCGCAGAGGTGAGTCCCTCGTCCCGGTGCTCGGTGCGTGACTTGGTGAGGTCTGCCCGGTGGTGCTGGTGAATGTATTTTGTGTTTTTTTTGGACCTACAGAGCTCCCCGAGTCTCTGTGGATCACGTCTCCGTGTCCTTGTAGGGTGAACGTTGGAGGGGATTCGTCCGATCGTTTACTTTCAGTGCACATCATTGTCTGTTCTTGTTCAAGGACACTAAATGAGAGAAGCATGTGGCTGCTTTTTTATTATTTTTTTGGCATCCAGTGTCAGGTATGCCAGTGAATGCCCTGGTTCTGTCCTGCACACACTCACGACAATCACTCGAATGGAAATCCAGTGGATGTAGATCATCATTCAGTCTGATTGCATATATTCTTCTATCAAGGACACTGAAGGGAGGGAGGCATGCATGTGAATACTGAGCAGAGTCAGCATTGCAGCCGTGATCATTCATGCCTCGGTTTATTCCAAGTGATCGACACGGGGTAGCCGTGCTGAAATGACATCCAGCACATGGTGGGCATCAGACAGCTGGGGATTCAGGGTGAACACGCAGCAGCTGTCTGTTCCTGCTTTAAAGACACTCAGTGAGGTAGACGTTCGGGTGTAAGTGCTTGACGAATCACCCTTTGCCTTCATAATCCCAGACAGACATGCTTGCTGTGTTGAACGTCTGGGAATTTAGTTTATGTTGTAGCATTTCAACAGTCCTTTAGATCACACAATGACCATTTGAAGGACATTCAGTGAAGAATGTCCTTTTGACCCCGGACATCAGCAATATGATCCATGAACTGTTCGTTTAGCAGTTTGATCATAGCAGGAATGCTCCATTCATAAATTTTTTGACGTCAGAGTCTTTAGACAGATTGCACTTTTTTTTCTTTTCTTTTTTTTAAATCTAAAGGCAACAGAGTTGCCAAGCAGAATTGTTATATTGGTCTGATTTGGAAATCTAATCACATGGGTACAAGGACATGGTCATGATGGCATTCACATGGGCCACTGCTCCTTAGTTAAGGACGCTGACAGAAGCCCTCAAATGGAACGCCATTGTCCCTGCACATCTCCTTTTGCTGGCAGCCTGTGCGCGTGTGCATGTGTGTTTCTTTGAGTGTCTGTCAGTGTGGGGTGTTTGCTTAAGCAGTGCACTGTGAAATCCAATTAAACTCAGGAGAATGGAGCATGCGTCCGGGATGCATCTGTGCTGACCAGCAGATACAGTGTTGCCTGTCACAATATAAGTTGATGTTGTGCTCCAGTGGATTGCTGCAGTGGAAGCCATTTCCTCCTTGCAGGGCTTTTCTTTAGATAGGCTAAAGACATCGTAGCCTATTGATTTGAGGATGCATGTGTGCGTATGTGTGTGTGTAGATTGGATGGAACACAAGGTGCTATGTTTAAATAGTTTGGCTTGCTTTATAATGAAATATGAATAGAATTGTGATTTTGAGCTGTGCAATGAGTTAACAGTTTCTCGAACGGTGGCTGCTGTGCGTAGCTGTAACACAGGGCTTTATGTTTTCACACAAAGCCTGCACCTGTAATTTTATAGTAGTTAGAGTTGTGATTATAACCACTGTAATTATTTGATAACAAGCAGAAACTGATTATTTCTTTTTTTGGTTGTATGGGTGCCGCTATCGTTGCGCTCCCATTACAGAAAGCACTGCTGATCGACTAGCCCTGCAGTATCGATCTACAAGAACGTCTAGTGCACTAAACGACTAGTGACTAGCATTTTGAAAAATCACATGTGTTTGGTGAATCAGAATTTCTTTTCAAGACGGCATGCAAAGGATGTCCTAATCAGTTTTAAAAGGAATAAAATGTCCTAATCAGCTTTAAAAGCAATAATCTTTATTAAACCAAATAATTCTATTCCACCCAATAAGAGACTACGGGGACTTAAATGCTGCAGGATCTAAAAGCCAACTTTTACAGGTCTGATTCATAAAAAATGGAACACAACAAGCCTACAGCTAACTGTCTGTTAAAAAATTACATATATGTATATTATTAAACTAACAACCAAGTATTAAGACAATCCTGTGACTTAATGTGGTATATTCTGTCGATATTGCAATATGTAATAACAATAGTTATTAAAGGGTTCATTTAAATACTAGAGGATAAAAACAGTTTTAAAGCTACTGATTGTTTAAAAACCTAAATAGTAAAATAAAAAGTATCAAGAGATTAAGTGACTTGATGCTATATGTTTTGTCAATCTTCCTTGTGGTATGTAATAGCCATAGGTTCGTACATGGGTGATGTGTATACTATGGGGGATAAAAATACAGATTTTGAGACTGCTGCCCATTAAAACTATAGGATTACCAGGGAACCCGTACAATGACTTAATCCTTCTTAGACTCTCCAAACTGGGGTCACTCTTCCTAGCTTGCCCACAGTACTGGGGAGCAGATTAATCTGTTGTTCCAAAACATTTTGATCCTCATCACTTAAAATGCGGGCACAAAGCCAAATTATTTCACTCTGTCTTTTCCTCCTCAAAGTAAAAGGAGAGCCCCTGAGCCCATATTGGCCTACATATTGCAGTTTACCCTCAAATCCTATATTTATTATCACACTAATGGTGACACATAGCCATGTGGTCAGTGTTGCTGGGTTTCATGACGACTTTAGCAGCTAATGTGTTTTTATCCATTCTGTTTAAAAGAAGCTTTGGGATTTTAGTATTTTTTTTGCATCTGTATCCGTAGATCGTTGCACATCCATAATATGACTAACCACCACAGGCTGACCCTTCAGCTCAGTTCCTAGTGCATACTGTTTGTCCAACAATCCTATTTATTTCAGTGTCAAATAAGTATAAAAAGTAGCTTTACAATGACAGTGGAATTGAACTGACTTTAATCGCATAAGCTTGATAGGCACATATGATTCCATATGAATAAAATATTCAATATCAGCCAAATTTAAGTAAGATGATGTCATATCACACATTTAAATCAAGTCAGTTTTCTTGTTTTAGTGCATCATTCTGAAACAGCATTGCAGCATTGTAGAAATAATTCAAATAATTACATCTTGCAGTGTGCATCTGTGCTTCAGTTTTGTTTTGATTGGGTGAAGGAATCTGGCTGGAATGCAGCAGAGCATGAGGAATTCTTGGTGAATCGGTCATGTTGTGCGAAAACTTGGATGCGTCTGCTGCTGAATGGGTGTGTATCGCTGTTACATGGCCTGACTCAGATTGAAGCCACAACTCCTCTGATCATTGTCACATGCCTTTTCGAGAGACTTGGCCAAGCTGTACACATAGCTTATCTCCTTCCCCTGATGGAGATCATGAGTGACTTGCCAGGAGAAAAATAGGCCTCATTCATGCACTTTCAAACAGCAGCGTGCAGCTCGAGGGTTTTAACGCGTGGCTATTATGACAGCTCAGAACACAGAGTGGCTGATTGGTCAACAGCCAGCAGTGTCTTGGATGAGAAGGAAGTCTGTCTGGCTGTGTGTGAGCAGAATAACACTTGTATGAATGAGTCAGGCCCTCTGGAAATCTCAGAAGAGCTGTTATACCCACAGAGTGCGATTTGTGCGTCCAAATATAGGGCAGGAATGAAAGGGGCCGTCGCTAGACTGGATTGGGTAGCTTTGAGCTACAACTTACTTATGGAAGTCCCACTGTGCAAAGCCAGCCCACACTCCTGACCCTTATTTCTCTTTTAAAAAACCATTTCTAAATCGAGCAGAGAGGGTGCAGAGACTCTGTTGCTTTAAAGCCATGACACATTGACCCTACATTCTCAAAAAATTAAGCTCCATTCTAGTGTTGTCATTTCTGTTGCAATGCTTATAATTATATCTGCTTAACCAGATGAACCAGTATGAAAGAGGGAGCACATAGTAGAACACTGTGAATTTAGAAAAACACTGTGGAAATCATTGGTGCAAAGTAGTTGGGTGCAGAGGGAACGTTTTATTCTCACTTCTTGAAATTACATTTACACACATACTGTGCTGTAATTTCAAAGAATAGTACTTTAGTTGTGTGGATAAAGACACATTCCACACACCCTGAGGTTTTTCTCGCAACAACAAAATCAGCACTTTAGAACTAATTTAACACTAACTTTTATTTGTAGCTGCAATAAGTGATTATTGTCTTTCTACATGTCTATAATTAGAGTACAGGATTCTCTGCCTGAGATAGATCTTTTATCTACTCCCTGTTGACTTCTGACCATTTTAAGAAGTTAATTTATGACTTAACTCGCGTCCTGGAAAGAGAACATTTCAAAATGAGAAGGTTTGTTGGGGACTGGTAAGTCAGTGTGCCTTGACTTTGTAAAAAATGTCTGAATGGAGCTGTCAGAGAAGATGCAGTTTTTTAAGCTGTAACAATCTCAGCCTGATCATGGGTGTTGGTAGGGTGTTGTATTTTCTTTTGTGTTCTTCACTGTGGGGAGTGCTGGTCCTCACTGCTTTGGCAGACTCAGTGACAAAATGGAATTTTGAAACAGTTGCTTCATTCCGGCAGCCGACAGAAGGCTGTGCTGACCTCAAGCTCTGGATCAGGGGAGCGGTGCTATGCCTTTAATTCAGCACACTTACCCTTTAAGAAGTATATAAACGCCCCCGTAGTCCTATAAAAACCATCTGTCTGAGAGATTAGATTACATGGAAGTAGCTGTTTTTGTTTTGTTTGCTGTTTGTGTGTATGTGAGAGAGAGGGAAATTGGATGTTGTGCATTTGATCATTTGGTTATCGATCCTACAAATATATATTTTCTTTGTATTTGTTCTTTTTTTTGACAAGCCTTCTTTAGTTTTTACAGTTCCTTTATTGTTTCCTATTTGTCACACTTTATGATTATTGCATTCTAATGGCTGGCTATTTAGTTTCTTCAGTACTTTTTTATTTTTCTTTCCGTTATTTGCCCATGAATGTATTCAATTGGTCAATTACACTTATGTTGATTTAAACAGGTATTGTGCCCAGTTGCACCACCTGACAATTCAGTTGTACCACCTGACTGTTGTTGTATTCCCTATCAGTGTGTCAGTGTTTTTGTCTGTGTGTTTCACAGAGACGGACTGGCAACCAGGGCAGGCTGTCCAGAGTGTGTCTGTGCCATTTGCCCTGTAAGCACTGGGACTTTAGTACCCCCTGCAATCCTAGTCAGGATAAGTAGTTAAGATAAGTGGGTGGATTGGAATTAAACAACAGTCATGTTTTAGTTTGACATGGTTACAAAAACATATCAGCTTAGCTCCACTGAAAATATTAATTTCAGATATCCAAACGAATTCCTAAAATGTTACCTAAGATCATTAATTGACTCAATTCATGTTTTCCTCCACAGCCCTTTGCATTTCACTCCATGTTCTCTGGTCTGTCTTCCACTGTTTTCCTATCTGTTTTGGACTTCTGGCTGAATGGAGGGTTTTATTATTACAGTTTTTTTTTTACAAATTTTTCAAAATAACACATTTTTTTTATTTCTCTTCAGTCTGATCATTTGCACAGATGATTGCACCACTTGACGTTTGGGGGTTTTTGGATACCAAAACAGGAAAGAACATGCAATACTTTGCAAGTCATTCCCTCATACTTTCATGTTTTGCTTCTCTAGGCTTCTTGAAGGACAGTTTTTGGCTCATGTTTTCAGTGCAGTCCCTGTACCTGACTAGTTTCAGAGCATTGTTTTTTGTTTTTGTTTTTTGGGTAATCTAACTAAAGGCATGAAGCGATAAAGTAGGTGGTGCAGATCATTACAGGTGATCAGGCTATGGATTAGTTTACTGATGAAGCTGCAAGCTGAGTGGTTGGAAACCCCTTTAGGGTTTCTTTAGGCACTTTGTAGCCTGTTGCAGTAAGACAATTGTTTCCATTTCCTTCATTCAATAAGATCAAAATGGCAAAAGCATTTAGCAAAAACAGGCATAAAGTAGTATTTGGTTTTTTTACCAACAAAGTGATTCACTAACAAAATGTAAAGTAAGAAAGTAATGGGTCAAGAATGTTGAATGCACAGTACTGTATATTATTATAATGCAAGATAAATGTATTTAAACAATAGGATTTATTGAATAAATTTATATGTCATGATTGATTAAATGTGTAATCATTTGTAATTACTTATTTGTAATAAGAAATCAATACAATCAGACACAAAAATAATTTTTGTCATGGAAAGACAATGATGTGAAAGTGACCATTTGTCATTGTGAAACACAGCACAGCACACAGTGAGACACAACAAAATGCTTCCTCTGCATTTCACCCGTACACACATGTGCAGCAGGGGCAGCTATTTAAAGCGCCCGGTTAGCAATGATGGTGACGGTACCTTGCTCAAGGATACCTCACGGCAATCTACAGGTCTGGGATTCGAACCCACAATCTTTCGTTCCTGGTGCCTAATCCCAGGCGGAGCAGAGCCAGGAATCAGGAACATAACTTTATTTAACATAGTTTCTAACCCAAGATACAAGGAACTACCAAAACCATCTTTAATGAAAGGCTTTGCCTTGTGAATGAGCCACGCTCTGTTCTGACTCATTGGGGCTTAAATAGCAGCCCCAATGAAGCACACCTGTGCCTTCATGAGCTCAGCTGTGCCCAGTCAGAACAGAGCACCCTCTACCATGACCAAAACAAACCCAAACCGTGACAGATTGCTTGCTTATAGCTGTTTTGATTACAATTTAGCCAGATAATTCAGCAGAACGTGAATGTTGCTCTTTCTCAATAAGGAGTGCATAAATAAAAACTCCTGTACTTAAGAGATCAAATTTATTTTAGTTTAGCTCTGCAGTCCAGAGGATCGAGTCTGCCCAGTCAGCTTTTGGAGTGGCAAGGTTTCAGCTGAAGTCACAGCATCTGTACATCTGTAACACTGGGGTGTTGTGGGCTGGACACTGATGCGTAGCCAAGAGTCTTGAACTGAACTTTATTAAACATAACAAAAGATACAGAACTCAGGAAACACTATTATGCAACAAAACACATGAGTCAGAAATACACCTCAATGGCTGATGCTCTGCTCTGACTCACTGGTACCTTTAAACCCTTGTCCAATGAGACACACCTGATGTCCTTTAGCAGGTGTGCTCAGAGCAGAATGCCACCTACCATGACAGAAGCCCCCCCTCAAAAGCAGCATTCATGCAGAATGCGGAAGCCGGTGAAGCGCCCTTCAGTGCTGAGGCGGAAGAGGTCATCGAAGCCCTGCCTTCCTTTGGGCTGGAAATGGTGCCAAAACCCTGTCTCTTGGTGCTGGGGCAGAAGGAACTGGCACAGCCTTGGCCTATCTAGGGAGGGGAGCGAGTGGTGCGGCGGGCGACAAATACTACAGGCGCTGCATAACCTTTGTAAACCTGGTCACCGGTACCTGGAAAGCCCAGTGGTTCCTCTACACCTTCTTGTGGCACTCCACATGGAGTTCCGGATTGGCTCCTTCCAGCCTCTTGCAGAGTTCTCAGCACGTACCCCTCAAGTACACCTCAATGATTGACACTCTGCTCTAACTCATTGGGACCTTTAAACCCTTGTCCAATGAGACACACCTGAATTCCTTGATGGGACAGCAGGTGTGCCTAGTCAGAGCAGAGCGCCACCTACCGTGACACCATCACAGCCCGAGAGTCTTGAACCGAAGCTTGAGACCTTGCATTTTGCCTTTACCTTCACTGTAAATAATTTACTGATTTACATTAAAATAACAAAATACATCAATTGGTCTTTGGTTATTTCAATTAATAAAATATTCATAAGAAATAAAAGAGCCTGTGCAGTTACAGTAATGTGGTAGATTGTTTGTGAACCTTGCTTCTTGTGTTACATTGTGTAAAATGCATTCTGGAAACTCGATGGCCTCCTGATGTGACCTTGAAAGAACCCCCAAAATGAGGAGAGTTCCAGTTAATAGATCTGCTTAGATGCAAACTTTGAATTGGTACAGTACTTAGCCTGGGACTGATGACTTATCACAAGTCCATGAGAAAGCAAGGACAGAGAAAACTGCATATAAAGAATGGGCTTGTGCGTTAGCATATTGTTTATTCACCAAATTCTTCAAATACTATTAATATAGGATAGATTTCATAACACGGTTTATATATGGTTTATAACACATGAAAAGGATCTTTGAAAATCATAATAGCCGGGAAGAGAGTGTACAGTATTTGGAGCTTCAAAATGTCAGGATGGTTTAAAATACTTGTGGGAAATGCAATATGAGTGGATCTACTGAATCAATATTTTGTTCCCAGTGTCATAAATGTTTTGCCTTGTGCCAGTTCCCCGTGTCTTAGAGACTGGAGAGAACAGAAGGCTAGCAGTTTGGAAGATTTAAAGAGTATTGTTTTCACTTAATGTTCATTATATTTATTGGTGACAATGAGAGGAAAATGAGGTTAATTTTATTGGACTAATATTGATAAGTTCATTTATTTATATGTATGTGGCTATTTGTCTATTGTTCGCAGATCTGAAAATAGTCCTTTAAGGGGAAGTTTGGGCCATTTAGCAAGTGTGTCCTCATATTGTTTATTTTCATATGCAACAGTGAGTTGCAGAGAACAATGCAAATAAAGTAAAATAGATTAATTTTATGTGCTATCAACTGTCTCAAATGTTATATTATGATGACCAAACTCAAAGGTACACAATTAATTATTCTGCTTTACCCAGTTCTTTCAGAATCTTTTGGGAAAATGCCAGGAAAATTGGGTAGTCGAGATTTTTAGGGCATGCAAGTAGGTGATGTCTGTATTTTTGCAGAACAAAATAACACAAATTTCAATAATGTACAAAAAGTAGGATAAGCATGTCTTTAAGGTGTCACCATAAAGCATATTCTTTAACTGACTGTTAAATAAAAAACAAACTTATGGTTAATGTATAATGAATTAATATAGAAATGGAATGCTGTTTTTTGACTACACTGAGTAATAAAAGCCATTGCTGAAATTTTGTTATTGAGTTCTCACTTTATTCACTAAGTATGCCAGTTTTTAGATATGGGAAATACATAGTCAAGTCTAAATCAAAGTTTTAACTGCCATGTCTTCAGGACAGCTCTTCCACAGTCAAGTTATAAGTTGTTAACTAGATTTTAAATATTCCTGTATTTTTTCTTAGGTTCTGTATTAAAAACAAATAATTAAAAGTAGATGCTGGGTTAACACCAATCAGCCAACATTAAGCCATCAACGCCACAAGATCTCAGTAGGTGAGCTGTGGTATCTAGGGGTAAGTCAAAAACAGTAGATCCTGTAAGATGTGAGGTGGGGCTTTCATGGATCGGAGCATGTCCCATGGACACTATATCAGACTGAGATCAGTGGGCCTTAGAGGCCAGGTCAACACCTTGAACTCTTTGCAATGTTCCTCAAACTATTAATTAGGCATTTTTACTATGTTGCAGGGCATATGATTCTGCTGAAAGACACGTGCAATTAGTGAATATCTTTGTAATGACTGAGGTTACTTGGTTTCCAACAATGTTTAGCTTGTGAGTATACAGAAAAGCATCCACATAAAGGCCAGAATCCAAGTTTTCGTAGCAGATCATTGCCTGATTTGGATGCTTCCTATAGATCATCCTTGTGGCAGAATTTGTGGAGTAGTGATTATTCTGTGGGAATGGGCCAGATGGGTAAGCTATACCCCCTGTTGTCAATAAAGTCTTTCTAACCAGTTGCCCTTCCCTGGACCACTTTTGGCAGTTACTGATCTCTGCATACCAGGAGAACCCTTTTAGACCTACTCTTTGGAGATGTTTTGAACCAGGTGTCCAGCCATCCCAACTATGCACTTTACCTGTCATGGATTTTAGTGTTAGTGTAAAGTGGCATTAATAAGCAGTCACATGGGAAGGCACTAATGTTGTGACCAAAATAGTTTACTTTTGTTGGATTACATGAATCTACTGATTAATCAAAACAGCTGCAGAAACACTTATGGGAAGCTGCTGCTTTTGATCACAGACCGATGCCACTACTTCTAATTACAGACTGTGCTGCCCATCTATAATAAATTTCAGTTTACTCTACTATTTTTAAAACATCTTCTAAGTAATAACCTGCCTTCTCCTTTGTCATCTGGTGTCAACCAGAGGAGGAGTGGTTCGCCTCTGGAGTCTTGGGCCCTCCCAAGTATTTTTCCAACAGATTTGTAGACTTTTTTGCCTCGAATACCTTTGGCTTGCTGACTGGGCACTTGGGGATGGATTCAGCCATCCCCTTCAAACTTCTTTCCTACAATGACAGTAGTAAAAAGCACAATATGCAAATAGAATTGACCTGACTTTACTTGACTTATCCGGAACTGTGATAAGCCAGCATGCTTACAGCACGTGAGAAAAAGCATGAAGATTGGCTTTGGGCTTGTTTGCACATTGCAGTATTCCAAAGGCCAGTACAATTATCAAATGATATATTGTGCATCCCTTTTCTGTGACCTCAAGCTACACATAGCATGCATCAGAGCTGGGATTCAGTCCTTAATTGTAGCTGCAGGGCACACTTCTCCAGTCCTGAGTAGAGGGGGATGGTACATTCAGAGTTAATGCTGGTGAGAAAGAAGCTATTGGGGGGGACTGACAGCAGCTTCAGTCACACTCATACCAGCTGCTGGTATAAATAGTAAACTTAAAGGCAAGGTAGGTGCTCAGTGAAAAAGCAAATGAAATCATTGGTATCAGTGGAACTCTTGATGACTGGGACCTTAAGGAAAAACAGACTGATATTTTATCAGTCAACATGCTTTTTATTTAAAACACCAACTTTGTACCATATGCTACTTGTCACTGCATGATATCCACCCAACATACTGCTCAACTATATAAGCTGATTGGCTATAACATTAAAATCACCTGCTTAATGTTCTGTTGGTCCTCTCATGCTGTCAAAACAGCTCTGGCCTATTGGGGCATGGATAGCAAAACTCTGAGAGGCTGTGCTGTCCTGTCATATCTGGGACCAAGGTGTAAGTCCTGGAATTTGTGAGGTGGGACCTCCATGGATCAGATTTATCCACATTTTATCCACATCACACAGATGCTCCAATGAATTCAGATTTGTGGATTTTGGAGATCCTGTCAGCAGCTAAGAGTCTTTGTCATCTTGCTCAAAACATTTCTGAATAATCATGCAGTACTGAAGGTCACATTATCCTTCTGAAAATGCTTCTTCCGATTTGACATCCTGATGCCATCTGTTCCCCAGGTAAGCGATGCACACACACAGCCATTCACATGATATAAAGGAAAATATGATTCATCAGACAAGATGAACCACTTCCATTGCTCTGTGGTCCAGTTGTAATGCTCACATGCTCATTTTAGGCATTGGACAGGGAGTTCACTTTGTGCACACTGACCTTTCTCTGCCTTTGCAACTTTGTATGCAGCAATTGGTAGTACAGTACTTCTCTTGTGGGGTCAGACAAGAAGGTCTAGCTTCCTACAGGCATCACTGAGCACCCATGATTCTGTTGCCAGTTCAACATTATCCTCTATGGCCCCCTTTGTTGGGCAATGACTGTATACCGCGGACACCTCACAAAAGCGGCTGTTTTGGAGATGCTCTGACAGTGATTTGGCCATCACAATTAATCAAAGTCACTTAGATCTTTACATTTGCCGATTTTTCTCAACTCCTACTTTTAGAGCTGACTGTTCACTTACTACTAATTATATCTTATCCCTCAGATGCCATTGATTATCTTGTTACAGTGTTTTTCACTTCCTTTGTCTGTAGCTTTATTGTTGTAGGTGATTGGTTTTAGTGTACGACTGACTCTTGATCTTGAACACACTTTCTAATAAGTGATGCAGATAGTAAATATTATATCAGTAAATAGGTAAGGGATCTTCTGTTTCACCTAAGGGTGTAACAGTTTCACTAAGGCCTGGCAACACTTAACGCTCACTCACTCAATTTATCTTTTTCCAAGCTTTCACATGGTGAAATGTAGTAAAAACACTGGACAGGTCACCAGTCCATTGCAGGGCAGACATACAGACAGACACACTAACACACACACCTAAGGGGCAATTTAGCGTCTCCTGACTTGCATGTCAGGAGACCCATACACATGGGGAACATGCAAGACCCAGAATACTCAGGAATTGAACACCACTGTGCCATCATGCCACCGACCACCTTATAAGTCTATGAATAATTTGTTATTTTTATATCATACTTATTTTATAGACAAAAGTATAAGTATAATAAAAATATTTTTAATGTTCATGAATACATTCTTGAATCATCTTAATTTCAGCAATAGCTGATTAAAACGATCAGCATCTGGCAGATATTTATAACTAATGTATTTATTGGTCTGTTTAAGTGGTGTTGGGCTAATGCTTGCAAATGTCTTTTTCATTCACTTTTCTGCATTTTAAAATTTATAGACAGAGATAAGATCCCTTTGTAATGCTAATTCCAAAATTCTATAAAATATAGATTTTAGTGGCAAAATCTACAGTTTGGTACATCCTGAGAAAGAAAGAAAGCACTGGTGAACTCAGCAACGCAGAAAGACCTGGATGTCCACAGAAGACAACAGTGGTGGATGATTGCAGAATCATTTCCATGTTGAAGAGAAACCACTTCACAACAGCCAACCAAGTGAACAACACTCCAGGAGGCAGACGTATCGATATCCAAGTCTACCATTAAGAGAAGACTGCATGAAAGTAAATACAGAGGGTGCACTGCAAGATGTAAGCCACTCATAAGCCTCAAGAATAGAAAGGCTAGATTGAACTTTGCTAAGAACATCTAAAAAAGCCAGCAGAGTTCTGGAAAAACATTCTTTGGACAGATGAAACCAAGATCAACCTCTACCAGCATGATGGCAAGAAAAAAGTATGGAGAAGGCGTGGAACAGCTCATGATCCAAAGCATACCACATCATCTGTAACACATGGTGGAGGCAGTGTGAGGCTTGGGCGTGCATGGCTGCTAGTGGCACCGGGACACTAGTGTTTATAGATGATGTGACACAGGACAGAAGCAGCCAAATGAATTCTGAGGTGTTCAAATACATACTGGTTGTTCAAATCCAGCTAAATGCAGTCAAACTGATTGGGCGGCGTTTCATAGTACAGGTGGACAATGACCCGAATTATACAGCCAAAGCAACCCAGGAGTTTATTAAAGCAAAGAAGTGGAATATTCTTGAATTGCCAAGTCAGTCACCTGATCTGAACCCAATTGAGCAGCATTTCAATTGTTGAAGACTGAACTTCGGACAGAAAGGCCCACAAATTAACAGCAGCTGAAAACCGCTGCAGTAATGGCCTGGCACAGCATTGAAAAGGAGGAAACCCAGCATGTGGTGACGTCCATGAGTTCAGGACTTTAGGCTGTCATTGTCAGCAAAGGGTTTTCAACCAAGAATTAGAAATTAACATTTTCTTTTCAGTCATTTTATTTGTCCAATTACTTTTGAGCCCCTGAAATGAAAGGATAGTGTTAAAAATGCTTTAGTTCCTCACATTTTTATGCAATCTTTTTGTTCAACCCATTGAATTAAAGCTTAAAGTCTGCACTTCAACTGCATCTGAGTTGTTTCATTTAAAATCCATTGTGGTAATGTACATTATATCCCACTAATCCCACGTTCATTTGCTAGATTTAAAAAGCATGAAACCTTCACTTCAAGTCTAAAACCTTTTTTTTTATGTGCACCTGATAAAACAGGAACACTGAACATTGGAACAATAAGCAGAGGGGGGAAAAAATCACAAAGTAACAGCAATGAAGTTGACAGAAACCATGAGAATGAATGAAAGGGCGGAAAGTGGAGTGGCAGGGAGTAGAGGTGACAAAGGGGTTGAAATACTTGGTATCAATAGTTCAGTGTAACAGCGAGTGTGGAAGAGAGGTGAAGAAGAGAGTGCAGGCAAGTTGGAATGGGTGGAGAAGAGTGGCTGGAGTGATTTGTGACAGACGGGTACCAGCGAGCATAAAAGAGAAGGTTTACAGGACAGTAGTGAGACCAGCTATGTTGTATGGGTTGGAGACGGTGGCACTGATGAAAAGACAGGAGGCAGAGCTGGAGGTGTCAGAGTTAAAGATGCTGAGATTTCCATTGGGTGTGACGAGGATGGACAAGATTAGAAATGAGTATATTAGAGGGACAGCTCAGGTTAGACATTTTGCAGACAAAGTTAGAGAAGCAAGGTTGTGTTGGTTTGGACCAAGTGTTGGTTATATGTCCAGAGGAGAGATGAGGATTATAATGGGAGAAGGATACTGAGGATGGAGCTGCCAGGAAAGAAGAAAAGAGGAAGACAAAAGAAGAGGTTTATGGATGTGGTGGCAGAGGACATCCAAGTTGTTGGTGTGAAAGTGGAAGATGCAGAGGACTGTAAGAAATGGAAACGGAGGATCTGCTGAGGCAACCCCTAAATGGGAGCAGCTGAAAGAAGAGGAAGAACAGCAATGAAGTTACCATTTGTCATTTTAACCAGTGAAACTTCATGACGTTGATGTTGGGTAACAGCCCATTCTGCTTAAAAAAGTCACAGTCAGCACAAAGTTCTTTAGACATTGACTCTAAGCTCCAAGCAATACACTTAGGACAAAAACCTCAAGAACCAGGAGCTCTTTTGGGGAAAAAACAGAACTGGACAGAATATGCACCTTTGAGTTTTTGTTTGTGTGTAAACCTGGACTTGTGTGAAAGGGACAAGGTTGTGCTACAGAAAAATATTTGTCTTAGACATAATGAAAATGGAACTGCAAAATATTACAACAATATATTTTGATCCATATTTTTTACAAAAATATGTTGCCACTGGTGACCTTGTGGGAGGTAGGTCTGTTCATTGATAAATTTCATGTTTTGCTGTGTTTATTTTTCCTAGAACTAAAATGTGGATGGTGCTCATATAGCCGCTTCTGAAAAATGAGCTTCTCGAAGACAGTGGAGTTAAATGATGTCCTTGAGCAAGACACTTAACCCCATTTCTAAGTCTTCTGGTTACACAGTAACCTTAATCTACTCAACCCCCCACAACCCTCGGGCCATTCTTTACAGTCCCTTATCCACTCCCTAAGTCAAATAAAGGTAATGGGGAGTGTGCGATGAGATCTCATTCTGACCGCTAGCCTGGAGTGAGGGTGATTTATTGCTGTGTCGGCTACCCAGGCGATCTTTAGCAGGTACTGCAGGACTGTGTGGGTTAGCTGTGAATGTGGTGGCAATGTGTGAGAAAAGAGTGTGATGACTGTTCTGTCACCCTTCGTTTCTCTTCTTCTCCCTTCTTACTCTCTCTCTCTCTCTCTCCCTCCCCCTTCTCTGTATCTTTTGAGCCTAGTTTGTCGCAAATCAGTAAACAGTCTTTTTGTTAGATTAGTGCTTTCACTATTGATTATATTATCCATCGTCTAATGTACAATTCATTATGCAATCAGAGATTTAAAATGGAGTATAAAAAAAGGGGGACATCTCAACAACAAAATGTAGACTTAAAAAAAAAATCCCAAATACTTTACTGCAAAAGGATAAGCTAGATAACATTTCTAAAGCACATACATAATTGCATTTTGATGACTTGTAAATTAGGCTCTGTTTATCATTACAAGTTAGACAAGTAGGAGAATTTAAAGTTACCCAGAAGTCAAATTACTTTTTGCCTAGTTCTGTCCCTAGCTATGTTAAGTGAAAAAATCTAATCTGTTTTTAAAGACTAATTAATTTCTTGTTCTGGTAGTTTTGTTGATTTTTAGATTTTTTTGATTATGTGCACCAATTTTCTTACAGTTACAGCATTTAGCAGATGCTCTTATCCAGAGCGACTTACGACAGTGCTTTGTTTCCACATTTGAACTTTAAAAATCAGTTCATTTTTATTTTCATTTTAAAAATCTTAAAAATAATACTTACCAATAATATCATGTTTAACTCTCTCCTACCACCCCCAGCTATCATTGAGCAAAAACACAGCTCAGAGAAGCCCTCCCCACCACCACAGTGTACTATCATAGTACAGAAGGAAAAAGCATCATGGTTTCCAAATGATAATGGCTGTAAAATAAATAAATTACACTGTAAAAAATAACAGGATTTGAAGGACATTTGTGTTTTGCTTTTATTGACATTGTAACTTTAGATAGTGTGTAAAGAAAAACACTTTCGTCTGTCCTTTAAGCAAAGACTGCTTCGGCTGTGCAGGAAAACAAAAAGAAAAGGGGAGGAGAGCAGAGAGTGGAGGAGAGGAAAGGAGAAGGGGAGAAGCTGAGAAAAGAGTTGGGAAAGGGGGAAAAGAGCAGATTGGAGAGCAGAAAAATGGAGAAGAAAAGCAAAAAGAATGGAGAGTGTGTGATTAATTGCAGTGGAAAGAGGAGAGGGGGAGACTGGGAAAGAGAAGTATGTCACTGTGTCAGTGTGTGGGAACGTCATACTGCCAATCACAAACCACAGACAACGTGGCACTAAAGAAGGAGTGTGTTCATGTGTGTCTGATAGATAGAGAGGGATAGCGAAAGAGTATTTGTATGTGTGTGAGGGAAGCAAGAGAATGTAAGATGGATTGAGTGGTCAGGAGTGTTGTTTGTATGAGAGAAAGAGACTGATAGCAAGAGACTGAGTACGTGCATGAGAGACACAGAAAAATGAGAGCAAGATGGTGGCAGTGACTGAGAGGCAATCTGTGGAAGCCTTAAAGAGAAAAAAAGTCTATAATCCCTCTGTTACTGTCATTGAAATTGTAACTTTGTTGAAATATTTTTTTAATCATTGATTTAGTGAGTTGAAATAATTCAGTTCATTGAGTTCTTTGAAATTCTTTATTATTTTGAGTATTAATAACAAAATAAGACCAAATGATGAGTAAAGAGTTATTTCCTCTGCTGTAGTAACTCAAACCTTTGGAAAGATTTACCCACACAAAATGTCAATACACTCTAACCCATGATGAACCATTGTAATTGTTGTTTAGTGGTAGTGGTAGGATACTAGTCTATGGACCAAGAGGTCACAGGTTCAAATCCCACCTCCAGCACAATCACCATTGGGTTCCTGACAAGACCCTGAACCCTCCCTAATACTCCAGGGAGACTGTCCCTGGTAATGAGAAATTGTAAATCGCTCGGGATAAGAGTTTCTGCTAAATGTGGTAAATGCTAGATTTCATGGGATTGCTGGTCATTACATGCAACCCAAGATTCCATAGATTGCTTGTGATGGCTAGCAACCCTGTGTTTACGATATGGATAAATAATCACATTGAAACAATACAATGGTATCTTACTAAGCAAAAAAACATATATTTAGCATGCTGGGATCCTCAGACATTTTTGTTTAGTTTGTGAATACATATTTTTTATGTTCATAAGACATTGAGCTTCATATAAGCACTGAACTGAGCTGAATACATTTTTTCATCCATTTTACTGCTGACACACAGACGGAGTAAAGCATTCTTTTAACTGATGAGATCGGGCATTCATAACACTTTGTGTCTGTATGTGAGAGCAAGACAGAGGTAGAGACGGGCAGTGTGTGTAAGTGTGTGTGTGTGTGTGTGTGTGTGTGTGTGTGTGTGTGTGTGTGTGATAGAGAGAATAAGTGGAAGCTTTAATCACAAGAGTGGCAGTGAGAGAGATTTAACCTACTCATGCAAATCCTCGAGAGTTTTTATCTGTATGCGAGTGAGTAGGGAGGTGCTTGCTGTAAAGATGGACCCTCAAATCACCAGAGCTGTTGAGAGTGTTTGTAAATGTGAGTCCACCGTACATGTGTGTGTTGGATGAATGCCTTCTGTGTAGGGATAGAAGCATATTCTTAAGCATTTGCTGTTCCATAGCAGAAATAATAATGAGAAAAGACAGGAAAAAAGAGACATTTTATAACAGCTGAGTAGAGTCAGCAGACTCTCTGCATGTCTTTATATTTTAAACGCATTGCTTCCCTTCAGCAGCAGTCAAAACATGTTTGATAACATGTGGTTTGCTGCAATGTGAAAGAGAGAGAAAGGATGTTTTGGAGCATGCTTGATTCTGTTGACCTTATGACCGTACTGAGTCAGTCTGCAGTATCTCTTTTTTTAGCTGCCTTTCCTTTGCCTCCTTCATTTTGTGTGTCATTCCAGGCTCTAAAATACCAAGTCAAAGATCACCAGCTAACATTCCGACTCAGTCTAACAAAGCGGCTGCATTCCAGGACACACACACACATGCATTTACCCACTCATTCACAGATGCATGTGTAATAGTATGTGTAAGTATAGTTACTGATGCCCAGAGGACATTCTTTGAAATTGTATCTTTAGAGAAAAGGGAAAAAAAAATGTTTTGAAACCTCAGGTTAAAATCTACCTGTTTTTGAAAGTACATAAAACAATAAAATGTACAAGTAGCAGCCAAATTGTATTGCAGCCTTTTTATTGCTGTTTTGAGAAATCTATCAAGCCCATCTGTTTTATGTTTGAAAAAAAAATCAGTTTTATGAATTTCTCTCCCACTGTCTGCTAGTGTTTAAGGTTTAATTCTGCACTCTCTGCTTGACTTTACTCATGCAAGATTTGCATAAACATGAACATCTGAAGCATGATATAAGCATGAAGCTTGTAACATGCATTCAAGTAAAATATTCTTTTTTTCTTTGTAGTTTTACAGTGAATCCTTCAGTAAACTAATCTGTGCTGCACAAGAAAACATTTTGAGTGTCGCCCTGTAGATTATCTTCAGTTTCTCTGCTGCACACGTTTTGATACCAGAAAAAGTGGAATTAATTATTAATTCATTGATTTGTTTCATTTAAGAAAATCTTTCATTTCAGATCCAGTCTTTCCTATCTCCTGCATGATTTAAAATCTTTATATTTTCTTTATTTCCTTATAATCTGAAGATTTAAAATGTCTTTATATCCTTCTGTTCCTTGACACACGTAAACACGCTCTCCCTTGGACAAAGGAGTGCAGAGGTTCAGATTAGCTTCAGCTAGATCGTTCTCCTTAAGGCCTGCATCGCTGCAGAGGCAACACTGATAACGCTCTCCATTGTAGTCTCCACACTGTCGGTTCTTTTGATGGTTTATCGCTGCTCCTACAGGAAACACCACCACTTATTTTTTTAAAGTGTCACTAGCTTCCTTTGTTATTCAGCTGAAAATAATAAACACAGATAGCAAACAAATAGAAGTATGAATCTCTAAATAGTGCCAGTTTGTGCGAGTGTTGTTTTTATTTTTAAATGTTAAAAGTTGGTGACATCATGCTAATTGAAGACTACTAGTCTTTATCCTTTTTTTAGCAACATCATCATCTTTAATCAATAGCTTAAAGACTGTAGCTTAAAGTTGCCTCATCTGTTTTTATGTGTGTTTCTGTGTGTATGTGGGAGACAGCTGGAGGAGCAAAAGAGCTGAAACCAATCCGTCCCTCTGGGAATGAGTTGACAGCAAGCAAACAGCTGAGACTGAAGGCTGTAGCACCTATTACACCACTGCTGCTGTCCTTAAACCTCCACATTCTCCATTGTCAGAACAGCATTACATACGTCCCAGCACCACATACAGTTCATTCTGGGATGCCAAATGGTGCCACCACCATCACTGCTAAATTTAGTATTAATGCTATTCTAACAGAAAGCATAACTAAAGCTATTGTCCACTGTAGTGGAGCTATAATTCTTTTTCCAAACCCTCTAGTAATCAAAACTTCAGAGATTTCTGATTGGGCTTTTAAATCTTTAATCTGGAACAAGCTCATAGATAAATCCCAGAGGAACATAATATAAAATTGCTTTTGTGGGTTGGCAAGCTCACTTCCAGTTCACTTCATGGTAATTATTTGTAATTCACTGGAGAGCCAGATACTAGCTTTCTAGTATTTGTTTGTTTACCAGAGAGGTGAAGGCCAGTGTCAGCCGTTTGCAATACATATGCTGTTATCACTGCCATTGCTTTGTTGGCAAGGCAGCGATGCCAAGCATCTGGATGCACTCCAGAAGAACACCAATCAGAGCCACATCAGAAAGACCCTGCCAACTTCCTTTTCACCCCATGAGTACTGAATGGCTATGAAGCTGGCTGATCTCTTTGGCTAAGTTATGCAGTTCTCATTCACTCAAGCCCTATGACAACATGAAAAATAATATACTTTGCTTGGCTGAATTTGAAATTTATAATTTAAAGCCATTAGATTTTATATTTCTTTGAAAAATCTACAAACTGTTTTAAAGATCTACAAACAGCCACCTTTAGAATGTGTTGCCCTATCACTACATCTGCAACTGGATGTTAATTTTATGCATATTACGATACACTCTATAGCATAATGTCATACATTGTATTCTGTTAGGGTTTAACAATATGATCCAAGGTGAAGTTGCCAATTTGCATGTTTTTCCTTCATGTCAAGTAACAGAAGTGAAGTAGATGTCCCCATGTGCATAGTATACACTGTTAATTTAGATAATACATGTTTTTGTTGAGAGGGCAGTTACATGGTAAAGAAATGAGGAGGCAGGGGGTCAGCCCCATTAACCTAATGTTCACAACACAAAGGATCAGCCTTACAAATCACTGAGCACTAGGTTTTCTTTTTCTGTATCACTTCTTAAAAGGCCTGATATTTAGCATAACAGTTTTGAGCATTGAATTTGTTGTTAGAGTGCTGTTAGGAGAGTGCTGTTAGAATGCTTTCCAAGGCAAAAGTTAAATCTAGTCTTCTAGTAATTCTAATCGGAGCTTCTACATTAAAAGCAAAAAAATGACCAAGACCCCATATGAGGACCTATCCGCAATCGCATTTATGCTGTTTTCTCCCCACTTCAAATTCGTTTGATTAGCCGAGACATATTTTATGTGTAAAGTTTGCTCCTTTAGTTTTGTACTGGAGGCTTGGATGGCTTGTGAAGTGGAAGTTTATAGATACCAGATTAGTGTTGTGAAATGCATGCCGCTTGCCTCAAACTGCTGATTAAGATTATTCTTCATTTTTTTTAAACAGATGAGTTTTGAGGCTTTGTGACATGCTATATTCTGCTGCCTATGAAAATCAACAAAAACTGATTCTCAAACAAAACTCAAAACAATAATAACAGCACTCTAGAAGCAGAATTGTCTTTATGGTTGTTCATGTTTTACAGAAAAAGTAGACCATACAGTGTCAGGAACCATATATAAGCAAATCAATAAGAGAAAAACACAAGCATGCAGGTGACTATTAGCTTCTATTACTTTGTAGCTATTTTGGCCTCATAGCTCTACTAAAGAACTCAATTTTAGGCATCAAATATGTTTTGGCTGTTTGACTACAACTCATCACTTTTTTTCGTTGAGACACTTTGGTATTCAGAGCAGCGCCATAAAGATCCCTTGCTATATTCAATTCTTTTGCTGTTGATTCATACAGTTGACACTCTCATAATACTGCTCTGTTCAAGTGATGATGGAACACAGAAACACTGGTTTTCCCATATAATTTTAATCAAATGCCCAAAGAAGTAGTATTTACAATGTGAAACCTCAGGATTTTATATAATACACAAGCTTTAGATGAGGCATAGCATAATATTTCACCAGTGAATGTAAAAAAAACAAAAAAAACAAAACATTTGAAACGCTTCAGTGTGCTGCAAGTGCTTTTATTTCAACAAAGGAAAAGGAACAGACCTCTATGCTTCCTTTTTCTGCATTGTCATATGAACAAGCACCCAAAAAAAGTGAGATCTGATTTACTAGTTAATCACCTTGTATATACAACCTTTCATTGAGCACTCAAATGCTTCATGAGAATGTGTACCTGTCACGCTGAAGCACAGCAGTCTGTAATGAATGTGTATTCAGACCAATGCGCAGTGTTTCTGTGAAAGCTATAAATAGGACAGCTGGTTATATCTGATTGCTTAAGTGCATACGCATGTATGCATATTTAAGGAAATGCCCTCTGGCTTGTCCAGTGTAGTGTATTGTGTGTTTTTATTGCTGGGTATTTGTGTGTATGTGTGTAGGAGTGGCGAGAGTGGGCCGGGTGACAGTAGGCAGATGGCCATCTCCCCAGGGAAATCATGGGGGTAAATCTCTCCATTTAAATCCTTCGACCTGCGCCAAGGCCAGAGAGAGCAACAGCACCGTGGCCCCAGCAGGGGTGACTGAGAGAGAGAGAGAGAGAGAGAGAGAGAGAGAGAGAGAGAGAGAGAGAGAAACAGACAGAAAGAATGAGACTGAAGAAAAGATGACGTTTCGGCCTCAGTGGCCTATAATCCAAAATTCTCTCTCTGCAGGAGATTATTAAGCCCTGTCACAATGAGCTCAGGGCCGGCACAATTTAGAGGTGTACTGTGTGAGGATAAAATACCCCGTGATCAGGCGAGCCAACTGCAATGATTGTCATTTTTCTATTTGAAACATGTTTAAGGGAATTTAGTCAAGTTTTTTCCCTATTTTGTCATTACGGCCACTGGGTTTAAATGGTGCTGGGTGGCATATTATTATGATCTGTTATAAGTCTTTATTGACCCACTATGACAATTTTTTGGGTTTAAGAGTTTTATTGGAAAACAAGCATTTTATCCTCATATCTTGGACATTAAAGTAGCTGTTATTTGGTGGTTTTATGTACTATTTGGTGTTTTCTTCACATTAATGCAAAAATCACATTTACCATCAGATATTGAGGGATAGTTTAAAAAATGTTGTGATACTGAATATTACCAATACTGCCCAGCATTAGTAGGTGTCACCCTTAATACATGTTTACATTAGCAATATGTAAAACACCTTTCTGGGGATGTGTGTAAGAAGGCAAAAATTGAAGGTTGGCATTTTACTCTGAAATAAGAGTCAGTGGTTTGTCTTACACCAGAGCTGATATGCCTGCAAATCAAAAGGCCTGAAAAAAAGACTCCTCATTGCATAAAACATCCAGACACGCTTTTATCTACAGCTTTTGAAAATTACACCATGGTTTTATTTGTCCCATCTGCATCATAGCTCCATCCATGAAAAGTAATTGCCAGTTCTAATTTCCTCTAATGCACTGATAACTCCTTGACACAACATAGGAGCAGGAGACCAATTGCTGGTCAACACTGACAAGCAGATTCCCAGTTGAACTATCACTTTTTTTTTTTCCAAAAAATAAGAATGTGTTTGAAACATCAACAACTTTACATATTGGGAATCCCATATTGAAGCAGGATAGTATAATAGTATAGAATAATATGTCAGCGTTTGTTTTGCTAGGCACTGAAGATATTTGAGTTTTACATCAAAAGATGAATGTGAGCTGAAAGATCAGATTTTAACTGTTATAGTCTGTTATTTACCCCTACTTTCACAAATTTTCTTAGCCACTTGTCCTAATTAGGGCCACAGGCAGTGCTAGTCTATCCCAGCACAGGACAAAAGGCAGTGAAAAACCCTGGACAGGTCACCAATCCATCACAGGGCAGATGCACACTCAATCAAACACACACACTACCTAGGGGGCAATTTAGTAACTCCAATCCACCTGACGTGCTAATCTTTAGACAGTGGGTGGAAACCGGAGCATCCGGAGGAATGTGGAACATGCAAACACACAGAAAGAACCCAACAAGCCTGCTTGGAAATTGAACCTCCTCACTGTGAAGCGATAGCACTACTCACTACAGTTTTTCAAATGAGCAAAAGTTTTGGAATAAAAGATACTGTCAGCTGTTTGGTGTTACTCAGGTGTGTCCTGTTAGATTGATTTTTTTTAAACTATAAATAACTCTATATCTTCTTGGGGTTGAAGCTTTAGATGTTGGATTTCACCTGTAAAAGCTGCATTTGTTATTAAATAAAACAGGTATTAAGATGCAAAACAATGATCAACAGTAAGAATTAAAAAAGAAAATACAGAAATAAGCAATAAATGTTCTGGAACAAAGTTTCTAGGACTGAAAAAACAAACATCAAACTACCAAAATGATGTAATGTATTCTCATAATCTCAAACATACAGGATCATCTGTTAAGCTTGGTGGATGTAGTGTCATGGCTTAGACTTGCATGGTTGCTTCTGGAAGATGCTCAGCAATCTTTATTGTTGTTGTAACTCACCATGATACCAGCAGAATGAGTTCTAAAGACTAGAGAAACATTTTGTGTGCCAATTCACCAAAACTGCATCCAAAGTTTTCAGGTGAAACTCTTACATGAAACAAGACAAGGATCTAAAGCACACTGACAAGTTAACAAAGGATTTCTTCAGGAGGGAAAGGGGGGAAAGTTTGGATTGGCCAAGCCAGTCACCATATCTTAACCCAACTGGACCTACAATTCTCATGAGGAGCAGACTGAAGATAGAACAGCCTTGGAAGAAATGACATCTGAAAGATGCTATGGTAAAACCATAACCAAAGAAGAAACCAACCCTGTGGTGAAGTCAGAAGGGGCAGCGGTGGCCTAGTGGTTAGGGACTAGACCCCAGGATCGGCAGGTTGTGGGATTGAATCTCAGACCAGCAAGGTACCATCTCCATCGCTGCTCCCTGGGCGCTTTAAATAGCTGCTCCCAGGTGCACGTGTGTATACGGGTGAAATGCAGTGGAAGCATTTTGTTGTTCACTATGTGCTGTGCTGTGTTTCACAATGACAAAATAGTCACTTTCACTTTCTTTCAGAAGGTTTAGTGCAGTTATTGCAAGCATGGGAAATGCAAACTAATCTTAGCTGTCATTTACTCTAATTTACTTTCTGATCCAGTGCTTCTGCTTCTTTGAGAAACTGGGTGGTCAGATACAAAAGGTGCTTTGTTTAACGTTATTTAACATGTCTAGATCTAAATACCGGGAAATAGAAGCTGAAAATCTTTGTATTTATCATTTGATCTCAAACCCAAATGTTTTCCGTTAATAACAAAAAAGCTATTTATCCTTGCTGTTTCAGTGCCTTTGGAGGAGGCTGTTTGTGACGCTTTTTAGTCTCAGTACTTACTTTCCCAGCAGTTGATACTAAAGATTCACTTAGAAAAGCTGCATCACATAAACTTGCTGCTTTAGTCAAAATCCAAAGATTTCCTCAGCTTTCATATAATAACACTGAGTCATAAATCTCTATTTCACAGAACGTGTGTCAACAGTTTCCAGTCACAAGGCTGGAAATACAGTTTACTGCGTTCATGCTACTAACCCTGTAATTTCAGAATAAATAGTAAATATTAGCTGTATTCACTTTTCCCCACCCATATTCGGCCAAGAACCCTCCGCCAGACCTGAGATTGACAGGTGGGGGAGGCTGCTAAACCAATCCCAGCACCGGGAGAGGGATATGACTGAGCAATCCTGGCCGAGGGAGGCGGGGCTTGTGGGAATAGAGGCGGGAAAGAAAGAAGGCGCTCCAAGGAGGTTGTCAAGGAAACAGAGCTGAGGACCGGTGTAGGGGGCGGGGTCAGATCAGCCTCGGCGCGGCGGAGGGGAGGAGGCCGTGAAGGAAGATCATTTCATCCTTTATTTAACCTTTTTTATCCATTGACATCATGGACCCGCACAATAAAACGCACTCTAAACGCTTTTTGCTACACATTTAGCCTTTCGGGTCAGAATTTGACGTTTAACGGAACGAGGAAAGGCGCTTAGTCCGCGAAGATGCTGCTGCTGTCTGTGTGAGGGCGAATCCCCTCCGACGGGGTGAAGTTAACCCCTGGGGTTTCGGCTCGACGCAGCTCCTGTTCAACTGTGTTTTTACTGGTTTTTTACCTCCTCATTTCGTCGTGTGAGCGTTTCGGGGAGTGGAGTCTCCCGCTGGTTTTTAATGACTGGTTTCGTGTTTTGCTGCGCGATGTACATGGATAAAACCAGTGTGCTCCGGGGTAAGACTCCTCTTTACTGTCTGTGTTTATGTGATGCAGAGCTGGGTTCATTTGCAATACAATGCATGCACAGCTGTCCGTCTTGAGGCACTCGTCCCCTCCCGAGCTGGTTCAGTGTGTCAGGGGGAAATGGCGTGCTGAACGCAGGGATGCGCTCTCACTCGGTCAGTGTGCACATCCTGCCTGTCTGCCTCTTACTCCTACCGCAGTGATTCAGTCCGACTGAAAAACCTGCTGGGTGATGTGAAAAGTTGGATCCGCATTACTGCAGTGTGATCACTGGTGTCCATGTTGGGCTCTGCATCCCTAAATGTGATGCATGTCTCTGCACGCTCGGGTTTGACCAGCAGCCTTTGGGAAAGTCATGCTGCTGCTTCACCTACAATCATCTCTGCACCCTGGTGCAGCACTGCCTTCTGCACACGGGGTGCATCAGTGATGCAGTCAGGATGACATCCCATCCAGGCTGGTGTTTCTGAAAGGAGAGACTGCAGCCTTTCCCTCTTATAGTGTCTACATGAATTTATATATATATATATATATATATATATATATATATATATATATATATATATATATAAAATGTCTCTTTCGTTTATAAATGCCTCTGTGTAAGCCACAGGCATGGCTAATGGCTTACCATTTCTAAATATGTGTATACAAACCCATATAAAATGTCCTTCTAAATGCTATGGCTTGCTACCATCACTGAATATTAAGCTCTGTGTGTGTGTGTGTGTGTGTGTGTCTGCAAGTGAGAAAGAGTGAGAGGTTGCCAGTTTATGTGTCAGCATACTTTTAAAGGGTTTTTCCGAAAAGCTTGGGCTGTCCATTAGCTAGCATTGCTGTGTGTATGTTTTCGGATGTTTGTGTGTCAGATTTAGTATCTGTATCATGTTCAGCAGTGCTTGCATGTGTTGCTGTGTCTTTTCTGCTCTTAAACTGTTCTATGGTTTCAGAATCGATAGGTGCTGATCAGGGAAAGGATTAAAAAACACACTACCCATGCTCCCTCTGTCATGCTGTGATGCTGTGGGTGTGTCTGAAAGCAGCATACACTCTCAGTCTCCCGTTTATTTGTTTATTCTTCCTTTTCATCTCTGTATAAGCTGTTTTATGCAAACCCATCCCATTTCTTTTTGAGTATTGCTGTGAGTGTAAGTGCTTGTTTTTGACCTACTGTGGCTGGCCTGCCTTTAGAAACAGTTTTGTATCCAAAGCACATTGATACATCTATTATATACACCCTCCCCCCAAGTCACGGTTATATTAAACTAATCTGGCTTGGTTGGCGTGTCATATCCATTACAGTGGATGACAGATGCAGAGCGAGCCGGGTAACTCCAGGACTGCGGTACTGACCCCTTTAGAGCAGACAGCAAAGACCCAGATGTCATAGGCAGTTTATCTGCTGTCCCTGATATGTCACTTTTATTGCGTCTGACTTCCTTTAAACGAAAACCTCAACATTTTTTAACCTCATCTGCATCTATTGGATCGTATTGCTGAAGGGCCCACGTGTTGTTTTCTGTCTTAACCTTTAACACATTTTCAGTTCAGAGAAACCCATCAAAATGATTCTGTCTGTTATCTTTTATCTGTGGTAATTGATTGTGAAATATTTTAAGCCCTGAAAAATGGAATTTGGTCTGAAAACACTAAAGTATTCTTTCAAAGTTACACTGCATTCATAAATAATATCTAATCTGCAGTTACACAAAAAATGTATTCTTCCTTCCATACAGTAGATGAATTTTAATGAAGCTGCAAGAGCAGTCTAATCTGATATAGGGCTGCCTGATATACAACGAATTAGTGATGTGATTAAAATGCAACATATTACAATTGTGATTCCTTTCAAATTAATTAAAAGGCAAATTTCTTCATTTGTCTAATATACTAATAAACAGGTAATATGTAAATGTAATGTAATATATTGTGCAGCCCTTATTTAAATGAATAATTTTTGATGATGACACAAAACATCATGTATATCTGCCTACTCAAAAATCATGTAAATCTGCCTACTCAGCCTATTCAGACCCCTAGCAGTTTATTCCAGCACACTGCCAGTGGCATCATAAGAGTATCACTATAGATCTGCTTTTAAAATTTGGAATACAGGGCAGCCAGTCAGAATAGAGTCTTAAAAGCACAGCTACAGAAGCAGTTGTTAAAAAGATAATAGCAAGTTTGGAATTGGACTTGGACTAAAGCTGTGCGGAAAAAACAAAAGCTTGAAGATTACAGAATATGAGCCATTTAAGTGGGTCTTGATTCCAAATATCATTTTATTGTGTAGTGGTTGATACAGCTTCTCTTTCAAACCTGTTTTGCTCTTTCAATTGAAGAATTAATCATATTGTACTCATAAAGGATGCGCACTACTGTCAGAAAGAGAAAAGGAAAAGAGTAAAAACTAGTTCATCAGTTGACAGCGTGCCATTATTTTTGTGCCGTATCATCTTTGGTGGCATGTCAAGATGAGGGTGTGTGTTCTGCAAGGGAAGGCTCAAACGTCGACCGTGTGTTGACTGTCCTGTCAGTGTAGTCTGTAATGACGCAAGGATAAAAATAGCCCACAGCCTGGAGTTTTCAACACGTCCTTTAGCTTGCTGTAGATGAGTTATTATCATACACTGCCTAACACTATGTCTGTGCTCAAGTGATTTTCCACAGAGCCACTGCCGTGCTACAGATTCCTCATTTGTGCTTTTGTATTTTAATAACTGGAAGATAACGTTTCTGTTTAACTCCATTTCCCAATTTTAATTAAGTTTTGTGATGCATACATACAATGTCAAATAAATAAAAGATGCTATTTTTGAAGGTTCAAGTGTATTTGTTAGCAGAAACATTAAACACAGCTATAGATCTTAGAACGTGGCTTTCTTTTTTAATAAAAAATGAATATAAACAGGAGACCTGAATTTTTTGGGTCAATTATATATTATATAGGTTACGCACCGTTCATGAAATATTCATGTTGAGTCAGATAAGATGGATGCATTGGTCAGCAGTGAGATAGCATTTTGAATGGGTTATTGATTTACATGCAATGGGCAGAGCCAAAGGGTCTTGATGGGTCAGTTTTGCAGAATAAAGCCTGAACCCAAAGATGGTGAGATTGCATTAAAAAATGTCTTTTTCTTTAAAGCTTATAAAGGAAACATAAGCCAAAAGACATTTAAAAAAAAAATCTCTTTGGAATCTTTCTTCTGTATCTCTGTGTTTTGAAAGATTCTTTTATGTATTTGTGCATTAATACAGGCCTCAAAGCCTGGAAATCCCATATCATCATTGCCACCTGATTGGTTTTCATTTCTGAGGTAAAATGATGAGTAGTAGCGGAGCAGTTTCTGCGGTTGCCCTGAAGCCCAGGGTTAAGAGTTCATATTCTGGGCATGCATGCTTGTTTTCCTTCATCATGGAAAGATAAAACGGTCCATACAAGCCAAAGAGCCTTGTGCTGCAGAAATGCAGAATACATCACAGTGGAGTGTAGCATCTTATTTATGTTATCTATATGGGACCTGTCTGTAGGTTACAGAAAGAATGGCCATGTCCAATGGGAAAACGATTCTGCAGTGGTTGTCAAAACTGAGGCCTGCACTGTCTTGCTTGCCTAGCTATTTATCCATCTTTGCTGAACAGCAGATATATCATATATTTCAATGGAATTTAGGCTTGCATTCATTATGAACTCTGTCTTATGATGATAACACAGCTCCTGTGATATCATCATAAGAAAACTCAAAGTCAGGACTGGTGTGTGACACTAGTTGATGATACATTGTGCATCACTACTCTCTGCTGTTGAGTGTGAGACGAGAGTGTTTCCAAGTCTGAGCATTTCCAAAACGGTGATTTCCTTACACTGCAGGTGCCTAGTGCAGCCCATTTGCACATGCTGGGAGCGGCATGTGTATGCATGCTTATCTACAGACGATTTGACCTTGGAGTGCTTTGCCTGTAAGCTTTTTTTTTTCTTTTTACACTTCTGTGCTGTCCAGCTCCCAGCTCTTTAGCATAGTGCTGAGCACCTGCATTTATTGACAGTAGATTTCTGCAACTCGAAAGAAAATAATTTTTGCCAATTGTTAATCTTTACTGTTTCAGATATCCAGTCTGCTGTTCTACAATCATTGTCTGCAGCTTTAACTCAGCTTCATACAGTACACAAATTGAGCTAATTTTGGACTTACCGTCACCCATTAAAAACCTTTTTATCCCTTAGTTCCCCTGCAGCTAAGCTATTTCTGAGCTGATTTTAAGAATGGCACAAATATCTGAATAGCACAGAGGTACAGTAGTAGTATTTACTTTAGGCCTGCTCATTGCCCCCTTCACTGTATGGATCTTTGTGGGTCTGAAAGCTCTTGTCTGCTGTTTCATGTCTGTAACGGAAGTGGAGCATGAAAACAATAGTCAGTCAGAAGGAAACTTCACTGAAAAGAGGAGAGGGTCTGTATGCCCACTATTGTGTGTGTGTGTGTGTGTGTGTGTGTATGCGTGTGTATTTGTTTTTTGGGGGAAGGATTGGGTCTTTTAAGTGTAGTTCATGTTCTTATTGTATACTTGTGAGGACTGTGCTGTTTACTTATGCACAATTGTTAAACGTGCATCTTGAGTTCTCGTTTGAAGCTTTTTAAGAATGTCAGTGTCAGTATTACTGTTTTCTGGGAAAGGCAGAGAATGGAAAATAGATAGAGAGAAAGAATTTGTCCATCTGTTGAGATGTCTAAATGACTTAGTAGTAGTCTAGTGGCTCCAAAAAAAGAAAAAAAAAAACAAATGGAAAGTTTTTTCCCTGTCTGCTTTTAACGACTACGGAAAGCAGTCTGACCTTGTGACCACATGGGATGATGGTTTTTTTTTAGGCTATATTTTGCTTTTCTTTCTTTAGGCTACATTTGGAAATTAACTAACAAAAATAGATAAATAAATGTATTCATTCACACGGTCTCTCACCCCAACCAGCAACACATTAAATTAACCTGCTTAATGAAGTTTGAGTTCCCCTTTCACCAATACAGCTCTGACCCAAGGACTCTAAAGATGTGCTGAGGTATCTTGCACAATTATTTTAGCCACAGATCCTTTAAGTCCAGCAAGTTCTGAAGTGGGGCCTTCAAGGGTTGAACTAGTTTGTCCAGCACATGCCACAGATGCAAAATAATCTCTTAAAGGTTTTTAACCAGAAACACCAGCCTGTTCACCTGGTCTAGTTTTAGAGACGAACATATCAAGGTGACAATAAGCAGAACGTTCCCCAAGGCAACACACAGCCTTTGCCAGCTTGCCTCTTTTCCACTGTCATCTCTATTTCCATTCCTTCCCCTGGCAGGCAATGCACGTGCACCTGGATGTCTACATAATGTAGAGGAAAATGTGATTCATCAGATCAGGCCATCTCCTATCATTGCTCCACGGTCCAGTTGTGATACTCAAATGCTTATTGTAGGTTCTTTCTGCAGTGTCCATGTGTCAGCATGGGCCCTCAGGCTGATCTGTGGCCTCATATGCAAACCCCAATGTAGTGTGTGTCCTGACACCTTTCTGTCATAGTCAGCATTAACAATTTAAGCAATTTCTGCTACATTAGCTTTTCTTTGGGATGAGACCAGATGGCCTAACTTTCACTCCCTGTTACATCAGTGACCCTGTTGCCACTGATTTTCCTTCTTCAAACCATTTTTGGTGCATACTAACCACTACACACTGGAACATTGTTGTTTTGTAGATATTCTGACCCAGTCATGTCAGAGATGCTTCCACGTCCCCTGCTTATGATATAGGTATATGTAAAATTTAACTGTTAGCATACAATTTAAAATAATTATAGGATACAGATTTTTCAGTTGTCTCACCTGAAATGGGGTTGTAGATCATAACTCTTCCTCAATCTTAACATTCTTACATTCCTGAGTCCTGAAGTATAAAAAATACAAAGCAAGCTCCACAGACACTGATCAGTCAAGTCTGTGGCCGGAATTTTTTTTTTTCTTGCTTGCTTTATTTCCTGCCCCTTTAAGACATTTTAACCAAGCATGTGGAAGTCATTTCTGCCCCCAGACAGCACAAGTGGGTACGAGTGTCATCATATGGAACCAATTAAGGTCTGTGAAGGGGACACAAGCCAGCTATTTTTTTTCTTAAACGACAGGCTCACTCAGCCAGCATGGCTGGTCTTCCCACCATCTGACCTGTCCATGCCACTTGAAAAAATCCCCCTCCAGATTAGTTTCAGAAAAACAAGCATATGTTTTCAGTCTCACTCGTTTCAATATCAAAGGACTCCTTTTATTTCAGAAATGTATTTACTCTGCTCTCCTGGACCCTGCGGACAGCAAAGCCTATTGAAGCTTGTTCAGCATTTTCCTGTTCAGAGTATTATGTCATGAAGCTGTAAGTAGCCATCCTGAAGTGTTGGGATTGATTGAACTGCTAAATAGGTGAATCATAACACAGCATGGACACACTACAGCCTGACAATATAACGCACTGACCTACTTAATCCACTCCAGACCCACGCAGACATATTCTTCCCATTAAACTCATATCCAGACTCTTCATGCAAAGCTTTCAAGCCCCAGTGATGAAGTCCTTTTAAAAATGACAGCAAATTAATCTCAGCCTAGTGACTAAGCCTATATGCATATTTATAATATTGGCCAGCCATAAATAGATACATTTTAAAATATAAGATGGCATGTCTTTAAAACTACAATTTATCGTATTTTTTTTTGTTTGTTTCATTGACATAATCTAACATTTTGCTTGGATCCAGATGGTATTCCTTTCTAAATTTCATATGGGTTGCACCAAAACCACTTTTACCTTCTGATCAAAACCTGATTTGTCAAATCTGTCTACTTGACAGGTGTATATCGATCCTGATATTTATACCACATTTATATCATATACCACATTTTATTTAGGGGTAAAAACAGTTTTCTTTGTTACAAACGAAACATACAAAGCTTTAATTAGTGTTTAATTTCACATTTTAAAAATTCATATATTTAATATTGTCACGTGCATGACAATTCTAAATGCTGTACTAAAATTAATTTATTGAAATCTTTGGACAGTCCACATTTTGAATAAGTGACATCAGTGCTTTTGTGTGCATTTTAAATGATCATGCATTGTTTAAAGGATTTTTGCCACGGTGGATATATTTGAGAGAAACTTGTAAGACAGTGGAAGGACACCAACAAAAATCTATTTATTTATAAGCCTATTAAATTTCTTTTAGATTTAATATTTACACGTTTTATGTAAATGATCCGTTTTTTTCCTTGCAGATAATCTGCCAACTGATTAATTGTATCCTTAAAATTATACTTGTTATATGTCTGTCTTTATATGCCATCTTTCCAATGACTTGAAGTACAGCCTTTCAAAGGATTTTATTAGTAAAACTTGAAAACTGCAGCCATGTTTTAAGTGTTTTGGTGGGAGAAAAACTGTGAGCTGGTGTTTTTGTAACTGTCAGGAGAAGTTTATTTAATACTGTGATAATATAGTCAGTCAATATTGTACAGGTTCCTAAAAGAGCTAAATATTTCCGTCCACTTATATATTCTTTAATACACTTCACAGTTGGTGAGATTTTTTAGCGGGAATATTGTTGTTAAGAAACATGCACTGCACAGCTTCTAGGTGTGAGGAAAATTAAGTGTCAGGGTTCTGATGTGCAGCCTCTACACAGATCAGCTGTAGTAGCAAAAAAACTGTATGTCTTAAATTGTGTGCTAAATCTCTTCGCCAGTCTCTGTCTTGGGATTTGTGTGTTGGAAGAAACGCTAACGGCTTAGTGTCTCATGCCATGGATCAACTATTCTGAGCATTTGTCTAAAGAAACCCTGTTTTTCAAGGTTTCATGGTAATCATATACTGAATCATGTAAAAAGGAGTCATATATAGTTCCTTTGTTATAGCTCTAGTACGGCTGTAGCTGATGCGCTTAATGGGAATCCCCTCACTGTTTAACTCACAGCAAACTCTTTTGCCTTCTTAAACACTAACAGTTGTTTGTGGTGCATCCTTTTGGAAAGTCTAAACCAATTCCAGCTTATCAATGTGTTATTTTTAGGAATGAACTCCTCAGGGTGGTCATCCTTTATGCTGCATTTATGTACTAGATACCAAACGCCACATTGAGTGTCTGGCTATTTATGAGCAACAGAACTGCAGTTGAGAGAATAAACACTGTTTCATGATACTATCTCTCAGTAAACACCATTGGATCATATCTCATCTCACTAGCAATAATTGATATCTGGATTTTGGCATATGACACGGTATAGTGAAGTGAATTTCTTTACCCAAACAGAATTATTTTAGAAAACAGCAAACCTGTTTTAGTTGGTTAATAATGGCTTATTTTGTTACAAGTAATAATTCACTGAACTGAAGTATAGACATGATTTTTATACTGCAAATGAGCAAATTCAGAACTAATCAAAAAATAGATCAACTAGTCCTTATTAGCAGCATTTGGAAACTGAATAATAAATAGTACAAAATAAAGACTCTTACTGGTGTTTTAACCCAACGAAATGTTTCGTTTCATTTCATTTTTTTGGCAAAAAGTTAAGATGAACGAAAATAGTGTTAAAAAATAAGTTAGCTAAACTGCTTCTTGACTGAGTATAAGCTGCCTCATCATCAGAGAATTGGTCCTTGCAAAAAGTTATTGTGTTTGTTACCTTGATCCAGCATTTATTTTATAGTCGTATGCAGATCCATGTGACAATGCTTATTCACACAAGGTTTGACCGTGTGTGTTTCTTAGGTCTTTCTGATTCTTGGTGACTTTGGGAGTTTTCTTTTATCAAAACTCTCACTAATCCAAATCTAGCAAGTTCTGTGGCATAAAGCTAAATATGTAAAACACATGCCTTAGGATCCATTTTAAATAGTATCCTGACTGAGGCAATTTAACACGCACTACTTAGTGCAACCCGAATAGGCCGCTATCTAGTATTCAGCCTTTTTTATCTCTTTTGGAATCAATATATTTTCAGCACTCACTTTCAGTTTCAGCACTTTTTACGTTTAACTCCAACGATTTAATGATACAGTTTTTTCTGTTTAGCAAGTGTTATCAAACCGAAAATGTCAACCGTTGAACCAGTTTGGATTATTAATTGGCTGCAGAGCAAGGGGACAGAGATAGTCACAAATAGCAGTACAGCATGAATTTAATATAAAAAACTGAAATGACATGCCGAGTCACTTTACACCTAAACTTACTGAACTCATGACCTTATCACACAGGATTTTCTGAAGCTATAAATACAACTTTAAATGCTATAATGTGACACAGTACAAGCACTAGGTTAGCAGTGAAATAGTTTCCTGGCCTTTCTTTCATTAGAGCAGTTAAACTGATAATGAAAATGTTGCTAAAGACATTTTGTCTGATGCTTCTGTATATAAATTAAAATTATCTATCTATCTATCTATCTATCTATCTATCTATCTATCTATCTATCTATCTATCTATCTATCTATCTGTGGTTTTTTTTACATATTTAAAGAGATTTAAAAAATTGCTTAGATTAAATAAAGAACTATAGCAAAAACAATGAACATATTAAATTTGGATAACAATGTAATTCCAGATATTATTTAGAGTGGAATAAATACCATATTTAAACCCTAGAAATAATTTCTGGGCCAGCTCCAAACTAAATGCAAAATAAAAAATAGTTCCCATAATGTGACAGTGATTATTCTTGTTATTGGGAAACAGCACGGCACACAGTGAGACACAATGAAATTCAACTTCGGCTTTTTTACCCATACACACCGTGCAGCAGGGGGCAGCTATTGCTCAAGGGTACCTCAGGGCAACCTGCTGGTGTGGTATTTGAACCAATGACCTTCCAATCCTGGGGTCTAGTCCCTAGCCACTAGGGCACCGTTGCCCTGTGATTTTTAGAAATTGCTCTACATCTTTTTGACCAAATGATTTATGGATTTTGAGTCATATTAATACAACAGTAAAACTTTTGAGATAAATTGAACACTGACAGAAGGATTAACAAACATATTTCGTGGAGATTTCAGTGTTCTATTTAACACATGGTTTAGCTCAGATTATCAGGTCGAATTCTGCGATGGGCTGGCGACCTGTCCAGGGTGCGTCCCCCGTCCTCGCCCTGTGTGCGCTGGATTGGACACCAGCACTCCCCGTGACCCCGTTTGGGACAAGCGGCAGATAATGGATGGATGGATTATCAGGTCGAATTGGGCTTGTTAGAAAAGAGCAGTAAGCTTCACACCCGAAATGATAAGTGAATGTCTTAAAATTGTCCCATTGGTTTAAACTATGTAATTGCAATGATGTTGAATCTTCAAAAGTGTCTGCAGCTAAAGTTTAAACTGGGTCAAAAGTAACTGGTATCTTTCAGTTCTAGATCCAAGACTGAAGTGTAAATGAGCATAATGATAACATGGGGATTTTTTTAATTCAGTTCCCTTAGATATCCTGTCATACAGCCTTTATAATGTCTTGGAGCTTCCATGAATATGAAATTCATGGTGAAGTGTGTGTAGTGTGAAAGAGCTTTGTTGTACTCACCGTCTTTTAGCTGTCCTCTCTCTAATGCAGTAATCCATCCTGCACACCAAGCCTGTTCATCAAAGCAAGCTCATTCGGATTTGCATTTAAATAAATCTTTCATCTTCTGCTTTCTTTCCACAACCTAGTGAAGAACCAGCAGCCTGGAATTATCAGTGATAACTGCTCTTTGCTATAATCTTCATCATCTGTACATGCAGCATGGCCTGAAAGTTATACAGTGTCTGACTATGACAGAGAGATTGAAAGAGAAAGAAAGCATGAGTTATGAATCTAGAGACTTTAGACACTACGTTAGGCTATTTAGCCATGTTATTTTTAAAGCGAAGGGGCAGCGGTGGCCTAGTGGTTAGGGAGTTGGCCACAGGATTAGACAATCTGTAGGTTTGTAGGTTGTAGGTTTGTAGGTTCAAACCCCTTACCAGTAGGTTGCCCTGAGGTACCCTTGAGCAACCATCACTGATCCCTGCGTGCTTTCATATCTGCACGGTGTGTGTTTGTGTGCATGGGTTAAAAGCAGAAGGTGGTTCACTTTGTGCTGTTCTGTGTGTTCTCACAATGAAAAGAATAGTCACTTTCGCTTAAATGGCATGTAAAGTTTAATATCAGTTTACTTGAATCTCTCTCTCTCTCTCTCTCTCTCTCTCTCTCTCTCTCTCTTTCTCTCTCTCTCAGGCCCGTCTGCGTCCAGTCCTCGGCTCTTGACTAAGAGCCTTTCCCTGGAGCCGGGCCCATGCACAGGAGCCCACGATACCCCTCAGCGCCTTTGCTCGGACCCTGGACCACTGGGGTCCCAGCACTGCAATGGCACAAGTGAAAACGGGACCCAAGATGCACCCCCTCCACCCCCCAAGACACGGCCACCTATACCAGGCCCCAAACCACAAGGTGTGAATCTTGTGACATTGAAAAAAATTTAAGCTTAACTGTATGCACTGTTTTATGTTGAATCACCTCCATAAAGGTCACCTTTTAACCATTCTGCCTTTGTGAAACACACCTTAAACAAATTAAATGTTTCTGTTAGATTAAGGTGAGGATACAATTGTGAAAAAATGATGTTAACACTTTGAACCTTTGAATGTAAATTGAACCTTTTACTTCTTTGTTATTCTCAGTAAGCTACGTCTAAAATCTAGGGAAAGAATAAACAAAATGGGAAGCTTATATAAGAAAATCATCCAAGTAGACCACAGAAGATATCAACACACCTGGATAGGAAACTCAAAAGTAATATGGCTTGAAAACAGAAAATATACAGTGAAGTGAATCAAATCTAAATGGGGGAAACAGGTGTCAGAACTGTATTGCAAATGTATGTTTTTGAGTGTGGGTGTGAAAAAAAAAGAAAAAAATAGTAAAAAATAGGTTAAATGAAATGGAATCTACATACAATAAAGATAATCATTAACCAGTTTGGCATATTGAATAAATGTCAGTAAACTTTCTGGGTCTCAAAGAAATTTACATTTAAATTTGCAGCATTTAGCAGAAAATGGAAAATCTAAGGTGGAATATTTAACCAAAAAAAGTTCTGTTACAAGACTCCATCCTGCAAAGGTGACTTGTAAACCGCCATTCCAAAAAGCTGGAAGCATTTTGTTTTAATTAACAAAGTCAGGGAGTTGGCTCCTGGATTGGATGTTCATGGGTTCGAATCCCAGACCAGTAGGTTGCCGTGAGGTATCCTTGAGCAAGGTACCGTCCCCATCACTGCTTCCCGGGTGCTTTAAATAGCTCACCCCTGCTGCACATGTGTGCTTGGGATAAATGCAGAGGCTGTATTTCCTTGTGGTTCTCTGGGTGTTGTGCTGTGTTTCACAATGACAAATTGTCACTTTCACTTAATTTATACTCAGTGATTCCACTGCTTGTGTGATCTAGAAAAACATGTCATTCATTAAAATGGTTTAATATCAAAGACAGAATATTTGGTTATTAAAAATGTTTTGTTTAGTATCTGTGATTTAATAATTTTTTTCAAAGCATAGTGTATATTATACTATTTTGGTTGTATAACCGTAACAATTGTTATGGTTATAAGTAAAGTCAGAAGTGGTCAAGCACCACAGGGATTCCCAGTGGTTGTTGACATATATATTTAATGTATGCTGCATATTATATTGATGAACAAGACATACAGAACTGTGCAAAAGTTTTAGGCAGGTGTGAAAAAATGCTGTAAACAAAGAAGGCTTTCAAAAATGGAAGTGTTAATCATTTATTTTCATCAATCAACAAAATGCAGTGAATGTACAAAAGAGAAATCTAAATCAAATCAATATTTGGTGTGACCACCCTTTGCCTTCAAAACAGCATCAGTTCTTCTAGGTACACTTACACACAGTTTTTGAAGGAACTCGGCTGGTAGGTTGTTTCAAACATGACTGTGTTTCAACCTCCGTGTGACATTGATGATCATCAGCACCAGTTTGGTAAAATTGGTTGATCATACACTGACTATAATCCTACACAATCCCTGACTTTGTGCAAGTGTACCTAGAAGAACTGATGCTGGTTTGAAGGCAAAAGGTAGTAACACCAAATATTGATTTGATTTAGATTTTTCTTTTGTTCGCTCACTTTGCATTTTGTAAATTGATAAAAATAAACAATCATTATTCATATTTCTGAAAGCATTCTTTGTTTACAGCATTTTTTCACACCTGCCTAAAACTTTTGCACAGTACTGTACAATAATGAAATCTGCAATTGTGTCTAACCAATGATGTTTCTTGTGCTATTGATAGCTTTAGGACAAAATGCTTTTAGAAAGCAAACTGAGGTCAAACTGATACAATTTCAAAACAAGAGATGTGGTTCAGCATTACCCACCAAGCTGCATCCAACCTGATTTAACACACTTTGTACACCTTACTTAGGTCTTAGGTCTGCAAATTTTTGGTTTATTAGAGCCAGATGTTTTAGATGAGTGTGGGGTTTAAACCCTGCAGAAATTTTATAGCAGGGTGGGACAAAAAAATTCCTGTATGTCAGTAACACCCCTGCATTCTTCGCAACCCCTGTGAGAGTAAAATTGTCAGTCACACAGTAAATCGTTCCCAACACATACAATCCTGGTGGTATTTAAATAGGTATTTAATTATTCGTTCAATGAAATAAATTATTAAACAAATAATTAAATACCTAAAAATAAAGCATTATCAAAAACTTGTGAATGAAAAAGGGCCCAATGTGCCTGACACTGATTTTATGGCTGTGTTATGGTCACATAACACAGCCTGTCTAACAATAATGATTACTGTATTGATTTTGTCTCACTCAGTGCCCCCGAAACCACCACATCTACTGCAACAGAGTGCCCGTCGACCCAGACCTCCAGACAAACCCCTCCCACCACCCCCCTCCCGACCACTCCCAGCAGACCCACGCCAATCACGGGCTACGCTGTCACGGGCTGAGGGAAGTTCCTCTCCTACGTGTGTCCTTTCACTCATCGAGCGTTTTGAGAGGTCAGAGTGAGCTAGCACCTATACTTTTATTTCGACCGTTCCCATGTCCACATCATAATCTGGAGCACATCTCACAGTTGAATGTACTTTTTGGATAGCATTTTTCACAAATCTCTTTACTTGTTTACAATGTAATGTATTTACAGCTAAAATGGGGAGGTGTTTCACAAAGAGGATCTCTGGATAACATAAACTAAAAGTGCGGACTCTAACAACAATGTCCTTTACCTGTCTGATGTTGGATACTCCTCAACTGGGGTTATGGCTGAGAAATGTTGCTTTGTGGAATACCAGACAGAAGCAGGTAGATAGTTGTTCAATCGAAGCTAAAATGATACCAGTCTCACATTCTTTTCTGTCTGTTTTCAGGGAGCAAATTATCATGGTGCCGGACATCACAGGGGGAGCGATGTGTGCCCCGCGGGTCCCTGAGCCACAGTCTGGTGTGGGTGCTTTGACTCCACCGTCAGAGACCATCCTGCCCTGCACTTCAATTCCAGGACCTGTGGAGACTATTTTGTCCAAAGATAAGCATGAGGAAGGGGAGGAGGAGGAAGAAGAGGAGATCAAAGAGGATACGAAGGAGGAGGATGAGAGTGAGCTTGGTGCCTCCTGCTCTGAGAAACGTCTATCTATGGAGTCTGGCTACAGTGCTTCAGAGAAATTGCTGGACACTGTGGGTATGAGCGACCTAAACCAGTCTGAAATCCCCTCAGACCAACTGTCCCTGCCTCCTCCACAGACAGATGGCAAACTTGCAAATAGAGACAGTGGTATTGACAGCATTAGTTCTCCATCCCACAGTGAGGAACTGTGCTTTGCTGGGGATGAGGACCGCATTGGACATGAGAGAGAGATGTGCCAATGCAGTCCCACTGCTACTCTTCCTCGCCTCTCTTCCTCTTCCTCATGTGGTTGTGTGGAAGGAGCTGGAGGAGAGGGAGCCACTGCAGCAGAGGGCGGGAGGGATTCAGAAGGGGACAGTGATTTGGAGGAAGGGAGTGGAGATGAAAGTGAGATGAACCCCATGGCCCTACAGCCTCTGCCAAAAGCAGAGAGACAGGACTCAGTAGAGGTGAGTTTTGCTGTGAAATTGTAGACAGACCAAACTATGTAAGTACTAGCCTTAAGTTACTGGGATTTTTGGGAAGAACCTTATTATGCTGGCAGAAAAATTCCAGTTTATAGGTTTTCCCCTTGCCTCAGAGGTTTCCCATGCTTACCTTAAACTACATTCTGTTGTTGCTCAAATTGATTTGCTGTCAGTGAATGGCATACTGTTATCTGTTATGATATAGAAAGGGTAATGTTAAACTTTAGGTTTTAAGAAGTGAAAGTGACTATGTCATTGCGAAACACGGCACAGCACTCAGTTAAACACAGCAACATGCAACCTCTGCTTTTAACTATACACACCGTGCAGCAGAGAGCAGCTATCCAGCACCCAGGGTGCAGCGATGGTGACAGTACCTTGCTCAAGGGTACCTCACCCTGGGGAGTCCTTAACTCATTTGTATTACATCTTTGTAGCAAACAGCAGTTAAACAATATAATTTTACTTGACCATTTCCAGCTTTTCTTGAGCTAATCAGGCTGTTCAAGGCTGTTTTTACATTTTATTCTGCTTATTTAGGAATGTAGTTTGCACAGTAGTACTTGGGAGTGCATGCGTTTGTCTCAAAGCTCCAGTTTGAAACTGAAGGAGCAAACCTCAGATACCCAACATTGCTTGGCTGATCAGCTATATTTGGGATAAGGAGACAGTTGTTTGGATTTGAGTTATGTTGTTATGCTGTGACTTTAATTAGGAATCCAAGAATTTCTTTCTAGCACATTCTTAAAATAAAAGCACTAACTTTATCCATCACTGCGGAAGTTTAAAGATCACAGACGGCCTTTAAAGAGTTTCATCTCAGACATCTAAAGAATGCCCCTTTCCTTCAAACAAGATGGAGCTTGCATCATGCAGCGAGCACTTTAGACAGATGCTTTTATTTATACTTGTCAGAGCTGTGGTCTGCATCCTGGCCTCACTCAACAAGAGTTTACGTGTGTTTCACCTTGCAGCTGTCAGTCCAGCAGAGGGTGTTTAACATTGCCAACGAGCTCCTCCAGACAGAGAAAGCCTATGTGTCCAGACTTCACCTACTTGACCAGGTGTTCTGTGGGCGGCTGATGGAAGAGGCGAGGGCCCGGGGGTCTTTTCCCTGCGATGTGGTCATGGGCATCTTTTCCAACATCTGCTCCATTTATTGCTTTCACCAGCAGTTCTTGCTGCCAGCACTGGAGAAACGCATGGAGGAATGGTGAGTGTGTATGGAGCGAATGGATGGATAGGGATTGTGAGAGAAGAAGGAAGGATTGTAAGAGAAGAAGGAAAGGTAAAGAACAAGAGAAAGAAAATGTCTATGAATGGTGGCTCAAACAAAGTGGTATTGCATAGGCTAATGCAGCTAATAGTCTCAATCCTAATAGTGCTGTCTCAGGTATAGCATTTAATGACATCCCCAGTTTCTTTCCCTTTTTAAATGTGTGCTTCCTGAGTTTTATCACATTTTGGTGGAGAGAGAGAGGACTGTGCTCAGCACTGTACATTTCCCTGTCAGTAAGATGCAGAGCTGAAATGCAGTTGGGATGAGATGCTTGGGCCAGAGGACGAAAGTACAGATAGACGTACGTTAACCCTTGACCTCTGCCCTCAGGGATGCTAACCCACGGATCGGGGACATCTTGCAGAAGCTAGCACCCTTCCTAAAGATGTATGGTGAGTATGTGAAGAACTTTGACACAGCCATGGAGCTGGTGAACACCTGGATGGAACGATCTTCACAGTTCAAAGCTATCATCCATGACATACAGGTACAATCAAGTCAGATATGTTGTCGGGTTTTTGAACGTTCTTATGAGTTTGAAACAACCAATTTGAAACAACCAACAATTTACCCTTTAATGAGGCACATTTTTCTCTTAATCCATTCATGACATACTTCCTCAAATTGTTGTCACTTAAATTTTAATATGTGATATTTTAATTGTGATATTTCCTCCAAGTCAGACTTTAGTCCTTACCAATTGGAGACTTTGCAAATTGCAAATGTGTTTGATTTTTATAGACCATTATTGTATAGAGCAGCATGGTAGGCAGTGTAATGAAACAAGAGATTCAGGGGACAAACAGTGATAGAATTAAAGTAAAAGGGAAAGGTTTGTGTGCTGCATGTGCAGAGGAGTTCCTTGCAAAACACACAAATAAGATTCTTTATAATGTTTCGACTCATACGGCAAGTTACTCTGTTTATAAATTGAGGTCAGCTACTAGTTTGTAGTAAAATTTTTGTGGGATCTCTAACCCCCACACACAGGTCCTGTTTAGAAAGAAACTTCGAAATACACGTTACTTGATCACCCCATTCTTCACCATTTGTTTGATGCTGGTATGCAGTACACAAAGTTAGTTATTCTGTACACTGTCTATCAGTGAGGATCAGTACGCAGTGTTAGAAGCCCCAATCTAAGTTCTTCCAGTCCTATGAATTCCTTTGAACTTCCTGAGTGGGTTGAATCCCAGCAGGGGAAACATGTTTTTTGCGTGTGGGCGGATAGCAAGGCCAAAAGTGCAAGACTCCTGAGTGGTCAATGAAAGCAAAAGGCCCCGCTTTAAAGATTCTATTTCCCTAGGATGAGTTATACTATAACACTTCCTTCAGATGTGTGAAAGACAATGATCTCTTGCCTGCTATCTCTGGCACAGTTATAACGGGTGTTAATTGGATGCCACCTTTCTAAATTCACACCCACATTCAAAAACATACATTTGCAATACAGTTCTGACAAGAACACGCATTAGAATCTAGCAGCTAAACTGCCAGCATAAATCTTGTTAGGTTACCTTGCATTTATTAATCCTTTATTAATTCTGAAATGTTTCTTTTAAAATAATGAATACATCAAGACCTCTGATCATCAGATGCATGAAATGAACTGTATTGAATCAAATAGGCTAAATGATTCTTGAAAAGCAGTGCTTTTAATACTAATAGAGCTAGAGGCCTTTATGTGATAGTCAGCATTAAATAACTTTTATTTTGTTAAGCAAAACACTTCATACAATTACAATAATTACAGTGTTTTTGGCTCATGAAATATAAACATGGCTATTAGGATGGAGTCTTTTTTTGCCTCTTATTGCAGGTGAGATCATTTGGCTTTACCAGGTGTACCAAACCTTTTTGATTTAAAACCATTGTAAGCAGAAATAGTACGTTCAAATAAAAGAGAGGTGCTGGGCTACTGACCAAATTCAAAATAGTCCACCAACCAAAAATGTTCCAGAAACTGGAAAACCTCAAAATATATTGAATAAAATAAACAATATCACATGACATGTTTGTGATAGTGTGTGTTGTGTGATGTAAACTGTATTATTTATGCTTTGCTGAGGTTCTAGAAAAGTTATGAAAGGCATTACATTTGATATTAAAATTGTGCAGCAATCCTGGGTTTAAGAAGAGTATAAAAGCTAATGATTTGCCTAAGGATTTAATTATTCCCATAGCTCATTTCTGCATAGCTGGTCTGGTAAATATATAATCTAAGGGGAATTATTTCACCAAATGATCTGTTTAGAGAAAGATTAAAGCTCTTGGCTTCTCCCTTAAAGGCATTTGTCATAAAATAAATAAACAGATGACGTTTTCTTTTATTTAATAACTACATGGTCTTTCTTTCATATTTTCAAGAGCGACTTTTTCTTATCTGTATGGATGAGGTTTTACATATCTGACATTTGACATTGATTTTCTGTGTGTGTGTGTGTGTGTGTGTGTGTGTGTGTGTGTGTGTGTGTGTGTGTGTGTGGCAGAAAGAGGAGATGTGTGGTAACCTCACCCTGCAGCACCACATGTTGGAGCCCGTACAGCGAATCCCTCGATATGAACTGCTGCTAAAGGACTATCTGCACCGTCTGCCTGAGGATGCTGATGACTTTAAAGATGCACAAAGTGAGTGTGAAGGGAAAGCCACTCATATGGGCTTCATTTTTTTGCAGACATCTGTCTTTATTTTAAAGCTGCTCAGTGGAGCTTCATTCCATTTGGTAGTGCTGCAGCACTAAGACATTGAGCATCACGCAGTATTCCAAAGCCCTGCTCTACTTTAAAGAAACATATGTGATACATATGTGCATGCCGGTGATGACATAATACACACCTGTGTCTTTTTCCTCATTATTCCTGTGACCAAGATTTTAAGAAAAAAGGATTCTTAAGATAATATTAAAATGATTAAGAATATTATATTCATGAGAAGTACAAAAAATGATGAGACGTCTTCCTAATATTTGCCTTCTGTAAATCTTTTTCATACGTTAATGTAATAATAACTTTAGCTCTGCCATATATTATAGAATGTATTACGCCTATAAAAATGTTAGGCCAACATTGTACAAAATATCATCTTACATGAATGTAATTACTTCATTATTCATTTTTGTATGACAGAGTCCCAGTGTCAGCTAAACAGGACATTCAAAAACATTTTATTCTATTTCATTAGTAATAAAATTAATGATTGAAATGAAAATGAAATTAATGATTGTTTTTCTCCTGTATTTACCAGTTGGTACAGATATTAGGTTTTAGGGAGCAATATATAAATAAGTTTTTGAAAAGTTACTTTTCCCAAGATGCAATCAGTAAAGCATTTTTGTTTTATTTAGAGAGTGGTAATGAGTAATTTGCACTGCTTTTTGAGTAAGTTGCAAACTATAAAAAATGTGATTTCTGTTCATCAGAATCTTTGGAGCTGATTGCTACAGCGGCTGAGCATTCCAATGCAGCCATCAGGAAAATGGTGAGTGAATTTTCTCATGAGACACAAAACCCCACAAAGTTGCAGCTGCAGGAAGCCATGTCTGAGCTAAACCCTGAACAGATAGAGATCTGTGTGTTGAACCCCCATCGGCACCCTATTATTGCGCTCCACTTCTGCACCCAGCCCAGATGAACCCCTCTCAGCATTTGTGAAAGGAACCCACACTGCCACTTAGCTGTGTTGCTTTGTAATTAGAGGCAGTTGCCTTTTTTCATGACCACAGTCTGTAATTCAGACCTGCTAATTGCAAGTGTTTTTGCTTTCATGGTCTCTTCTCTGTGAGAGAAAAGCTTAGCCAAATGTAATTGACCCTAACAGCAAATGTTAAATGTGAATAATTTATTATCTGAACATTTCTTCTGTGTTTGTGTGTTTGTGTGTTTGTGTGTGTGTGTGTGTGTGTGTGTGTGTGTGTGTGTGTGTGTGTGTGTGTGCGTGTGTGTATGATGTCCCTCAGGAGCGTATGAGAAAGCTCTTGAAGGTGTACGAACTGCTCGGGGGAGAAGAGGACATTGTTAACCCAACTAACGAGCTTATTAAGGAGGGACACATCCTCAAACTGTCAGCCAAGAATGGAACTTCACAGGACAGATACCTCATATTGGTGAGGAACTTGGTGTACACCCATAGTTTTTGCCATCTCACATTATAATGTGCATTAATATGTTTGACTTATTTTCTTATCTCTCTGAAAGTTTAATGACAGGTTACTGTACTGTGTCCCTAAGCTGAGACTGATTGGACAGAAATTTGGTGTACGGGCTAGAATTGATGTAGACGGCATGGAGGTTTGTAAGCAGTTATTCTCTATTAGTAACAAAACTGTAGTTTGAAAACTCTTTCCAAATGAACGTAGTTTGAAAACTCTTTCCAAATGAACGTAAGTCATTTATGTTTGATTTCACTTTGAATACGGATTAACTCGTCTGTGTCTTTTACAGCTGAAAGAGACAAGTAGCATAAATGTACCACGGACGTTTCTAGTGTCAGGAAAACAGCGCTCTCTTGAACTGCAAGCCAGGTGAGAATAAGCACTACGGATGTTCACAGCAGCTGTTTCAGCATTTACTTTGTTAACAGTGAAATATCTTAATTATCTTTGTAGTTTCTTTGGCTGCACAGTATACTATTTGTTTATTTTTAATCACAATATTATGTTGAATTGATATGTAGACTTGATCAGGGTTTTATGCTTTGTAGATGCTAGCATTTAGTGGTCCACTGTCCCAAACTCCAGTCTTGGTTTTACTTCACTTAAGCTCCAATTTACTTACAGTGGAGGACTGGCACACAGTGTAAACACTACCAGAGGGCATGATTTTTTCATGCTTAATTAAAGGTTGAATGTTTTACCGTAAGTCTGCTTTTTGGATTAAACATACTGAAGGGTCCATCATGAGACCCTGGAGAATGTGGGAAAACGAGAGGTGAAAAGAAATGGAAGTGTTGCATATTGTTGGTGACAGTCTTTTTTGTTGCCATTGCTAAAAAGAACAGAATCAGAAAAAGGAAAGTTACCGACTAACAGGAATTTCAGGAGCACAAATCAAACAAGTGCTTCAGCCAAGATCCAAAAGAGCAAAACCGTGTGTTTTTATTTTAATGCATTCCACCATTCACATATATGTGTACGCCCCCAACAGTGAAACAGGGCTAACAGTGATCAAATGCATGAAGATCATAGGTGAAAAACTAGGATTCCATGAAAGTGAACTTAAATATAATTGTGAAATAAATGTCAATATAACTTAATATTTTTACCTGGCTAGGACTGAAGAAGAAAAGAAAGACTGGATTCAGGTAAACTGTTTACCACTTCCTATCACAATGTTATGTTTATGTATCCTGTCTGTCCTCCTCTTTTTACTACACACATAATCCTGTTCATGTTTTCAAAGACCTTCCAAAATTCAATTTTCCTTCTCCCTTTTTCACTAATTGTGTCTTTTCTTGTCTCTCAGGCGATCCAGGCCACTATTCAGAGATATGAGCAGAGTGTTGAGACATTTCGGATGCTGAACTGCTCCATGCGTGAAGAGGACTGCACACCCCCCAACTCACCGGTTAGAGTCTTTATTCTTCATTTACTTCCTGTGTGTATATATGTGTTTGTGTGTGTGTGTGTGTGTGTGTGTGTGTGTGTGTGTGTGTGTGTGTGTGTGTGTGTGTGTGTGTGTGCGCGCGCATGTGCTCTGCTTTATAAAAATTGATTTTCCATATGTGGTCTGCTGTGTGTTCTTTTGACCACTTGCTTTTTTTCTGACCCAGAACTGCACAGAACTGGGAAAGCGTGCCCCAACTCCGATCCGGGAAAAAGAGGTGACGCTGTGTATGAAATGCCAGGAGCCATTCAACTCCATTACTAAAAGACGCCACCACTGCAAAGCATGTGGGCATGTGGGTATATCCATAAATACACCTTTTAAATGATCAAATTAATCATAACATGAAGTCCAAACACTGGGTGAGATGATTCACACAATTTTATGATTATTGGGGGTCTTTAAATTGCTCTTCTCCATTCACTAGGGTTCAGTTTGCATGTCAGTTTTTTTGTGAGACAAACAACCAACATCAGAATTTTTGTCTGTTGGAGAACTTTGGGTGGCAAGGCCTACAATACAGTTTAAGCACCCTGCAGCAATAATACATGTTTCAGCAGGAAGAGGCTAATGTCAGCTGTTTTGTTTCCAGGTGGTGTGTGGGAAGTGCTCAGAGTTCCGTGCCCGGTTGTTGTATGATAACAATCGGGCAAACCGTGTGTGTATAGACTGCTACACAATGCTGGTGGGAGTCCCACCATCTCCAGCCAGCCTGAGCAGTAGCACTCAAAGAAGACGTTCTATTCTAGAGGTAAGACACAAAGTGATGTTTGCACTTCAAAAAAAGACACGGTGGGAGTTCACTCTGACTTCAGTGTGACATGGCTGCCTGCAACTGTGTGAAATGTGTGAAATATTACTGCTTTTGTAGCTTTGGCATTTTAGAAAAGCTTTCTCTCTAAAGCAGACGGAACAGAGAAGCAGAGAACTTATTTCAGCTTATTGGCATTAAAAGTAGATAATGAAGGTTTATCAACAGTCACATGAAAAAAAATTGGAGTGTACATTTATTCTGCCTTTTTTTTTACAAATTCTGAAAAGGAAATTACATTAAATTGTGTTCTTTTCTGAGCAAGCTCTGCTGCTAAATGATAGGTTTTCCCGTCATTTAATAAACTTCTGATAAAACAATAATGAAACACACAAGATGCCATCAGAAATGTCCCTATTCAGAAATAGCTTGAGGGCATGTTCTACACATCTAATGGAACTGGGGTGCAGCTTTAGCCTGATCTTGAAAACGTGTATCTTGCAGAAACAGGCTTCTGTTGCAGCAGAGAATAGTGTGCTCTGCAGCTTCCTGCATCACATGGAGAAGGGCAGCGGGCGGGGCTGGCAGAAGGCCTGGTTCGTAATCCCTGACAATGAACCACTGGTGCTCTACATATATGGTGCTCCACAGGTGGGAAATCAACTAATGCATGAGAAGATATGAAGGAAATAGATACCTTCTTTTTCTCTCTTTCTCCCTCATTCTGAGTTTTATTACTAATATGATCCGTGATAAGTGTCACTTATTACACTAAGGGTGTACCCGATGTCCTCCTCTGTTTTTATCCTTTGGCTATGGACAGGATGTTAAAGCACAGCGCAGCATCCCCCTTATTGGCTTTGAAGTTTCCCTTCCCGAGTCATGTGACCGTCTGGAGCGTCGCTTTGCCTTCAAAATGAGCCAGAGTCACCTGACAGTTTACTTTAGTGCGGATGGGGAAGAGCTTCAACGCCGCTGGATGGAGGTTCTCTCAAGAGCTGGAAGAGGGGAGGAATTACAAGCTCATGGTCCAATCTCTGAGGCTCTGGAGGAAGAGGGGGAGGAGCCAACCTCTCTTGGAGAAAGCACATGATTGGTTGATAAATATATCTTTTTGCATACATGAACTGTAGAAATGTGACCACAAGGACAGTATCTGGCATACAAACACACACACACACGCACACACACACACACACACACACCTCAAGTTTCACACATATCTGTTCTAATGGTCAGTTGTAAGTTGCACGAAATATCTACAGGTACGTTTCTCTGTGTATTGTTCATCTTCTTCAAGTGACAAGTGTTTGCAAAATCTGCCAAACGTGTGCTCACCCACACATGGCGCGTCTACGGGCACGTCAGAGTCGCCATGCTTAATGTCACCTTTCCTCCGTAGCTAACGGTTTCTATGTTATATAGATCTAATCTTTCTGCCAGCCATTGCAGTGTTGTTTTAAATGAGTGATTTCTTGCTGGGGTTTTCAGTGCTTGTGAACTCATCTGCATCATTCTGGGAGAAGACCTTCAAGTTTCTCAGTGTTATTAGCCCAATTCAGCACCAAGTATCACTGTCAAGTTCAGTATAGATAAGTCAGTGTTGTGAAGGCCAGGTTCTGCAGAAGTTTACGATTAAGGTTTACGGTTCATAAGTTCTTGTAAGTTCTTGTAAGATCTACTGAAATTAAACACTTTGTCAAAAAGATGTTTTACAGATTTGCCAGTCCTTTCTAAAATCTCTAGTGCCTGCTAGACTCTTGTCTTAGCTACTATATTTTTAATTGATATTTGATGCTGTTTGGATCAACTTCAGTTCAGGAAATACTAAACTACAAGCCTGACCTGAAAGGAATGAGCATTAGAAAAAGGAAATATCCACCAGCAATGTGGAGCATCAGAACAGTTCAATTCTGCCACCCTGTGGAATTTGTACTTCATTATATCCTAATGCTGCCGAAGTTTAATTCTTGGCTTGAATCAATTCAAACATAAGGAGAGTGTGTGCTAAAATAGGGGTCTGAGGAGACACATTAATCAATGACAGGGCTCTAGTCTTGATCACAGCATGTACGAGCCAGTCCCTTGCTGCTCCTGAGGAAGAGTGACTGATATTACGCCTGTAGGTTTAAGCAGGGAAACTTTGGTTTTAAAAGAGACTGTAGATAGTGGGATCATTTTTAGAGTGAGAGAGAGAAAAGTATGTGTGTATTGGGCTAGTTTTTATCATTATAACACCAGTGATATATCTGCCTTAATCCAGAAGGGAGTTTTTGATAAGAAAAATATATAAGTAAAACAAAGGTAAAGTGCATCCGGAAAGTATTCACAGTGCTCCACTTTTTCCACATTTTGCTGTGTTACAGCCTTATTCCAAAATGGGTTAAGTTAATTTTTTACCTCAAAATTCTACACACAATACCCCATAATGGCAAAGTGAAAAAAGTTTGTTTGAAACTTGTTCAATAGACAAATGTATTGAAAATAATAGGCAATTACATAAGTAGTATATAAGTATTCACAGCCTTTGCCATGACACTCAGAAGTGAGCTCAGGTACATCCTGTTTCCACTGACCTTCCTTCAGAAGTTTCTACAACTTGACTGGTAAATTCTGTTGATTGGATTTGATTTGGAAAGCCACACACCTTTCACAAGGTCCCATAGTACAAACCAAGCCATGACGTCAAAGGAACTGTCTGTAGACCTCAGAGACAGCCTTGACCGTCTCTGATGAAGACCACTCCTCAGTGCTTTTTTAAATGTTTAAATTCAATTACCAAAGTTTCAAGCAAACATTTTGCATTTTTCATTATGGGGTATTGTGTGTGGAATTTTGAGATAAAAAAATGAATTAAATCCATTTGAGAATAAGACTGTAACACAGCAAAATGTGGAGAAAATGGAGCGCTGTGAATGCTTTCCAGATGTACTGTAAGGGTTTTGATGATAAATATTGAGCATTTTAAACAGTATTGTATTTGTGTATGAAAAAGTGCTTAAAGGGTAAAATACGATTGCATTTGTAAATATAATTTATTCCTCTGAGCCCAGTTTTGTGGGTTAGGTATTATTGACAAGCTTGGTGTTCCCTTTGTTATGTGCCGTTTAGATGGACGTCAGAGCATCCTGTGGAAAGTATCTGAAGCTAACTTTCTCTTTTTTTTATCACTTTTATGGATCCAAAAGTCCATACAGTGTTTTAGAGAGGCTTTTTCTCATTAAAACTAAGTTTAAAAATGGGTTTGCCGGCGTGATGGCCCAGACACTCATGTTGATCTGTTATTTGTATTGAGTATTGTTTTTGATATTGCTCTCTGTTGTTGAAAAAGCTTGATTAAAAGTGAAGGCAGACCAGTCAGTTGTATTTTAAAGTCGCGGCCTCCCCATCCCATGTTTCTTATTGGGGTGCCAAAAAAAAAAAAGTCAGAAAATGCGTTCCATGAGTAGATTAGGGCTGAAAAGGTTGAACCAACATGGAGTGTTAATGATCATTTAAGGAGAAACTTGTGCGTTCATGGCTGTGAATGTATGGATGCGTTTGTGTGTGAGTATGTGAGAGCTTTCATGATATTGATCATTGTCCAGCCTTCAGTTGAGCCTGCCACTTGTTCACTCGTGCAGACCCCTTCCATCACCACAACAAACAAACTCAGTGTACCTGCTGTAGGTTTTCTCTTCATCATGCCTCTTTGTGTCAAGCCTTACATATCTTCAATTCTGCATTTGACTCTTTTTTAACCTCTGCTTTTTGCCAAAGTATTCTGCAGAAAAAGATGTAATGTTGTGTGTTTGTGGTTTTTATCTATTTGTTATGTTTTTTATTACCCATATTTATTGTCTTTTTTTACTTTATAATGCTTCTTGCCAATAGTTCTTGCTGTTAGGGCTGGAAAGCTAGAATGAAGGTATGCAGTATAGATTTTAAATACAGGGCAACAAATACAGAATTCTCAGTTAATGAAGGAATTGTGGAGACAGACGGGCATCATTGCTCATATCCTGTCGTCCTACAGATTGTTGAAATGGGTGCATCTTCTACGTTTTTAGTTTAAATTAAAATCCACTTTTATTATATCTGTTCTCATTCCTGGTCTGCAATTATAACTGACATTATTTAACACATTAGGTAACAGGATAAAGTTAGATTTTATAGCATGCTCCAAGGGTTATAAACGAATTCTGTGTCATCTGTTTATGACAGGCATCTTAGAACAGTTGACCATTTGCATAGTTTAGCAGGAGCTTCTGGACTGATGTTTCAAGCAAGAACTCCTACCCAGGATGTACAAGTTTGTTGCAGGATAACTCGAGTTGCTTTGCTGAGCAAATTTTTATAAGTAACCCATTGTTGTGACAGGACAAATCAAGCTTTCTTGCATAATATCTTACCTGGGAGAAAAGGTACTGCAGGCAAACGCTGGTTAGCTAACATGGGCATGTCCTTTAGTTTAATTTTATCCTTCAGGGTTATCTGGCAACATTTTTGCAGATGTTATTTCTCCATACTTTTTGAAATGCTCCAAAGGTCTATTTCTCTGACAAAGACATTATTAAGGACCTGCCATGGTTATAAACTGTGATGTACTGCTTTTGTTACTCATCTTTGTTTGCTTTTTTTTTTGTACATGACTCCAGGTACTTCCAGCATTGCAGTCATTTTGCATTCCAGCCCCTATTTACTATGTTTCTGACAACTTGCAGCCAATCATCCTTCAGCCAGGTGGATTTGTGACGTTTATTTGTTACGATAGTGTAATTGCTGGGCTCTTGCCTGTCCAAACAGCGATATTTAGTTTGGCTGAAAGCTTTGTGAGTGTCCTGAGGTTAAGCCTCTTTAATGATTGAGCATGAACAGGCTCACATGCTGCTTGCAATAAATGTTAACCTTTTTCTGTGATAACACCTGAAAGCCTTATTGAGATAATGCCTGCTTTCTGATATCATCGCAGCTGGGATCTTGTATGGGCTCAGGCGTGTTGTGCATTTTACCCTAACATTGTTGAGGCTGCCTCCAAGAAACTTCATGAAGTTGCCAGAAAACCTGACCAGATGTGTTTAAAGAAAAGAAAAGACTGAAAAAAGTATCTGACGACATAAGCACATTTGCGTTGTGCAAATGAGTCCTTGATAGACATATTTGTTATGCTAAGCCGTACAACATAATTACGTGACATCACTTTTTCATTATTTTCCTTCCCTCTTGGAATCTGTATAGATTTGCTGTACACATGATGAGTATTACTGTTATTTCAACTATTCTGATTATCGTTAATTATATTAGTGGCAGGCCACTGGGTACCATTGTATGTTGATAACCCAAATGAAATCTGTGCAAGATCATGAAAATGTTTATGAATTAAAGTAATTAAAGAAAGATATGTGTGTCAGAATTCACTTCAGATCCAAAATCGCTGTGCTTTATCTGTCCCTCTCATGACATATTTTATGAAAAGATGTTAATATATAACTTTCTTTAGCCTGTCACTATAATCTTAACTTGTATGACCTAGTTTATAAAGAACTAGGCCTCAAAGGTTTCTGGGAAAGTGAAAGTGAAAGTGACCCAGTACATGATTATTCATTCACTGCCAGTTTCCTGGCCTAATGATGTACCCGCTTTTCTTCTGCAGTTTAGATCCACTATATCTTGTCTAGCTAATCAGTGTCTAAAAGACTAAACCCAAAACCTTCACAGGCAGGGCTTGTGCCCCCTGAAAGTAATATTTTTTTCAGCAGCTTGATCCGTCCTGATTTAGCCTTTGAACTCATTCTAACAACGTTTCTGTTGTGCAAATCAGTGTATTAGATCAGTGAAAGCACTGTATTGTTTTTAGAAGGGAGAATCCAGAAACTAGACTAACCACAACTGAAGTAAACAAGTCTGTCTAATCATCATCCTGCTGCAGCCAATAAGACACGAGACGCGCTTGTGCTTGACGCCTATTGGACAACACCGTTGTCAATCATCCTCTGGCGTTCGCTCGCTTCTAGAGAACGCCTCACGTCGGGGTTTTTCCTCCTTTAGAGCCGAATACAAGCTAACGGTCGCGGTCGAAGCAGCAGTCTCTATTGCAGGTGAAGGAAGGAAAGGAAGGAGGTTACAGTTTGCAGAGTTACCGGTAATTCAGGGTAGAAAGTAGTAAGAGTTTGCTTGAAGTATCGATTCAACCTTTTGTAAAGACTAAACGAGTATTTTCCCTTTGTAGCCGATGCTAGCTAGGCAGTTAGCTTGTTATTTCGCATGTTACCCGTCTTGTTTATCGAGGCGTAATTGTTAAAAAAACTGAAACTAGCAAGACACGGCTACAAATCGTCATTTTAACAGTGTTTGTTGCTTATAGTCACTTTTGGTAACTAGAATAGAGACCAGGCAGACTCTCTGGAGAAGTTTTGTGCATTTTTTCGAAAATCTTCATCAGTGTAGGTTAGTGAGTGACGTAGGCTGTGCGGCTGCCAGCAGCTCCGTCTGTGTGGAGAAACGTCTGACATGTCTGTTCCAGCAAACGAGCACGGAGAAGGAAAGGGAAGTCTAGAGGTGTCGTTAAGACAGGCGAGCATCAGTCAGGTGGAGGTGCCTGGGCAGTAGCCCCAGACCGTGTTCGTGTTTCTAGACTCTTCCGCTGAATCCCTCAATCTCATCAGGTGGGTCTTAACACGGGCTTTAGCGCATTGCACACACCTCGGCTGTTCTCAGACACAACATCCAGCATGTGGGGTGGATTCTGACGGAGTCTCGCCTCGTATTTATTACTCAAGAGCTGAGTGCAGCTGTTAGACTGCATCCCCAACAGCACTTCATTTACACAGTCTGCATGTTCTTTCTGTTTGCTGTTATAACATGGTAATTGAGTTTTAGTGATCTACTGATTTGGCCCTGTGACAACAAAGGCTTGAATGCACTGTTTGACCTGCTGAAGATAAAAAGGCACCTTTGCTGCTTGCAACACAGTTCAACAAGTGTTTCTGTTTGAGAGTCAGCTAGCCACTTCTTATTGGAATAAATGATGCACATACTGCAGCTGGGATATCAAATGTTATCTGAATCTTATGCTCTTGGTTTGTGCATTTTTTTGAAATCGCATCACACAGTCATGGTTTGTCATGGCCTAGGAGAGCACTTTGCCTTTTAGTGGCTGATTGCGGCTGATGCCTGTCACGCTGTCTCATCTGCAACTCAGATTCGCTGGTCTCAGCTTCATTGCCACATCACATTACTTTATGGTTCTCTGTATGACCCTGTAATAGGGAATCAGACAGAGTGCAGACTAAGCTCTCTTTCCTTACCAAAAAATGGGAACTAGGATTGTACAAAGCTGATACTGCCATTCCAGTCCTCATGCAAAAGAATAGGAGGAACTGATCCTAGATCAAAACTCTAACTTGGATTTGAGTAATAACACTAGAAGGTAAGTGGCTTGTATGTGCAAACTGTTAGTACATATAATTTGGGAAATTACAGACCACAAAGACTGTTGATGTGACGGGTCTGTTTAACCAACATATCTGGGGAGGTAAAGCTTTAAATTACTGCCAGAGTTTAGCCTAGGCCTGATTCAGTCCATAGCCTGTTTGCTCAGCCTTTTGGGAAAAAATGTATGAGGTCTGTTGAGGTATGGTAAGACAACAGTATTGTTTGTAACATAAACAGTAGTTTGTTTATATCTAATAATGTCAAACAGTAGGCAATAGAATACTACTGCTAGAATGTAGTAATTACATGAAAGTTAAATTATTATTACACAGTTGTAGCTAATGATGAGGTGTATGTGAACACAAATAATGTAAGCATCTGAAAGATTATCCAGTCATGAGGAAATGTGATTTGTGTAATAACTATTTTGGAAAGTGTGTGTATATTTATATCTACAGCTACCATATTTCTGTGAGTCTTATGGCGTGATACTTTTGATGAAACCACAGATTTTTAACCAGCTACAAAACACATGCCTGAAATACAAAGCATGTAAAAACAAACAGCGTTTGTTTAACTACCTCCATCTTTTTAACTTGAAATTCACAGGAAATGACTCAGCACAGCTGCTCACACTTTTTCAGCTGCTCTTGTTTTTAAAAACCTGCTTGTTTCCATTGAGCTTTGTGTTGGAAATGAATGAAAGATGTAGGCTTGCTGAGCCTAGGGATTGGCGTGCTTTATTTCCATGCCTCAAGGAATGAGTTGGTCAACATGTGCTTTCCTCATAAAAGGAAAGTGAAAATGTCTTGCAGTAATCAAACTGAAAATCAAACCCTCATCCAAGAAAAATATGTTGAAGTCATGTTGCTTCTTCACCAAAGCTGATTTTTTAAATCTTTGCTGGAGAAGAATTTTGCTATTGAGTATGAGGTAGGTTACAGTGTGAACGTGTAGTTGTCACAACAGGGTAGTAAAGAAACTGTCAGTACACATTATTAATGCACATGAGTTTATTTAATATGTTGAAATAAATGTATCCGTCACGCTGTATGTCCAAGCGTAACCAGATATCCCTAAGTGATAAATTCAGCTACTTTAAGATGCACCTTTTGCTAACACAGGTGTTCAGTTCCTCGGAGGCAGTTTGAGGAACCTCCACTGGAAAGGGCAGACGTTCTGTGCCCTTTAGAGAAGCAGAGCTCCAACTAATACATTTGGGTTGAGTTGGATTGACGTTTGTATTCCAGAACTTAACATCCAGCATCAGTACCTGAACACTGATGCCCTTGTGGGTGAATGCAATCAAACCCTCCAAGCACTGTTCCAGTTAATGTATGTATAGTGTAGGCTGTGGAAGAGCAGATGTCTGCAGATGTTTTGGATTATCAACTGCTTGGATTTTTATAGCACAATGTAAGATTGATAGTTTTACAGGTTCGTATTTTTTCCCTCCTCTTTGTCATGGTGTGATTAAGTAAAAGCAGATTCGGTATGAATGATAGTTGAGCGCCCCCTGTCGGTTTCAGCGTGAAACCACACCCCCAGCCTGCCCTATTTTTAGTAACTGCGTTTGTTTAGCACGCGACTCATGTGATTAACAGAGCACAATTTTTCAGCATCGAGGCAAGTTTTCTTGTCTTTGACCTTGGATTTGTTGAGCTGATGGACACAGAGGTGATGTTAAGCAGCGAGCTGGTGATGTCGGATAGCGCCAGCGCCGGAAGATAAACCCAGCACGGCGATTACGGTGTTGAAACACTTCACATCGGTACCTCTGTGGACAGGGTTTGTGAGGGTTTTCGTTTCGATTTACCTGAGCAGGGATTCATTAATGTTTATCGATTTAGCTGTGCTGCCGAAAGCAAGTGTGTAGGTCTTAAAAGAAGTCCTCTTCTGGGCCTTATTGACTCCTTGGTCGGGATGGGAGATGGACAGGGCTTTTAGTTTTTACACTTGTCGGTGAAAAGCGAGTGGTCCGATCAGGGCTCTTCTAAAGTGTTGATCATCGTGTACAGGCTCAACTGTAAAGTGTCTGTCTGATTGATGGAGGAAATGTTTGATCTTGCAGGCCACATTCTGCCAAAGGAATGCCATTTAGTAGATAAGCTCTCATGTTTATTGTTGGTGGCAGTTTTGATGATGCTAATGCAATCACTTAACTGATTAGCAGTCTATTTGTGCTTCTCCTTTTCATCTAACAGGTTTCGGTGATAGCTGATCTTCTGGGTTTTTATACTTAATGCTGAAAATGGGAAAATGTTGGAAAATCTGTTTTTTTTTTCTGCCATTGCTAGGAACAGTTACAAAGTATTGCATTGTGGCTAAAATGATATCTCAAAAAAAAAGTGTAGTCATCAGTCATCGATGTAGTCATGACCATTTCATGTAAAAGCTTTATTTGAACCGGTTTTTAGAAGTTTTAAGCATATCATTTGTCTAGTTCCTATCATTAACACTGCTACAGTTTTGACATTTCACATCAAAATAACTCTGAATGACACATACATTGAGATTTAAGTATATAAGAAGCACCCAAGAAGATAATATTTTCTGAAAACCAAATTTTCTGGGTTCTGAGCTTATTTTGGGTTTTGATGACAAAGCACATTTTAACTGAACTAAGTGCTGCTTTAAGGTAAGTGCTGGCAAACTCACTTATCACTTGAGCATTGTGGCCCTCCCACCTTGTTGACCTTAATGTTGACCCTGGCAGATTTTCACAGAAGAGCTGGTCCTCCTTTATGCCTGTCCACTTATGGAAAAGTTTGTTGCTTTTAAGTGTTTTGCATTCTTAAGCCCAGTTTTGTTTCTTCAGTGTGGAACCTCTTTTGCCTGAGTCTGGGATAGTGGCTGATATTGATGGCGTTCTTGCTTCTGATTCTGACACTTTCTATCAGCTCAAAAGCCAACCCATCGCTCTCAGGTAAGTTCAAAAACACATCAGCACAACTACAGGTAGGAATAAGATAGAATGGTCATTAATTTGATAGTAATTAGTTCAATATTGAGGGTTGCATAATATCAACTTGATATTGAAAATGCAAAGTATGCATGAAATGTTGAAACTCCAACACATATCCCCCAAATACAGTGTTTTTTTTTTTCATAGTCACATAATCATAGAAAATCCCACTGCATCACATCACTTAATGTCCAATCCAAACATATTCTGTCTTTGCCAGCTTAGGCCGTTTCTGAGGGAACTGAAAACATGTTATTAGTACTGTTTGGTGTAGAAGCATTTTTCACACTCAGGTATACTAAATGTGTTTATTTCCCTGTCAGAATTAATTGACTCTATATTATAGTATGTTAGGTTAATTTATGTGTTAATTGTGCATGTTTATTAATTTTTCCTCCCATACCGTCTCCATTAGGAAATTAAATTAATAAATTATTGAGTTGTGACTGCTTTTCACGGCTGTGAAATCAGCAAAGCAGTGAAAGGTACATCTTGTTTAAAATTAGAGAACCTGTCCATAGTACTTTCAAATGCATGTTTCTAGGGACTTCCCAATGACTTAGTATCAACTAAACTATGTAATCAAGTGCTGCACTGTCTCTTCCTCCTACCTGGCTTGCTGAAAACAATCCTGCCCTATTTTTTCACCATGACAGAAGGCTGTCAAACTGAAGCTTTATACCAGATTGACTACAGACTTGCACAACTGAGCTTCATTCAAAGATTAAATTAGCAGTTACGAAAGGGTCAGCCTGTTATCTACCTAAGTAATCTGAGTAGCTCACTGCTCTTTGGCTACGCATGCATCAACATTGAGAGAGCGTGAGTGCTTCTGCTAGTTGTTGTCATTGCTGTTGGCCACTCTGAACTGTGGGACTTCCCACAGTGACTCAGCAGAAATTCAGGCCATGCTGGGAAGAAATGTAAGGGGCTTTCTTGGGAAATGGAACACCAAAGACATTTCATAAATTGTTTTCCTGCAGAATCCTCTTAATAAAATTGTACTTAATTTTTGGAGTGGATTCTCCATAATTTGTTCAGCATAGTATCCTTGAATGTGTCGTGAGCCAAAGTAATTACTTTTATTAACTATAGGCAAAAAACAAATTTCATAATTAGTTTTTCTTGTCTGCTCTCTTCATATAATGACTGAACTTGCTGCTCTTCATAATGCTCAGTTCAGTGTCTCATTACTGTATTAGTCAGTTGTTAAACATAGACTTTGTGGGAATTGTAGGGAAGTGCTGTTAATGCAAGATTAGAAAACTGCTGAGCAGTTGGTCCCTGATTTGGTAATTTTTTTAAATTGTTCGCCTGATTCACATATTTTTTGCTGTCTTTGTATTTGGTAAAAGAAAACTATGGTTTAAACCATGGATAATTTATTCATGCAAACTAGCATATATTTCAAACTAAGATAAAAATTTTTAATTTGTAAATGTACTTCTATAACCAGACAATAAGTAGCCTTTAGGCTCTATACGTCACTATTTGTGTTGTGTTTATTCTAGAGTATTCTAGAATTAGCTTGGTAGTAATGGGAATAACAGAGCTGAACGGGGGGAATGTTTAGTTTGTGTCCCTGCTGTAAAACTGGTTTGCCCTTTTGCCCTCTTCCCAGTGGCTCAGTTGCCCCTGCTGATCCTGTGGTAACACAGGGTGCCTCAGTGATGACATCACGGGTGTTGATGAGGCAGGAGCTGATGAGGCAACAAGCCCAAGACCAGGAAAGAAGGGAAGCACAGCAACAGGCATCCAGATCTCACCCTCGTCTCACCAATGCCTCGCCCACCATTTCCATTTCCTCCACTCTCTCGACACCTGCACAAATCCCAGTGGAGGTGTTGAAGGTAGTCGCAGATCTACAGAGTATTCTATCCTTCCCAAGGTTGCACCAACATCAGAGCTGAGCCTTTTCTAATAAAGGGGTCATTTCTGCTGTTTAATTATATTGGCAATTCTCCTTAAATGAGGGTGTTTCTTATCAAAACAATGCCCATCTTACATTCAGTCACTGATCTTACAGATTCAGAAATATGTCTCAGTGTTTTAATGAAGAAGCAATAAAGGCAATAAATGGCAAGGACTAATCAGCTTCAAGTGACTATGTTGTCCACAGAAGCACTAAAGAGCTAATGAAGAGTATTTTGCCCATGTTCTTCTGCTGTATTGTACACTTCAGTAGGAGATTTGTGCAGGGTTGTAAACGTTGAAATACTTTTCTAAAATAGAGGAGTTTACTGTTTTGATTCAGAACAAATAGAGTGAGTTTGTGAGAGCTTTTAGTAGAGTCTGATGCTTAGTCATCAAATCTGTACACTGATAATTAGTTAACTAGTTATCAATTAACCCTACATAGAGAAGGTTTGCTCATACTCTGTTCATCTCTCCTGACTTTAGGTTCAGACTCACCTGGAAAACCCAACTAAATATCACATCCAGCAGGCTCAGAGGCAGCAAGTGAAACAGTACCTTTCCCATGCCCTTGGAAACAAGATGGCAAGTCAAACGCTGGCTCCACCCCCCTCACCCCAGTCAGTCCCAGCCCCTCAAGTGGCCCAAGCTGCCAGCAGCACTCCCTGCAGTCCCCTTGCAGTGCTCAGTCTGGGCTCCAACAAAGAAGAGGTAACACCAGTTCAAATCTCTCGGTACCTCAGTATGGGAGGTGTGGGAGGCTTTCATTGTTCAGAAAGCCTCAAACAAGCAACAGCAAAAATACTTGCCTGTAATCTATTCGACTTGTTGAGGTTCAAACAAGTGGCTTGAAAGTCTCAGTTCCAATTCATAAACTTTGTCTAAGCAGGTGCTGTTTGTACCTTGACAAAAGCCTGTAGGTCAGCAATTTAATTTTGAAGCATTGTCTGGCAACTGTATGGCGTTTACACATATCAGCAAAATCAAACTGCTCTTTGTTTGAGATTTGCCTTCATGTAATACTGTGTGGATTAATTAATCACATGATTAGCTTCTGCTTAAAACAGATAGACAGTTTAAAATATATGCTGTCTTTTCACCTATTTAAATAAACATTAAAACCTGTCACTTGCAGTTTTTTTGAAAAGCATGTCATGATGTTTTTTTATTATCACTTTATCAATGGGGTCCAGTTCAGTAGCTATTATGTAATACAAACATTGTAGCATTGTATTTTTTGAAATAGCATCTTGACCTTTCTTCGATCACAGCTAGGAAGGTGGTTGAATTAATAATGTCAAAAACACAGCACACCCCTCACCGAAAACTGACATAGCTGACATTTCACAATACTGCTATGTGGTGAATATTCATTGTCTAAAAATTAATCCCACATTTGAAAAACTGAGCAATTTTAATCTCTTATTACTCCCTCTTAAGCCTTGAGTTCCTAAGCTATTTAGACATGTGCTGTTCTTCTAGTAATGAACCAGGTTGACTACCACAACTGTATGTCTGGATCCGTTTGAAATGTGTTCAGTTCCCTATGTAAATACAATAGCATGCTTTGTCAAGTCTGTGTGAAGTTGGCCTGGCCGTCTTTTTTCGCTCTGTGTTCAGCACCACATTGTGCTGGTAAATATCACACTGCTATCTAACTGGCTCTTGACACACTTAGCACATTGTGTGGGTTTGGCTAACAAAGATGCAAAGCATATGCACCTTTCCTAACCATCATCAATAAGCTGAAATGTCTTCTACACTCAAGCTTGTGTGCAATACTAGCCTAACCCACTGAAAGACCACATTAAGAAGTACATGCTGTCTGAGGTTTAGTATGTTTGCCTTTAGTTTAAAGATGCTACAGTACATTCATTGGGCTGTCATAGATCTTGCTGCTGTTTTGAATGAGGTTGACTGACTGTTGTGTGTCTCATATCAGGGTGGCCAGTGTGTCACAGTGAAACTGCTGCATTGTGTGTTTTTTAAGATATGCTGCTATCAAATGATAGATGCTATCAAATGACAAATGACAAAAGGCTTCCTCAGGCCCATATAAAGAAGTAGCAAATGCTGCATTTTTGTCTTTAAAGATTTGATAATGATCATTTATGGTTTTGTTTCTGCGTTAATAAGCAGATTGAAGACGTTTTTGATGACATCATCAGCCTGGAATCTAGCCTGAATGATGATTTCATGACATTGGTCGACTCTGGCTTCCAGCTTCCCAACACAGTATGTCCTAGTATTTATGAAACTAGTATGCATATTTAGTCTAAGCTTCGACTGTGTCTTTGTCAATTTCAAAATGGTTTAAGCTCTCTTGTCATCGGTTTCTCAAGCCGAGCAAGCAAAACAAACATACAGACTAGATTGCAGGGCTGTGCAAATTAATGCAATATATTTTTATCGCTACTTGTCAAATAGATAACAAAGATTTAAAAGATTAAATCACAGGATTTCATTCAGCAGCACACCACCTGTTTGTTTATTTGTGTATTATTAGAACTAATTATTCGTTCGTAAAAGAAAGCAGCATGGAACTTTTAACCAGGTTTCCCACAGTGAAAACAATGGATTGTCTGTTTATTAAAGCTTTTTCATATCCTTGGCCACAGTTTCATTTTAATGTAATTCAGGAAGCACCGGTTTAATTCCTGGCATAATTACTTAAGCAGGGTTTGTGGCTGAGCTTACGTGCCCTGGCATGTCACACACAAAGCATTTGCTTTTAGATTGGTGTGTCTGAATTTGTTTAGGAGCTACTGGAATTCAGTCCTGTTCTGGAAACTAACATACATTTCTAACACATGGCTACCAATGGGTGGACCTGGGTGGGGAACATGCACTGGGTTACAGAGGGGAGGGATTCACATGCACACACACACACACAAACACACACACACACACACACACACACACACACATTGGCCATTAGGCAGGAGTGTGTGTTAAAGCTGATATCTAACAGTGAAAGGTTTTTCCCTCTGAAAGATATTTCCCCATTTGTGACGTTCTTTTTTTTTAACTGTAAGAGAAAGAGGAAGAAGTGTGTGGTGTTAGTAGGAGAAGATGAGGATTCTAGTTTTAGTGCCGGAGAATGAAAAGAAAAGAAGTAAACTTGAGGTAAATTGTGCACATTTTGATCTTGGCTTTGGTTGATTTTCTAAATTAAGATAGGCTGTATGATTCAGCAAACTCACTGTGTATTTGAAGTGTGTTAAAGGTAGGAGCTTTGCTGTTTCCTCTGTGTTTGCTGTTTGAATGAACGTTGTGAAGTTGTGTCTCGGCTGGGCTGTACTGTTTTTTTTAGACAACAAGTTTAAGAAAGCACATGGCTGACTTTCAAAGAAAAGGACTGGCACTGTAGATAAAGAGGAAGCGCTTAAGGAAGTTAAAATACCATTAATTTGTAAAAAAAAATGGGCTGTTTTTCAGCTCTCGATGTTTCCTCTTGAATCCAAAAGGTCCCACTTGCATCTAGAACTGTGGAAAACACTTATGGTTACAGAACTACGTCATTTAGAACATGATCTTGTGAGTTGCATTAGATAGTAAGCATTAAGAATATTTGCTATAATTGCATGTTTATTTAATAGATACTATTAAAACGGTATGCATATAATTTTATTATGATACAGTACAGTCTCCATTGTGATCTGCAACTTATCTTAACAAGTAATTTATCTCTCTTCACTCATCAAAGAGTTACTACAACTAAAGCACCCTACTAGTTTCTGATAAGTGATTGGCCCCCACCATGCAAAAGCAAACTGCTAGTATAGCATTGTCTCTGTCTCTTTAAGTTCACTATTACCAATACTGTATGAACACAATCACAAAATTGTGAAAAAGGAATCCGTTCTTGTATTTAAGCAGGGTAATAAACGCAGTGTGAGTAAGTGAAAATTGATTCGCTTGGTGTGGGACTGAATCCCCATAGAGAGGTTTGAAATAAGCTTCATTGCAGTGGTGAAAATTTATAGTGTTGGTCTTTTTTTAGTTAGATTATTTATGTAAATTGCTGTTAGCAGTTCAAAAATGCAGTACAACATAAAGCAATGGAAAGTGGTGGAACTGATTAGACCACAGACATTAGCTACACTATTAATTATACATGTGCAATCTATCATATTAATGTGTACAACAGATTAAAGCACCATTGTATGGCATAAACGATAACTTAATCAAGTGGGTAACCCACAACTTATTTATTTGGCTTTCAGTAGTTTAGTAGTGCATGTGAGATTAAGTGTTTTGTTTTAGAAGCAAAACCAACTCAGCACAGGTTGATTGGCAGAAGATGTGAGTAATTCAGGAATGGAGTGGGTATGTTCCTCAGTTCTACTTGCTGACACAGGTTTCCCAGCTGCAGTCTGATTCTGCTAAAAATATCCTCGTGTGCTATAACTACTGCTCCTTTTGTTGAATCAAACCATGCCTGTTCCTTGTAGGTGTTACGTACTAATATTGTTGTAAAGGTGGTTCCTTATAAAGACTTTTTTTTTTTCTTTTTCATTTGCAGCTGCCAATCTCAGGAAACCTCCTGGATGTGTACAGCAGTGCTGGGATGGCCACATCCACCGTAACCGTTAGCAACTCCTGCCCAGCAGACCTGCAAAATGTTAAGCAACTGTTAGGTAGTGCAGCAAGTTCATTGTCTTTTTTCACTCCATCCATCTTTTTGTGTCTCTGATTCACCTCTTCCTTATTTCTGCACCACCCCTCCCTCACGGTTTGATTGAGTCAGTCTGAATATGCCTGTCTTATGTACACACTTCCTGCTATGCCTACTTCCTTTTTACATGGCCTTAACTTTAGCACAGTATGGGAAAAGGTTGTTGTAGGGCTACGGTTAAAAGGATCAAAATACATAAAGCATGATATTTGGAAGATGTTTTGATAAACAACAAGAATAGTTGAATACAGTTGAATAGTTTGAATCGTTAGTTGATAGTTTTTGTTTTTAGTTTTCTACTCATCTGAAAAGAGTAATTGAAGTATGTCAAGGGATGTCCATTTTTTTGGCCAAGTCATGGATATTCTTACTAAAGCAGTGCTTCATAATGGTGCATACTTATTTGTCAGCTTTCTATTCTGGTTTTCTGTCTTATTCTCTGATTTTCAGAGTGATAAGCTTTCTTTTAAATGTCGTTTATTCAGACGCTGAGGCAAAAGCTCTCATTAAGGAACGGCAGAAAAGGGACAACCACAACCTCAGTAAGTTTCACTTGCTATAGTTTTTGTGTTTCATAACAACTTTCATTTCCATGTTCTTCTGAATGATGATTTTGAAACAGCCTCTTGAAACTTGTATATTATACTAGTAATTGTGAGGAAAAAAATCATTTCTAATAATTTAAAATAATTTATCAATGCCAGGTGTCTTTTTTATTCAAATTTGAATAATTAATTATCTGTATAAATGGTGCAGAATGAAATTATTTTAATCATACAATGGAGCAGCACTGTGGTACAGTGATTATTTTTGATACCTCACATGGAGAAGGTCCTGTGTATAGGAATTCTTTTTTTGTGGAGTTTGCAAGTTCTCCTTGTAGTTGCATGGGTTTCCTGTGGGTGGTCCTCCCTCAGTCCAAAAAGTTGCTTATCAGGTGAACTGGGGATGCTGACCCTATTGTTGCCACTCTGTAATGAACTGGCAACCTGTTGAGGGCGTTTCTCTGCCGTTTGTCTAATGAGTGCTAGAATACGCTTCAGCACCCCCAGCAACGCTGTTTAGAATAAGCAGCTCAGAAAGTAAACGAATGAATAGATAAACCTAATGTGGAATTAAGGGTCTTTTTCATTTTTTTCCTGTAAAGTTTTGTTTTTGTAGATATATTATCACAAAACCCATCTTGTTTTTAAGCAGGGTAATAAACATGGTGCGAGAAAGTGAACATTAATTTGCTTGGTGTAGAACTGAAGAGGTTTGAAATGAGCTTCAGTGCAGTGATGATGATGTTTTTCTGGTGTTGTAGTTTTTTTGTTTTTTTAGTCAGATTATTTGTGTAAATTGCTGTAGCAGTTTTTCAAACAGCTGTCTTTGCTAATTGTTAAGTAGGAGGGTGAAATGCGCACCCCAGAGGAGGCTCTACAGACACTGAACTGACCACAATATTGTTTTGACAAGAAGTGGTAACATTTTAACAATTTCAGTGTCATTCATTGTTACAAAGGGAAATGTTTTAGTTTTTAAATCTGAAAAATTAAAGGATAATTACTTTAGATTATGTACTACTTTTAGAGCTGGATTATATGCCAGTTTGAAAGTTCAACTTTCCAAAAAAAATACAAATAAAAACGTGTTGTGTCACGTCAAAAAGTATTATGATATATGATATAACATTTTTGTCACCTCACAACAGTTGAGAGACGGAGAAGGTTCAACATCAATGATCAATGATCGTAATGATCGTAAAGGAGTTGGGAACACTTGTTCCAAAATCCAGCGATCCGTAAGTATTCATTTCCTTTTTCTTTTTTGGAATTGGGCTTAAGAATTCAAAGTTTATGTTTCTCAGAGATAACTCACTTTAAATATAATTTCTTTCATGAATATAATAAGCCATATTTTTATATCTAGATCTAGTTATGTACAGTTTTATAACATTTTGCTGTATTGTTTGGTAACAGATCTAAGTCACAATTTTCCACTAAGCCTAGTTTTAGTTGCTTGACCAGGTTTGTTTATTTTTAAACTTTTTTACTTTATTTTAATGCTGTTTTGAGGGCTGATTAGCTAACAAGTGCTAGAGATGAATACTGCTCTAATTCTTTCAGAAAAAATAACATTTTCTGATTGATTACATATGATAACATTAGAATACATTTTGATTTTTTGCTAAAATAGCCATTTAATAATGTTTTACAATGCTCTTGATTCGCTGTGTGTGTGTGTGTCCAATCAAAAAAAACAGTGAGATGCGCTGGAATAAGGGGACCATCTTGAAAGCATCGGTGGACTACATCCGTAAGCTACAGAAGGAGCAACAGAGAGCTAAAGAGATGGAGCTGAGGCAGAAGAAACTGGAGGATGCCAACCGCACACTGCTCCTCCGCATACAGGTCTGCAGAATATTCCTTTTTTCCTACAGCCGGCTTATTTACACGTCTTTGGGTTAAAAAGTTGGTTACTTGTAATTTTAATCTGCTAGATTCAGTGATCATATCATTTGAAATGTTTATATTTAGAATAATTAAGAATGATTTTAAAAAACATGAAAACATTACAAATCATATGTCAAGATAATGTATATTTACTTCATTTTTTTCTTAACTGTAAACCATAGTACCAACAATGATTTCATATTAATTTGAATTGTAGCCTTTCTTTGCTTCTTACAGTTATGCTCTTGTCTGAGACTCTCATGGTGTGGTTATGAAATTTAGAATTCTGCCTCATTCTATAATCTGTCAAGAACAGTTTAGTAGTTTTTCATTTTTAACTCCCAAATTAACACATTATTTAGAGAGACACGATTAGAGTTGGAGTAAAACTTGAACTTGAACATCATTGCTGCAGATTTTAATTAAGGCTTTTTGTTCCAAACTAGTCTAAACATTATGCTGATATTTTTGCTTACATTTTTGACCCATAGCCTGTGGGATTGTATTTTACTTTGCTATTGTTCTTTTTCTCTTTGATTGATTTTATTCAGGAGTTGGAGATGCAGGCTCATATCCATGGATTCACCCAAGCCCAGGCTTCTGTTTCAACTCTCAGCAAACTGCAACAGGAGCAGCAGCAGCATAACACATCTATGGACTCCAACAATGTGCTCCTTTCTAAAACTCTTCTTACTATAAGCACACCAAGGCCTAACCAGATCACAATCTCCACTTTAGTCTCCCCTCCTCCTTCTGCTCCTCCTGTGGTTAGTGCTGTGCCTGTCCCATTGGACCTTAATTTTGGTGAACTGGAAGACCCTGCCTCCTCTATCTTTAACTCCACCCTAATGGAAGATATGGGTCTGGGGGATATTTTGATGGACGATGGAGCTGTGCTTTCACCAGTAGGAGATGACGACCTCCTGCTTTCTTCAGTTCCCCCTGAAACCTCCAGAACCAGCAGCCGCAGAAGTAGCTTTAGCATGGAAGGGGGTTTGTGACAGACTTGTTTTGGTGACCAGCTATTAAACGTCAACTTTGATCTCCAAGTCTCACAACACAAGAGCCTACGAGCAACCCAGTATGTCCATTCCTGCTTGTATGTCTCATAAAGTGGCCAGTAGAGGCCAGTGTATCATAGTACTGTAAATGATCCACAAACAGTGTGTCTTGCAATTTACTGCCAAAATGAAGACACTTCATCACTCCATAGCGTTTACCTCAATACATTAGAAGTACTGGGATTAAGAAGAGTAGAACACATGAAGCAAGTGGAGATATACAAGGGTTCTGACTGAAACAAAAGAGGCAGTGAAACAAAAGAAAAAAATATCCAAAAATCCAGATTTATTGTTAAAAATTGAGTTTGATCACAATTTCAAGTAGCTCATACTTATAAAGGGATAGTCGCCTCTGCCCTTCTGTTGTTTTATGTGCTCCTTTGTGTTAATTGCGGTGTATTTGTATTTCTTCAGTTGAATTGAATGCACATAAGGCTCATATGAAGGGACAATGAGCCTGTAAGGAAACTCTTTTGAATGTCGTTTAGGAAAAAAAGATTTATGTTCATTTCCTGCTGGGATTGTTTTCGCCCCTTTGCGGAACTAGAGCTGTGGTAGAGCTGGTTTTCTGTTGACATTTTATAAGCGGGTTAAGAATTACCAAGCTGCTGGTGGGATGATAATCCATTGTCAGATGGATGGATCCTGAAGTGATTTGGCTGTCAAATAGTTTGACAGTTTATTTGCTGATGTAGGTGTTCTGTGTTAAATGTTTTTACCTCTTGCAAACTGCCAAACAAGTTTGTTACTGGTGTTTGTTTTACACTTTGATTGATCTTGGAGACAGCAAAAAAAAAAAAAAATATATATATATATATATACACACACACACACACACCACACACACACACACACATATATATATATATATATATATATATATATTTTTTTTTTTTTTTTTTTTTTTTATTGACACCTTATATTTATAGTAGTCGGAGCAGATGTACAGAATAGTTTTGGCACTCTGGTCAGTTGGCATATTTTGGGGCTTTTCAAAGTGGAAATAACTACACATCCACCAGACAGTGCACATTGCATATTTTAATAAACAGTTACTGTTTTCTTTGCTGAATTTTAACACATTGTGGAAAATGTTAACATACATTGTTATCTTTGCAAACTTTACTGAACATTTTATGGTTAAAGTCAATAATATGTTAAAGTCAGCAAATAGAATAAAAATCCTGAAAGAAAAAAAGTAAACAAAATTTGTAATTTGCTCAAAAGTGTTGATGTGCAATTTTGGTGTTAACAGAACCATAACTGCACATAAACATTCTAAGTAATATACAATTTTTAATGTTAATTTTATTAACATTTTTTAATTAAAGTAATTAAGCCAAAATTCAAAAATGCCTTTTCCACTGGACAGTGCATTTCACCATGGTATGGTTACTAATCTAAATCCTGTCAAGTGCATGTGTCCATTTTCTATCACAGTGGTGCAGTGAAATTAGCCAGGGTTTCCTGGAGGTCGAATCAGGGTCAGTAAAAAACACAAAATGCAGCAACAGTAAATAAAGTTCTGATTGATCATTTGCATAGCTTTAATGTGACGATTCACAGACAGTGATTCTAACACTGTCTGTGAATTTAATGTGACGATTCACAGACAGTGATTTTAAAATTAAATGTCATTTGTGGTGTGATGACTGATTTTGTTTTTTATTATGCTTGGCGGTCTGCACCATTTGTGGCTCCACCTGTACGCTTCAGTGTGAAGTGCTTGGTACTCTGGCAAGAAGGGTAACTGAACTCAGCACTTGTGGTGAAGTAATTATGCCTCCCTTAGAAAATGTTTGATCAGGGATTTGTAACCAAGCCATGCTATATCTGACTGTCCGGTGAAAAAGCACTGTATCTCCCTGATTTTAGAAGTAGGGAGGGTGCTCTGATGTTAAATCAGACATCTGTAAATTGCCTTTGGTGTTTTGATTTGCCACTAGGGTTTCTTGTTTAGCCCTTTTTGGATCTTTTACAAAACAAAAAGAATTCCTTCACTTGCTGCTGCACATGCACTTCCTTTTCTTTTGCATCCCCTTAAAGATAAAGCATTATTAACCATTCAATATGTCTAGCAAGAATGGCAGTTGATGTAATGTATAAGCTCCTAATAGCTTACCTCTACTGTAATCTTATGCCGATAAATGGAAAGTGACTACTTTTACAGTTGGAAATTGATTGATATTATTGGGACTTGACACTGAACCCTTTCCACTCATGCGTGGCCTGCTATCAGCAGTGTAAGACCCCTGGACCTGGATTCCTGAGTGGAAAGCCAGAACTTCTTTGAAGTGTTTGATGGGCATGGCTGTTTTGCTGTATTTTCAGTTTCCTGCAAAATTCCCTGCTCTCTGAGCTGAAGAGAACGATCATATATCACAGGCTGCCTTGCAAATTCAGCAGATTCCAACTGTCCAACAGCAGTCTCTAAACCGCCAGATCAGGCTTTGCAGGTCTTGTTTGTCACCCCAGTGGTGCAGTTGAGAGATGTGGGCAGTGAGTTGTCTGATGCAGAGGAAAAGCATGAACATATATCCTGGTTGAACAGTCAAGGCCAGTGTCGCTTGGTTTTATGCTGTTGTGTTCAGTTTTCAATTATGGTCCTCAAATGTGGAAACCTTGAAATCAGCATTGATTCTGATTTAGTATATATGGAGTCGTTGGAGCTCTTTGCCATGTCTTACTGTTGGAGTCAAGTTGTATATTGTTCTTGTACCTTGAATGTGAAATTTACAAAGAGAAGTATATTTTCAGATATTTTCTCAAATCTAGTTTTTCACAGCTGTTAAAATATGAATCGTCTCCTTAAAGTTAATAGATCCTTTCTATAGATCGCTCTGTGAGTAACAAGACAAGCACAATTACATTTTTTATTTCCTCAGTTAAACTGTCAAAGAAATAGTTTCTTTTGAAAGCCATGATAGAGATATGGTCAAACAGTTGAACATCTTAGATGAGGTGAAAAGGCTTTTCTATGCATAATTTGGAAGTCTATGCAATGTCAGTCACTTGTGTGTGAGAGGACAAGTTTTGGATTTCTGCTTCCTCTCTTTAGAAAGAGGTTTTCTTTATCCTGGCTATGCAGATTTGCATGCTTGCTGGTACAAGCTGTACCCTCTTACAGACATGGCTGTTGTGTACTATGTTCTCATCGTTTATTTGTGTTTGCTATGAAAAAAACAGGGAATTGCTTTCCTCTCCTTTCTGTTTCACACAAAAAAACAATGGCATTTTTTTGGCATCACCCTGCCTTTTGAGAGACAGCAATAAGTTCAATTTTTTTTTTTATATATAATGTGCCATGTTGGTTCCGAAGAAATGTCCTCTAAAACCTACATTACTTTTATATGATTGATGATGTATCAGGGGATCATGTGTATAGGTGGTTCACTGAGTTTACTGAGATGTTGTTTTTTTTTTGTGCCACAGTCCGATATGTGCATCTGAACAAAAGGGAATTTTGACACAAGCTGAGTGTCTGACTGCTCCGAATTATGTTTCTGTACCCAGTTTAAGGTTCCATTTCAATTGTTCCATTAAAGGTTTAGTCTCTTGTTTCTTTTTTATTAACTTTTTATGAAAATGTTTAAAAGTTAAAAATAAAACCCAAAATTTTACACTTGCATGGAATGGAATGAAATTTTTTCAACACATTTTGCAGAGACCCAGTAATCCAGTTTTCCTTGTCTGTAAAATATAAAATGTTCTGTGTCAAACACTCCCAACATCCCCAAAGTAAAGAACAGTGCTTCGTCACTGATTGGTCTTATATACTTTTGCATATAATGCATATAATACACAATCTAGAATAATATTTATATATGCACATTTTTATCTAATGAACGAAAGTGAAAGTGATAAACCTTGTCATTGCGCAGTCACAGCACAGCACACCACAACGAAATTGGACCTCTGCATTTAACCCATGTACACAAAGACCGTGCAGCAGTGGGCAGCTACTGAAAGCACCCGGGGAGCAGTGACGGGGACGGTACCTTGCTCAAGGGTACCTCAGGGCAACCCACTGGTGAGGGAATCGAACCCACAATCTTCTGATGCGGGGGCAACTCCCTAACCACTAGGCCACCACAGCCTGTCCACTATATATATATATATATACAGTATCTCACAAAAGTGAGGACACCCCTCACATTTTTGTAAATATTTTATTATATCTTTTCATGGGACAACACTGAAGATATGACACTTTGATACAATGTAAAGTAGTCTTGTGTACAGCTTGTATAACTAAATTTGCTGTCCCCTCAAAATAATAACACACAGCCATTAATGTCTGGCAACAAAAGTGAGTACACCCCTGAGTGAAAAAAGTCCACGATGTGTCCAAAATGTCAATATTTTGTGTGGCCACCATTATTTTCCCGCACTGCTTTAAGTGAGGATGCCCCACATGCTCAATAGGGTTTAGGTCTGGAGACGAGCTTGGCCTGTCCAGCACCTTTACCCTCAGTTTCTTTAGCGAGGCAGTGGTCGTCTTGGAGGCATGTCTGGGGTCGTTACCATGTTGGAATACACGTTCACTCAACTTCTTTGGTCGACCATGGTGAGGCCTGCCTGAGTGGAACCTGTCCTGTATGGTCTTGGCCACCGCGCTGCAGCTCAGTTTCAAGGTTTTGGCAATCTTCTTATAGTCTAGGCAATCCTTATGTAGAGCAACAAATCTTTTTTTAGATCCTCAGAGAGTTCTTTGCCATGCGGTGCCATGTTGAACTTCCAGTGACCAGTGACTAGCAAAGTGTCATATCTTCAGTGTCGTCCCATGGAAGGTATAATGAAATATTTACAAAAATGTGAGGGGTGTCCTCACTTTTGTGAGATACTGTATACTGTATATAATATATATATTTTTAAAGAAACAAGACGGTTTTAAATCAAATTTGACAAAGGGAGTTGATTTATTTTTAGAGTGATTTAGGAAAAGTCCAGCAGAGGGCGTCAGAAATGTCATAACTGCCTACTGGTTGCTTCACTGGTAAAGATCTGAGTGTGTGCTTATGTGAGAGAATGACACACTTGGTGTCTGACATCAGAGTTCTAAATCAGTTCCAATGTTCACACTTGCACTTGCGTTCACTTTCGGCTGCTGCTTAAATCTCATAATGAAGCTCTTCACGTAGCTGCAGTAAAAACATGTTGCCATTGAAAGCTCATTTCCCCCTAATATCACTCTGCTTGTTTTGGCTGGGCTTCACTGCCCACCTGCTAAGCACTATTAGTCTAACCAGGGCTTTCGCCTGGTGGTGGGTGGAATGGCCTGGATAAATGGCCCATTGCGTCAGTTTTTTTTGGCCTGGGTGTTTTGTAGGGCTATATAATCTGTTTGGTAGAAGAGGGTGTTCCTCTTTGCTGCAGGGCGTTTTAAACAAGAGATAAAGTAATCAAGGCAGTTCAATGTGTGGACAGATGAGGACTATGTGCTAAAATTCCTTTCTTAGCAACAGTTATGGGCTAATCTTACAAGTCAGAACTTTAATTATTAACTGAATCTACAGACCAAAGCTCACTAAAAATCCAGCAACCAACACCAGCATTCTTATATGACATTCTGTAAATATTCAGAAAAGATGACAAGCAATGAGTTAAAGGAGAGAACATTCCGAACAGTGTGAGAAGGTGAAAGTTTGGCTGGAAGAGATGAGTGGAGAACAATGTGAAGGAGGGAGAACATTCTACTATAAATGAAGGGAGATTCTCTGCAATAGTGAGTGAGTGAGTGAAAGAATGAGTGAGTGAGTCAGTGAATGAATGAGTGAGTGAATGAATGAGTGAGGGAGTGAGTCAGTGAGTGAGGGAGTGAGTGAATGAATGAGTGAGGGAGTGAGTCAGTGAGTGAGGGAGTGAGTGAGTCAGTGAATGAATGAGTGAGTGAGTGAATGGATGAGTGAGGGAGTGAGTCAGTGAGCGAGGGAGTGAGTGAGTCAGTGAATCAGTGAATGAATGAGTGAGTGAATGAATGAGTGAGGGAGTGAGTCAGTGAGTGAGTGAGTGAGTGAGTGAGTCAGTGAACATAATACTGTCACTGTAAATTACTCCTCCAAATTTGAAGTGCACTTTGTTTATTTCAGTTTAATATTTTGATTATTCCTTTAACTCCTCTAATGACTCCAGGGCAGACTCAGCAGTGTTCTCAGTGTTCAGGCCTGTTTGGTGTGTCACTTGTGTGTGGTAGTACTCGTTTATTAGCGCAGTGGGTTAGGAAAGCTGCTTCCTGTCCGCATTGCCCCGGAGCAGCGGTGCTGTTTCAAGTGCGGCAGAACAGAAGTGTTCGAAGGTGGGGCAGAAGCTTTCGTGTGGAGCGCAGGGTCCAGTTCGAGGTACAGCTGGGGTTATCCTGTCTCCCTCCACAGTGTCATCTCAGTCACTTCCTTCACTTCCTGCTTGGCACATTTCTAGTTTAAACACGGCCTTCCTGTCCATGTCCGGCCCACGCAGGGTCCCGAACACATTCTCCAGCCCACTGCCTCAGATTACTTGTATATTTAACCCCAACAACATTTTACTTAGGAAAAAGCTCCACTAAAAATCAAAAAACTGCAGCACACACTGTCCAAACTTGCTTGACTTTTATAGTTTTCTTTTATAGTTTTCTCTGTTGTCCTGCTGTCTCTGTACTGTGAGAAAGGCTCTGGGTGAGTCATAGCCTCTTCCTCTCTGGGTGATCCCTCTGCCAACTCTCTGAGAGGTCACGGCCCACACGGGCCAGTGCAGGTCCCCGGGGCCTAAGGGGCAGGTGGGGACGGCCTGACATGAGAGAGCGGAGCGTGGCCCACTTCCTGCCTGCACCCGTTCAGATCAGGATCCCTCTGTTCTAGAAGGCTGTGTTTATCCCCTCCTTCAGCTCTCTCTCCTCTTTACTTTTAAGCTTCATATAAAAATCCCCGTTCATCCCAAACATCCGCAGTGCTGGTGGGCCGTGCATGCTTCAACAATAGATTGTCTATATTGTCACGCTCTTGCTCACAACACGTTTTATTCCCAGATCTCTCTGTAACACTGCTTTAGATAATGAAATTTATAAAAAAGGAAAGGTCTACACACTATTGCGATTATTCCTAGTACTGTGTTTAGCTATGCCACTCACTTATGTCCCTAGTTTTGTACTCCATGATGATGGAGGCATGAAGTTTGCGCAGTGCTAAATAGTGGTGTATTACCGTTTTACTGAAGTAGGACCAAAAGGCTCTACAGCCTGAGTGCAGTTTTATTTAGAAAAGAATTATGTATAGTTTATAATTAGAAATGGCATTGAATATCATGAACTTTGTCAGCTGCCCTTAAATGAACCCATATACACATGCAGAGGACAATACCACTACAGATTACTGGTAGTTTGATACACTCCATTCAGCAATTAAGCTTTCAGGAAAAGAGAGTAATCTGCCCTTATGGTCCAAAACAGCAGGTAAGGACCTCACTTTATAGAAAATAAATCAATATTTGTCAAAAAAGACCATGATTAGATTTTTACCCACATCTTTCAGCTCTATATGATTAGATTAAAACTATTAGTTTTATAGTTTGAGCACAAAACTAAAGAAAAGCTTAAACACTAGATAAATAGGAAGGTTGTTTTTTATTTAACCTTAACAACTTCAATATCCATCAACATTTCAACATTTTCCCTCTATATTAATGAAAGGTCAGGATTCTTGTGGTGACCTCTGAAGCCTTCATTTCTGTTCTGCGTGAAGATGATTGAACCCTTATGTTTATGGAGCCTCTTTTCATAGCTGTCTGCAGAATGAGGCATCCGTAGGTTCACTCAGCACCTTTCTTGGGACTTTAAGGGTTCCATCTCCATGCTAGAGTCAACAGCAGCCTTTTCACCTCAACATTACCCTCTGCTTCTCCTCAGTGTCCTACACCCAATCTCTGCGGAGCACTGCTGCTCCCCAAACACACTGGGCCTGCCTCAGGGCGTAGTAGGCTGAAAGAAGGCTGTGAAATTCTACATGCTCAGAGGAATATTCAGCCACTTGATACAGTCACCCAGGCCAGTTATTTTTGCATCAGTTTCAAGGCTGGACTCATCAGGCTTCCTGTGACAACAGCTTCAGATAAGAGTTCAGTGGCACAACAAGAGCGCTTAGAGTTCATTTGCACCTATTAAGCCCCTACAGTTACATACAGTGGAAATCTAAGGAACAACACATATCTTCATACCCTTATGTAAACAACCTAAATGCAAATAAAAAAAAATACATTACAGCCAACTACAATTATATTTAAAGCCTCGTCTTTTATGCAAAATAAAAATACAGTTCACAGTGAATTATAAATTAATCCCAAGCTAATGCAGTGCTCTGACAGATCACATCAGGGTGTATCTAGATATCATAAGAAGCCATTAATATGATTGTCAGGAATCTGGTAACGAAACAAAGCGCATAGGCGCCAATGGTGTTTATGCTCTAGATATATTTGGCCTTCAAGTTCCTATCTGTTTTTGGAGAATGGCCAGTTCTTAAACCAACACTAAAAGAGTGATAAACTGAATTGTGTACATAATTTCTGCATTGACGCAACATTACATCAACACATTTATTGTCTTTTTGTTCACTTTTGGCAATATTGTGCTGATGTCATATACAAAATATTTACACAGAGCATATTTATTTTTGTGCGAATGACATACAGTTCATCGCTTATGCATATAAAAGGGTTTTCTTAGGTCCCTTGTATGTCTAGAATTAAGATGTACCTCCAAAAAAGTTTGGATTGCTGTGCAATCAGTGAAAAGATATAAATCGTTAATTTAAATCACCATAATCTGTAATTATAATGCATTGTGCCCCTAGGGTGGGCAAGTGCAAATGTGCTCAAATCTCAGAATAATAAAAAAAAACAAAAAACAAGATAATTTGAGGGCAAAGGGCTACCCATTAATGGCAAGTCACAGACATAAATATTACATTTAAATTACAGTACGCCCCATGCGTTCCCCTCATGAGTCAAATAACAGAATTCACCATCAATGTTACATTCGTCCCATTTAACTTTAGTGACTCATTTCACACACAGCAGACACATCTTGATCTCTATCCCGAACCTCTCGCCAGCCTACAGAATAAATACAGCACATGACAATGACAACAACGTTTCACAACATTGTGGTGCTATGACACATTCCAAAACCTTTCTTTAAGTCCTTTGTCTCTCCCAACACTCACTTTTTCATGACATTGGATGACTGACTTTCTATGTAGGGAAGCAGATAGAGCAGCACTCCAGACAGATCTCCAGGCAGTCAGAGGATTGACAACAGTCCTCCAAGATGGCACAGTCCAGCAGGGCAGAGCAGGTGTCCTCCGAACAGCAGGCCAGACCACCACACGCCTCGCCACAGCAACACAGAGCATCGCACTCCAGCCCGCAGGCCAAACATTGCGCCAGCGCTGAGCACAGTGAAAACACCTCGCAGAACAGACACGCCAGAATACAGTGCATGCAGCAGTCTGTGAAAAAACAAACTTTATCGTTACAATTGTGTTTTCAAATAAACTGTTTGGGATAAACACCCAACATTTGTGTGAATTACTATTTCCTAATTTGAAAAACCAGGACCATGATGATGGAGATCACTTTTAAAGGGAAATTAAATGGTCCATAATATATAATGCTGGCATAGAAAAATCATGACAGTTATGAACAACACTACAGAAATGCTCTCTAATCACTACTGGCAAACAAGAAGCTCTAAAGTTTAGAATTTGGAGTCTAAACAGACCAGCGTTATACAGAACAGAAAATAAATGCTTTCATGTGCTAACACCACACGGTTTGCTCATCACTCTGTGATTGTAGGGAAACTCAAAAATAGCATTAACAGAAAGACCATGGATGTTTCAGATTAGCAGACACAAATGATGCTTTTGGCACAGTGTGAAAGCTTTTGAATTCCACAAGGGTATAAATGTTCTTTAACAAAAACAACACTACCACACACTGACTGCTAAGCAGTATGAGGCACACAGATAAAGCCGTAGGCATGGCCCAGTGTGGCTGAAAGATAAGAGTAGAGCTTATTTACTACTGGTACTAATGGGTGGGGGCCTCTTACTTCATGTGCTGTCCAGCAGTTTAAACATACAGATATAAACACAGAGTGTGGCCATTGTAAAGTTTTAGAGTTACCACAGTTACCTGTTTCACTTAAAGCCCTTTGTTTGAAACCAAGCATTCTCCACTTTAGTCCTGAAGGAAAACTGATCAAACACACATGATTTAATGAAAGGTTAGATAATCCACTGATGAGTTTAATAAGGTGTGATTCTTTGGGTGATATGGAAAATCCCACTGCTGCTCCTGTTGACTTTATAGCCTGCTCTTTCTCCCTGTTCTTACAAGCCTGATGTGTCTCCTCAGCCTCTTATTAGCTGAGGAGTAGACTTGAACTGAGAACCACTGAATTATACTGAATTATGTAGCCCAGGGCTGTACCTGGTGAACTTTGCATGTCAACTTAAGAGTATGTCTGAGTGGTGCAAAGCATTTTTCTTCTCACCGTCACCAGCGACTTGCTCTATTTGAGTGGCACTGGCTTTCAAACTCTGCTGGCTTTTGGAGTTGGAGGGCAGGCGCTTTTTGTGAGGCTGGCTGTGCCCATTGCACTTGGGTACCTGTGCACTGTCACCTGCCCTTTGAACTGTAGAGGCAGCAGGAGGTGTACAAATGGGTTCTGGTCCAGGGTTCACATTATTTGGAGGAGTGGCAACTTTAGGAGATTCTGAAAAAGAGAAAAAAAATAATCTTAAACATAAGCTCTTTAATGCTAAACTTTGACAGGGACAGAGGTTAAAACATACATGCATGCTTTTTATTAAGAGTGGCCCAAGTACAGACAACATTCAGGCACAAGAGCTGCTAAATCTTTTTGAATGTGAGATGTACAAAGGTGCAAAGGTGACAGTATGTCATACAGTATCAGAAACCAAATAAACAGATCTGAAGTTACTTAACAGTTCAGCACAGTCTGAGGCAAGTGCGGGATACAGTCTGTGTGATGCTATAGGGAGGTTTCCAGTTCCTTTATTAGCCTTGTAGCTTAAGTGTAACACTAATGACACATACTCACAAAACGAAGCATTTGTTTGGCTGAACAAGTAGAACTATGACATTCATTTGTAGGATTTCACTGAATCTATTATATAATTCTGTAATGTTTGTGTAGAAGAATCATCGCTATGATGCAGCACTACCTATTTTTAGTTTTTTTTAGTCATTCACAACAAATTCTGTCTAATCTATAAAATAAATGCTTTTACCTTTGTCTATTTTGTGGAGGATCACTGGTACATGGTCAGGAAGCAGAAGAGCATCTTCACTCGTTACTGTGAAGGATTCGTCACTTCCCCTATGACTTGTTCCATTAGAACAAGTCATCTTTGCTGACAGAGGATCTGAAAAAGAAAGAGTGAAAAACGCTGTTTCTAACCTACTCCCAATAGGGGAGGGAGTAATACATCTTGATGTTTTATGTTTAGGACTTTGGTCAAATGCACATAAAGATCATAAAAATCAGGTCATACACTGATATTTACAAAAGAGGATGCAAGACTCTTGTTGTTTAATATACATCGTGTGCATATAATCACTTGACATTTACACGCATACTTTTAAATACTTTTGTATTTATCCTCTTGAAATAGCATCTTTAATTCTCTCCTTAAATTTTCTGTGAGATTTATAACTTGGACACACAAGCACCAAAAGATTTGGGTTGAAATCACAAGCCTTTTTTCTCTTGTCAAGACATGTCCAATTATGGCACAAGTTCTATTTTATCTTGTCCTTTCACAGTCATCCATCCATCCTTTATCTGCCGCTTGTCCCAAACGGGGTCGCGGGGGAGTGCCGGTGTCCAACCCAGGGCGAGGACGGGGGACGCACCCTGGACAGGTCGCCAGCCCATCGCAGGGAGGAGCGGGACGGGGACGGCACCCTGCTCAAGGGCACCTCAGGGCAACCTATCGGAAAGGGGTTCGAACCCCTGATCCTACGATCATAGGGCCAAAGCCCTAACCACTAGGCCACCACTGCCCCTTCCTTTCACAGTATTTCTCGAAAACAATTTTTGTATAAATGGTCGTGTTTAAATTTTAAAAATGTATGTCTGTCCAGAACTACAGAAGTTTTGTGTGAAGGATGGCAGGCTGGCGCAGTGGGTAGTGCTGTCACCTCACAGCAAAAAAGGTTCTGGGTTTGAATCCCAGACAGGGTGGTCCGAGACCTTTCAGTGTGGAGTGTGCATGTTTTCCCCGTGCCTGTATGGGTTTCCTTTGGGTGCTCTGGTTCCCTACCACTATCCAAAAACATGCAAATACGGTGGAGAGGCTAAATTGCCCTTTTGGTGTGTTTGTCTGTGTGTCTGCCCTGTGATGGACTGGCAACCTGTCCAGGATGTTTCCCCACTTTTCGCCCTGTGAGAGATGCAATAAGCTCCAGCACCACCTGCGACCCAAATCAGGACAAACTGCTAAGAAAATGAGTGAGAATTTTTGTGTATGGTGAACGAGTGGAGATAATTGTGGTGTAGTTCATTGCTTATGGTTACTTATGTTATTTATTCCTGCTGCTTTTCAGGTCATCCTGCAGCTCTTTTCAAGTCATTGCTGGCTTTTTTTTTTCTTTCTTATAATTAGTCTGAGAGAAATTACATGACTACCCAGGAAGATATCGCTATAAACTCTCCAATTGCTTTTGATCTAACCAATTATATGGAAAGAGATGTTTAATGTCCTTGCTATGAAGCTTTGTCCACTTGTGATGTTTAATAATGTTGTCTCTTCTAGAAATTGTAACACATAATGTGTATTTGAATATGTTTTCTCTTACCAATTTATATTTAAAATATTTTTTTTATCATTTTAAAGCCATTATTTGAGCACATTTGGAGTGAACATATGCATAGAAATGATTTATCCCCTCCACTGCATTAATAATGCCAAAATAAATGTATACATACATATTTTAACACTTATTAATTTATCTTAAAATTAATCCAGTACATAAAAAGATAACCTGATAATATGAAATGAAACGTAAAAGAAGCAACTAGAGCCACATAATCACCAACAGATTTCACTAACTGTAGATTAGCATATTTTGGTGCAGGGCTGATTTACTGACCAGGCTCTGCTTCTGTCTCAGCAGCTCGCTCTGGTTGTTTGATGTGGCTGCTGTGGTTTTCACAACTCTTGGTCCGCTCTTGTCCACTGTCCAGAGTCATGTCCTGTTGCTGGACATCCATGGCTTCTGTCTCTTTATGAGGCCCCAGTCAATTGCTCTGATTAAACAAGGAGAACAGTATATAAGTTTGCGGTTCACTGGATCAATCATCCTCTGTTCCGAGATCAACGGATGAGTTTTGAGCACTGAGCCAGTGTTACAGAACATGGAGAACATAAAGTCACACAGAATCATCAAGGAACTGAGCAGCACTGCAAATGATTAATAAAATCGGATACAATCGGATACAATTCCATTGTATCCGTTCATCTTTCAGACTGGTGAAAGTATGGGACTATAAAAGTGAACATATGAAAATTTTTGGTCTCACTGGACGACTGATTTTTAACAAAACAATGAAAAAATGTCTGATTGTCGATAAACATTAGGCATTACATATGAACCATCTTTTTATTCATTTATAAAATTAGTCATGATATTTTAAGAGGAACTAATTTTTTGCAGTTCTCCACTTCACAAGAAAGTATGCAGTCACAATCAAAAGATCACAGAACACAATCCATAACAAATTGTAGGCCTAACAATTAGTCTGACAATATACAGCACTGTGCAAAAGTTTTAGACACCTGAGAAAATTTGATTTAAAAAGCTTTTTTGGGGGTAGTTAGCATTTATTTACTCAGAAAACACTAATACATTTGCAATTCCAATATGCAGTGAGGAGTGATTTCATTGAGATCAAACTTTATTTAGCTTTTCCTTGATGAAATCCCAGTGTAATTTGTTGATGGAAGTGTTCACATTACTGTGTGAAGTCTTGGCCGATCAAGGAGGAATGGTAGGCTGTGTTCATAACAAATGTACTACTAAGAAAAGACATTTTCATTACTTTTTTCTTTTACATAATTGATCTTTTATTTGAATTTATTGATCTTTTATTACATACTGTGTTCATTCTTGCCAAGGTAAACTAAGTGCCTAAGACTATTTGCACAGAACTGTACCTCGCTATTTTCCTTCCCAAACCCTAAACTTATGAATGACATCTTTTTTCTTGCCAGCGTGAAAAGCATTTTCACAGCTCTTGTCAGCAGCTGTCACTGATTTTAAACAATACACCAGCGATGCATCTCTGAATTTCTGATTGCAGGGTCATACACGTCAAAAGAGCCATGTTTACACCTGACACTGAGGAAAACAGCTCAACACATCTAAACTTACAGGAGCAGGTAAGTGCTTTTAAAACCATCCTCAAGTATATCCACAACTGAGTGTTCACAGCAGGAGGGAATCTTCCTCTCCACTGTTTTCACAAGATCTAGGAGATAAAGATTTACACCGTCCGTATAATCGCTGAACAGGAGTTTGATTTTCAGTTTTGGTCCAGATGTAATTCTTGATCAGTCCACAGATGCACAGGAAACCTGCTGGAGCTCAGTTTGAGGTCTTTGATGGATAAAAACAGGTGGTCAGGTTCAATTATATGAATTATTTAAGTGAAGCAGCCAAAATAAAAACTAAAACTTTCCACTTTTGTCCAGAAATCCTGCAGTGGTGAGGTGAGATGTTGCCTGAAGAAGAGCAGAGCTGAAGACCTCCAGCCTCAGTCAGGACCAGAACACAGCTATGAAACTACGCAAGAAGGTCTTAATGTCTAAACCTAAACGACTACACTTAGGGACGGTCTACTGGTGTATTCTTCCATTTATTAATACACTTCATCAGAAGTGTCTCTTTAAAGAAACGCGTTCAGAGAGTGTTTTTACTCTTCACAGTCTGAAAGACTCCAATTAGCAAAGTTCAAGAGAGAATTAAGGCTGAAGTTAATCAGATGTTAATAAGACCGATTAAACATCCCTCTTAGTGGATCAGCTTCCTTTAAAGGGTAGAAACGTGAATCAGACACTTACTCTGACTTGGAGAGCTCCAGACTCTCGGATCCGCAAGTTTCAGTTCGGCTGGAAGATCTTTAGCGGTCCCTCACCGCACCGGCAGGCTCCGCCCCCTGTGTTAAGATTGGCTAGAATTTGGGGCTGTCAATTATCACTAGCCAATCAGAGACTTGAAAGGGAGGGGTTTATTGGTTGGGGAGTTTGCCATCAAAATAAATTACTTTTTTTTTATCTTTCCAAATCTTTAGGCGTGTCTCCCTCTGATTTAACTCGCTCTTCTAGATGTATTAGGTTTTGCTTCACAGAATGGGCTAATAAGGAGTTCGGTTGGTTCGTTTGAACCTTTTCTTTGCAGTGTTTATTTGTCTGAATTCATTCCAGCAGAGTATTTTAGTGAAACTGTGCTGAATTTTTCAGGCTGTAGACTTTCAGCTTCCCTGTTGTTCTGACCCACAATGCACTTGTTCTCTGGAGAGCAAAATCTGAGGAAACATCTTGTCCTTTAAAAATCACAGAAATGAAACTTCCAAACACTGGCAGAGTGATGAAAAGCCTTAATACAATGCCGGAACAGCAAGAAGTAAAAAAGACTATAAGAAATAAAATTTAAGCAGTTCCTTGAGGGTTTACATACACACACACACACACACACACACATATACTAAAATATATATATATTACTAATATTACATAGTTTATGTTATATCATATATTTTTATTATTTTATGTTGCTAATATATAATAATAATAATTTATATTATTTATAATTTATATTATTTATATTATTCATATACGCTTGTTTTTAGGCGCATGATTTTGACAGCAGGCTCCAGCAGGGGGCGGTAGTGGGCGGTGACTCTTATTGAAGCAGAGGAAGTGAAGAAGCAGCAGCTGCGGATTTATTGCTGGTGTAAATACAGTGCTGGACTCTCCGATAACTATTATAGAATTGTGCTTTTTTCTCCGGTGCTTACCTGCTTTGTTCTCATCACCTGGTGTTTGAAGCACTCTTCCTAAACTCGTCATGGTGAGTATTTGTGGACTCTCGACTGATGCAGCGCCCAGAGGTCGAGGCCGCGGAGAAAAACAGCAAAATACATGAACATTTAACAACACCTGTCAAACTCATTTACGCCTGTCGTGTTGATTTGATACACAGTGCTTGTTAAAAACATACGGAGGCTTGAAATGTGTTCACATTTTCAGGGAACAGTGTACATCTTCCTGCTCGGTACGATCCGGTGATAAAGATCCACTTTCTGTAAAAATACCATCGATCAGATAACGTATACGGAATCGAAATGTTTGATCGGAAGTCTGAGGTGAAGAAATCACTGTAGTCCAATCACATTTAACTGTGAAACAAACACACACACACACACACACACACTTTTCTGTGGTGAAGAGGGTGGTTTTTGTAAGGGATCCTCACTAAAATGCTCATTGAAAGTGAAATACTTCAGTTAAGAATTGATTTTAAAGGATCTATGAGAGGATCAGCTGATAGTAAATATTTTTGTCAGTATAAGTCGGGATTTATGAGGTAGTATCCTGTCACCTCTAGTTTTATAATAATGAAGGTGACTGTTTGTCGTTACACCACAGCACACAGTGAACCACAACAAAATGCATTCTCTGCATCTAACACACACACACACACACACACACACACACACACACCCCAGGGAGCGGTAATGAGGACGGAACCTTGCTCAGGGGTACCTCTGGGTAACCTGGTTTGGGATTCGAACCCACGACCTTCTGATCCTGGTGCCTAGTCCCTAAACCCTAGGCCACTGCTAAACTGCACAGATTGGCTTAACTTAAATATAGATGCCTTAAGAATCAGGAAACGTGACCATGGATTTAAAAAGAAAATGACACAACAAAATTGGATCTAACACTTTCACACCGTGCAGCTGTACATCCAGCACCCAGTGAGCAGTCACAGAGATGGTACCTTGCTCAAGGGTACCTCAGGGCAACTGGGATTCAAACCCAGACCTTCCCGTCCTGGAGCCTAGTCCCTAACCAATAGACCACTGCTGCCCCTATTCCCTTTCCTTCTTCTCACCCGCTTTGCTGATGAATCCGGATGCCTTGCTTTGAACATTTGACAGTGGTTTCCACAAAAATGACAGATTTAAAAGACCAAAATGTGTTGGAATATATTAAAATCCTTACATCTTATATAACATGTTTTATTACATCTTTATACAATTTTTTAAAAGTTGCATAGCACAATAGTAGATCATATATTAAAAACAAAACCTGGACTTGTACTTTCATGTTTTACTCTTTCCCCACTAGGAGAGAGAGAAACCTGCATTTGATAGATCAGACAGGGAAGGCCACCGGAATGCTCCACTTTATTGTATTTGTCGCAAACCAGACATCAATTGCTTCATGATGTGAGTTATTATTTACATTCAAACTTCACAAAAAATTGCAGTGTAACAAATAATGATAAAGTTTATACAAACGCACTATATGCTATTTGCTCTTGTATATACAGTGGCTGTGACAGCTGCAACGAATGGTTTCATGGCGACTGCATTAATATATCAGAGAAGATGGCAAAGACTATTAGAGTTTGGTTTTGTGAACAATGCCGCAGTGAGTGTTTGGTATTATATCTTAACTTACCCCATATGTAATCCATGGTCTTTATCTTTATTTCAGTTTGTTTTTGAACAGTTGAATATCTGTGCTTTCATAATTATCATGTCAGGTAAAGATGATTCTTTAGAGGTCAAGTATCGTCCCAAGAAAAGTCGTGAGAGAGATGCTGAGACAGAAGGAACAGAGTCACAAGCTGACACAGACACACCTGATTTTAAGAACGACCGCCGACGTGGGTCACGGGTAAGACAAAAACAAACAAAAGCTGACAGCCACTCCTATTTATGACTTATCTGTATATAAACATCAGTTTAGTTTTAGTCAGCAATTTCTTTAAAATTGACAAATCATGGAGATGCATTTGATTGTGAATTTAACATTTTGATCTAGCAGAACTGAACTTGTGTTTCAGATATGTTTGCAGGTGAAGCGCTCCGCACGAATGTGTGGTGAGTGTGAGGCTTGCCTAAGGACAGAGGACTGTGCACAGTGTGACTTCTGCAAGGACATGAAAAAGTTTGGGGGACCCAACAAGATCAGGCAGAAATGTCGTCTCAGGCAGTGTGAAGTCCGAGCTCGGGTAAGTGTCCTGTAGGGAGCAGTCCTGTGGCCTGCTGGAACAACTTGCTCCAGAATTCTTGGCTTTAGTAATGACTAATAGCTGCTGCCATGTTGCCCTCATACTCAAATCTCTCCGCTTATTTGGATCGTCAGTGTCACACCGTTTAGATTTATTTGGATGCAAGCTGAAGTACTTGTGTGTTTTGGTTTGTGATGCAGAAAATGCTGCGGGTGAAAGAGGATGAGTATTCTGTGTCTAAAAGTCCCCACCTGCCTCAACACGACTGCCCTCTGTCAGATGAGTACAGTGAGGAGGAGTTGGAGCTTTACCAGCAGTACCGTGCTGGCAGATATGGAGACCATGTATGTACTACTGATGGAGCAATGCGTTTAGATTGGCATGACAGTTGCTTTGGTTTCAAGTGCTCATGGGATTTGGGGTTTGAAGCAGCTGTTAATTTAAATAACCATTAGTTGCAGCCTTAGTTGTTTTAGCTACAGGGAAGGAGGCTGGTGTGATAGTTGTCAGTCTCATTACTGTGATGTATCTGGGACATAATGATTTCTAGATGGCCCCCCCATCCAGGTCTTGCTTAATTAAATTGCTTGCACTCCTGCAACATTCACAGTACATTGATTTATATAACATTCTAAAATTATTAATTTTTCTCCAAACTTTCAGCCTTACAATTAAAACCTATTTATACAACTTCGTAGGGGTTGTTGTGGTTAACGAAAATTAAGTTTTTTTGATGCTCCACACTAATAAAGCATATAGAGCTTTTTCAGAGGTTGGGTCAGACGTGTGTGTGTGTGTGTGGGTGTGGGTGTATGTGTGCGTGCCTGCGTACATTTGCATGTGCTCTTTCAGAGTTGGAATAGTGATGAGGATGAAGGATGCCTTGATGCTGCCATGCATAAGAGAGCTGTGAAGGTCAAACATGTGAAGAGGAGGGAGAAGCGATCTGAGAAAAAGGTTAATTACCTTCACAAATTTAAATACCATCAGAGGCCAGCAGTCTGTATGCATGTTGGCACAAAAAGGTGAGTTTAGAGACCATGTTTAACATAGACTAGTGCTTGTTAATTGACAAAATAAAATATGGGAAGCATCACTTAAGCATGATTCATAATAATAAATGAAAGCAAATACTATAGATAGACATCTTGTGCCAACAGTTATTTTTGCAGCCACATGTCTTTGGTTTCCCTTTTTATAACTTGTCTTTATCGAAGATTAATTTAATCTTTTATCTTTTATCAGAAGGAGGAAAATAAGCCCCGTAAGCACAAACCGAAGCAGAAGCATCGGGACAAGGTGAGGCACAATGAGAGGACAGAGGCCCGAGACAACTGCGGGGCCAGACAATGCCTCGGGCCAAGCTGTGTGGAGCCTGCACGACCCAATTCCAAATACTGCTCTGATGACTGCGGCATGAAGCTTGCCGCCAAGTAAGGCCAATATGTTTTTTGTACAGGAATTTTTGTCTTTTGATGGTGTTTTCTGTTTTTTGAAGTTGTTTTGATTACTATGTAGTATTGCCAAGCTGAATTAAAACCGTAGGCTAGAATATATACATATATTATGTGCTTAGTTATAAGAGAGTAAGTCATTACAATACATGCATATCAATCAACTGATCTTTTTTTTTTTTTTTTGTACTTCTCAGCCGGATCTATGAGATCCTCCCTCAGCGTATCCAACAGTGGCAGCAGAGCCCCTGCATTGCTGAGGAACAGGGCAAGAAGCTTCTGGAACGTATCAGGCGTGAGCAACAGTCTGCCCGCCTGCGGCTAACTGAAATGGAGAAACGTTTTCACGAGTTGGAGGGCATCATTGCTAAGGCCAAACAGCAAGTTGTGCAGCATGATGAAGAGGTCAGGGAGTTTAGAGAGTATAAAAAAATGATGCATAAATAATAACTGCTGGTTTATAGGCCTGTTTAAATGAGTTGGTGACTGGAATGAGTAGTCTTTTGAGGATAGCTTTTAAAAGCATCTTCTGTCCTAAGTGTGGACCTTTGTCCCCTGCAGGTCAATGAAGGAGATGATGATACGGACCTTCAGATTTTCTGTGTATCCTGCAGTCACCCGGTTAACCCCAAAGTGGCACTGCGTCATATGGAGAGATGCTATGCCAAGGTGAGGTGGACTGCTTGCTGTTTCTGTGTGTGTACATAATTTGTGAATGAATCAAAACACTGCAACAGTAACTTCTAAATTTCTAATTGAGAATCCTCTTGTCTTTCCTTTCTACTGGGACAGTATGAGAGTCAGACATCATTTGGGTCAATGTATCCCACTCGTATAGAGGGGTAAGTTAACCAGATTAGTTAAGAACACTCCAAGTGTCCTGAGCTGCTAAACCATTGGTTTTTAGCTTGAAGCACTGGTATGCCTCATGGGCATGGTACTTTATATTTTTAGCTTTGACTTGGTCACTAGATTGCAACTAAATAAATCACTTTTCCTTTGCAGTGCAACAAGACTGTTCTGTGATGTGTACAATCCTCAGAGCAAAACCTACTGTAAGAGGCTTCAGGTTTTGTGTCCTGAACACTCTCGAGATCCAAAGGTGAGTTATTTGCTCAGTAATTTATCAGAGCATTGTTGTTTAAAATTGTTTTGTTATAATTGTTATGGACTGGCTTTTGGCAGGTTCCAGCAGATGAGGTGTGTGGATGTCCTCTGGTTCGTGATGTCTTTGAGCCCACGGGGGAGTATTGCAGAGTGTCAAAGCGGAAGTGCAACAAGCACTACTGTTGGGAGAAGCTCCGCAGAGCAGAGGTGGACCTGGAAAGAGTCCGAGTGGTTAGTGTGCTCTAGCCTCCTCTCGAGCTCATACGTGTTTTTACTTATTTAAAGTTAATTCCATTCCACATTCATATATAAATTGGAGTGAAGCTAGTTCCATGATGGTTCCATAGTTTTACTGGTTAAAATGTAAGGGACATTAAAAATGTATTTACTTCAGGCCATGACATGCAATTTCTGTCTTTTTAGTGGTACAAGCTGGACGAGTTGTTTGAACAGGAGCGAAATGTCCGCACGGCCATGACTAATCGCGCAGGCCTGCTTGCTCTCATGCTGCATCAGACCATTCAGCACGACCCACATGCCACAGACCTGCGATCCGGCAAGGACAGATAACCACTGAGGTCTACCTGACAATTTTCATAGATGCAAAAGTGATCCGGTTTTAACTGTACAACACATAATTAATGAGTAAAAAATCAAAGAATATTCTGGATCCTTAAAAAGAAAGTTTAAAAATTCTAAATAAATTCAGAATTTAAATGCTTATTTCATTCTGACAGGAAGGGCATCCACCAGCATTGGACTTTTATGGATTATGTTCTTGATTATGGATTATGACGCCTGAAAATTAGCCTACTGGTTTTGGGGCTTGCTCTTACTTAAATTGAAGCAAATATAAATGTTTGGGCCCCTGCTCAAATTTTATGTGATGTAAATTTTTATGTGAAAAGTAAACATTCTTTACAGAGACCTTCTGCATATATGGAGTAGATGTGTGTTAAAATAATGGACTTTTTCCTCAGTATGTTAAACTCACTTATACAACATTCCACTTAACTGCAGAAAATGCCGTTTTAATTATTTTCATTTCATGACACTTTTGCGACAGATTTCTTTTAAGGTTTTAAAGTGAAATACAAAAGTCTCCGTTGGAGGAAGGAAAGGTCAGCTGTCATTAGTTTAGCTGTTTGGTTCCTTAAGTAACTTAAAACTTCATTCTAGAGTTAAAACTTCATTCTACACTCTCTGCTGGTTGGGTGTTGCTTTTTTGTGCATCATGTTTGTTTCTTCTTTGCATTTATTTTCTTTGAAACTCAATATATGTTTTATTATTGTCTTCAAGTAACTTTTGCACATTCTTGATCAGATCATTTCAGGTCAGCAGAGATTTTCCTTCAAGAGAACTCTTGCTTACGTCCTACTTCTACATAAGCAAGAGTTACAGGTTGCAGGAATCAACAAACTGTTCAGAAATGCAATTCAGTTGCAATTTTATTTTAGATTTGAAAAGTCCACTGCTGTTTTGTTAATGTGTCTGATCATTTTATGTAAACATTAATCACAAGCATATAATGTAAATATGCATAGAAGATTCACAGTTCTGTTAAACCTGTCCAGTTAACTCTGTCCTACTTTGACTACAAACATTACCATTTTCTCAGTGTCTGTCAGATTTGATATAATTAATTTACAAATGTACAATGTATGATCGGAATTAAAACAATATTACTTTGTTTGCTGTATATATGTGTTTAATAAACTTGCAAAAAAAGAGTGTTTGTAGCTAAGTTTATCTTGCTAAAATCTGCACCCACTGGGAAAGTAGGTTGGTCACTCTAAATTTAGCTGTCTGTTACGTAGAACCACGGGAATAATTTTCATTAGTATATACTTGTGTATGTTTGTAAATATAATACCCATAAAATGTGTAAGTGAGATTTCTTAGCTTTTGCAGGTGATAGGCATTATATATTTTTTAATTATACATTTTATTTTAATAATACATCATATCTGGGAACTGAGTTAGCCATTGCTTTATTTACTCCTCTGGATGAACAGTGTTAAGACTTTTTTTTTTTTCTTTCTTTTTCATTTTCTACTGTTAAGTCCTTATTCAAGAATGTAGTGATGATCAAACATTAAGGGCTCCCCCAGTGCAGCCACAGCCATCTGGTGGTGGGAATCTAACAGAGCTTAGTTGGCTTTGCTGTATTTTGTACATTATTCATTATAAGATCTCTATGATGACTCTATAATGAAACTTAAATGGCAGATGTGAATGCACAGATCACTGTTTATATAAAAAAAAAAAGAGGCAATGCTACCAGGTGAGAATAAAGTACTTCTATTGGCTTATTAACTTCTTTAATGTACTGTTAAATACCACAACCTATCGGGAAAGATATCAGAACCAGCCAGCCCTACTGAAAAAAAACTGGGATTGTCATTAGATGCTGTTTTCAGTTCCCTTCATTGCGGTAACTAGATACCAGATTAAAAGATGCTATGATTTGAGTGTGATGAGGATGGAGAGGAATGCATTTATTCAAAGGCTCAGGTTGGACGATTTGGAGACAAAGTCACAGAAAAGAGATTGCGTTGATTTGGACTTGGGTTTGGAGACAAGGAAATCTTATCCTATCTTGGGAAAAGGATGTCGAAGATGACAGGCAAAAGGAGTGAGGAAGGTCAAAGAGGGAGGAGGTTTATGGATGTGGCAAGAGAGGACATGCAGGCAATCAGTGTGAGGAAAAAGGTAGATGCAGAGAATTAGAAGAAATGGTAAATGAAGATCGGCAATGCCGACCCCTGAAGGAGGCAGCCAAAAGAAGGTTTTGGTCAACAAACAACAAACTGTCCATCAGTTTATGTTTTCAGTTCCTTTCATTAAGGTACCTTGATTTTCACACCTGTAACACAGCAGTTAAAGATGCTAAGATTTGCACAGAGACCGATGAGGATGGACAGGAATGCATTTATTAAAAGGCTCTGGTTGGACTTGCTGGGACTAGGCCCCAGGGTTGGAAGGTTGTGGGTTCAAATCCCAGACCAGTAGGTTGTCACTGCTGGTGCCAGATGTTTGGGTACCCACTGCTGCATGTGGTTTATTGGTAAAATGCAAAGAATGAATATTGTTGTGGTTTACCGTGCTGTTCTGAGTGTTCACAATGATAATACGTCACTTTCACTTCACTTATTGGAAGGTTGTGGGTTTGAGTCCCGGACCAATAGGTTGCCCTGAGGTACCCTTGAGCAAGGTACTGTCCTCAACTCTGCTCCCCAGATGCTGGATATAGCTGCCCCTTGTTGCACGGTGTTTTAATGGTAAATGCGAAGAAGCATTTTGTTGCTGTTCACTGTTTCTGCGCTGTGTTCACTATGACAAATGGTCATGAATAGTCACTTTATTGATTTAATATTCATTGATTTATTATGTATGTTGATTTATAACACGTTTGAATGATGCAAATCACATTAATAGTATTAAACAAGGGAATCTGCTTGTTTTTGCTCGGGTAGAGTTATAGCTACATATAGAATTCAACTTTGAACTAGTTTGCATGAAGCCTCATCACCTTTATAAAAAATTTTTTGTCTAATTTAGCTATGCATTTTCCTTTTTTTTTTAGCTGCTCCTTTCAGGGGTCACCACAGCAGATCATCCTTTTCTATTTGTTCCACACCTCTGCATCTTCCTCTTTCACACCAACGCCTACATGTGATCTGTCATTGTGAAACACAGCACAACGAAATGCATCCACTGCAGGTAACCCATGCACACAATGCAACAGTGGGCAGCCATATCCAGCACCCAGGGAGCAGTGATGGGGATGTTACCTTGCTTAGTGGCACCTCAGGGCAACCTAGGGGTCTGGGATTCGAACCCACAACCTTCTGATCCTGGGGCCTAGTCCCTAAACATTAGGCCAATGCTGCCCCATGTTCTCACTCATCACATCCATAAACATCCTCTGTGGTCTTCCTATTCTCCTCTTGTCTGGCAGCTCCTTCCTCAACAACCTTCTCCTGATATAACCCTGTCTCTGTAAATGTCCAAACTAACATAATCTTGCTTTTCTGTGTATCCAAATTTTCAGTCCTGTCCATCACTCCCAACACAAATCTCAGCATCTTTAACCACCTCCAGCTCCACTATCTGCCTTCCTGTCTGTGCCACTGTCTCCAAACTGTATAACATAGCTGGTCTCACTTACTGTCCTGTAAACCTTTCCTTTCACTCTTGCTGGTAGCCATCTGTCACAGATCACACCTGCCACCCATTCCATTCTGCCTGCAATCTTCTTCACCATTCTTCCACACTCCCCATTACTCAAAGATTAATAATCCTCCACCATCATCACCACCTCCAATCTCTGCATTCCTCTCTAAAGCTTATCTTCTCCGCAACTGAAGTGAAAAATTGTCTTTGTGAAACAAAGCACAGCACAGTGAGATGCTTCTTGCATTTAACCCATACACCCACGTGCAGCAGGGGAAAGCTATTTAAAGCACCCGGGGAGCAGTGATGGGGGTGATACCTTGCTCAAGGGTGCCTCAGGGTAACCTACTGGTCTGGGATTCAAACCCACGACTTTCCAGTCCTGGGTCCAATTCCCTTACCACTAGGCCACCACTGGCCCTCAAATAGCTACTCTCATTACAGGCCACAATGTCATCTGCAAACAGCAGCAGTACATTCTAGTTGTTCCTAAATGAGGCGTGATTAACAAAAAACATACACTGATCGTCGTTTAGCGTGCAGCTACACTCGGCGCTGATCGGGGTAGCCCTGCTTGTCTCCAGCACAGTCGGGAATGTGGCGTGGCGCTCTGCACATGCTCAGTAGCGCGCGGAAAGGCTCGCGGCTCGGAGGCGCGCGAGGGGCTTCAGAGCGGTAGGAGCGGCGCGCGCGCGCGGTGCTGCGCGGGGTTCTATGGTAAGAGTCCGTTTCACTGTTTTCAGCGAACACGCGAAGAGAGGCCGTTACCCTCCTGCTTTTAAATCCGCAGGCGGGCGCGCTCTCCATCAAATTCAAAAGCAAACGACCGTTAAGGGACGTAAACGAATAGTAAGAAGAAGAAAAAACACCCCGGCTGCTCCTTGTTTTTCCATTGAGCGGCCGCGTGGAGCGAGCCGGGCGCGCTCGGGGGAGGAGGGGCGCCGCGGACGAGGGGCTATGGCGTCAGAAAAGGGCCAAAGGATTTCAACCGCTCCTTCCCAGGCATTGTTTACACACGTAGTAAATAAAGTCCGGCAGCCCGTGTCCGTGAAGCACATCCGTGAAGCGGCAGCGAGCCGCCGCCCTCAGTCCTAATCGAGCCGCTGCCACACGGGGCGGCTTTCTCTGGATTTCAGTCACAACTCGAGCTGTAACTTCGAGCAGGAGGGGCTTTTTTTCTTGCTAAACTTAGTTGAACCGTATTCCGAGTGGGCTGAGTTGTCAGAACTCAGTCTCAGCAATGACTTGCTTCAAATGGGTGCAAAAAACTAACTGTACGAGAGCTGACAGCTCGGTCGCTGCAACACCAGAAGTTGTTAGCAGGTCACCTCCACCGCAGACCCCGCCGGCTGACCGCTTCTGCAGCAAAAAGAAACTGCTTTCGGTAACGTGTTCCTACTTTTGTTGTCTGTTGTGAACCAGCAGCATCACTGTTCAGCCGCCGCTTTAACGGGACGGAAGGGCACTCTTGGATAAATGTGTTGTTAGCATCGGTAGCTAGCCGTGGCTGTGGACGAAGGAGGTTTTGTGAGGAGAATCTGCTGCCTGACTTCAAACACCAGCTTCAGGTTTCGTGCTTAAACTCCAGGCTGGTGTAACTTCTAGCTCTGGGATCATGGTGTCAAAGTTCTTCAAGGAGGCAGGTAACAACTAAGAGAGCTTTGGTGTTTGTTATTTTCTTGGATTAATTGCTCACTGACAGTGATGGGCATAAAGAGGACAAGAAATTGCTCTTAATCCTGTACGTCCAACTGTCCAGACACAGTTGGTAATCTGTGAATTTTGCCACTTTAAGGTGCACCCATGTTTGACACCGGCAAATTGGCTATAAAACCTTAAAGCAGCTGCACATGAGCAAGTGTCAGAGGGGCAGGGGTGGGCGGCTGGAAGGGAGCCAAAATCAGAAGGTCGTGGGTTTGAGTCTCAGACCAGTGGACCCACCTGAGGTGCCCTTCAGAAAGAAACCCTCCCCAACTCTCCGGGCACTGGATACATGGCTGTCCACTGCTCCACTGTGTGGGTTAAGTGTAGAGAACTCGTTCAGATTCACTGTGTGCAGTGGTGCGTTCGTGATGACAAATATTCACTTTCACTTCACTTTCTCAAACCCCATGTTGCTTCGGGCTAATGGAGAGTTGTCATCTTCACAGAGTGATGCTTTGTGACGTATATATTCAGAAACTCCCATCCAACATCAGTACCTTCGTTCTTTAATGCTTTTATGACTGAATGCAAACAAATCCTCGCAGCAATGTTCCAGCATCTAGCATTAAAGCCTTCCCAGTAAAGCCGAGGTTGTTACTGTAAAGGTCCCATGAAGATAGATTGATTGGGCTGGCGCCTGCAAACGTTTGTGCATATGATGTTTTTCCAAATAAATATGGTATTTAGTGTAATGTTTCTGAGTATTATAATTCACTTACCAGGCTATGTGGTTCTGGCAAAGGTGTACTAGCCTGGGTTATTTGCTAAACATAGATCATCAGTAAACATGATTCACAACGAAAACATGTAATGGGTGAAATTTAAGATTTTATATAACCATCTAAGCAAGTTAGAGAGCAGAGACTACAATGGAAATTGTTATGTAATCTCAGATTTACTTAGAAAGTTTTGAACACCTGATAAGATGTCCCGTGAATGAACAGGCATCTTCAGGCCTTGTGTTTATCCATTTAAATGTCCTCCATTGCCAAATCCAATCAACAGTTAGGGGACATTTCTAGAATAGCTGGACGTTTTCCAGATTCAATCCTTTGTTTTATGATTTTTCACTTTAATGAATTCATTTGATCAAAAAATCACTTTCCAGCCAAGCTCTCTGTTACAACCCATGTCATGATGCTAATTTGGAATATATATTTTTCTTCACAGGATTTAGAAATCCCCAAATTCACTTACAATTTAGATTCAGAACTAGATTTTTATAAGGCAATTTATTTTCTTATATTCATTGGAGTATGTTTCTATTGTGGATCTGTATTGTAGCTGCACCCCTCTCTTATTATTTCTAATAAATCTGTGCACCTTGTGGTTTTACCATGGCTGGTTTTCTCACATCTAGTGCATTGCCATAGTAATGCCGCTGCATTGCAGATATCGAGATGGAGGCCGTTTTTATTGGCCTCTCTGTTCGCTCTGCTCGACTGGAATGCCATCACCATGGCAACCGCCCGTGGATTTTTTTTTTTTTTCCTCCTCCCTCTAAAAATTCTCCATCACGTTCCAGTCGAGCGTGTTGTGCTAGCCTCAGGCCTCAGGCTGTTGAAAGGGACTTCTTTTTAATGAGGATTTTTTAACATTGCCTTTTAATTTTTAGCATAGATTGAGTATTAGCTATTAATTGGTTGTTAGGGTTGACAGACATGTACTTTTAACACATGCTGAACCAAATAAGTGATGTTTTAAGTTAAGTGATTGGCTTAATTTTATTTTCTCCTTTTTTTACTCATACATTACTCCTTATCATTTGATTGATTCTCCTCAATTGTCAACAAAAAAACCGAATGTGTTGGGCTAAATGTCCCTGTATTTCTAGACTAATATTTATACTAGACTAGGGCAGTGATGAATGTAATTAGTTACACAAATGAGCATACCAGTAGAACTTCTGATGCTATTGTTGAAATGGATTTTTTATTTCTTTGTTATAAATAAGTGATTTACTAAAACATCTTTGACTTTCTCTGCAGCTTGAAATGAAGGCCACATGTACATTTCGCACGGACTGAATCCTGTTGCGACTAAAGGGATGTGAATCCCATCCTTGTTCTCTTTTTTTGGGATGAGTCCAGTTCCAGTCTTGTGAGTGTGACAGTGATGGATGCAATGACAGAAGAGTCAAAGGGACAGTTAGTGAATGAACAGGAGGAGACTAAGACAGGTCTATTGAGCAACTTGCCTGCTGTCAGTGTGGACGCTGTCTCGATTGTCACGGATTTAGGTGGAACTCAGGATGATCCGCCTGCTGATTGGCTCAAACCATTGGAGGACGACAGTGCTGAGGATGGCAATGCTGGTGTGCAGAGGGATAAGATGACTGAACCACATGTGAGAAAGGCCAGAGGTGGATGGTATGTACTTTTATTTTTTATTCTTTAAGTTTCTGTTTTACAGTTGTTATCTTCATAATTTAAAATACTTTTTATCATAAAAATGTTCCTGCACTAGTTAAATGTCAGTATTGAATTAGCATATTTTTTCTTATTTTTGTCAATGGCTGTATTTTTCACCTGTACCCATACCGAGGCTCAATATGTGCTGGATGTGCAATATGCAAATGAGTTGTTTAACTGAGTTGTGAGAGCATTCTGGCCAATCACTGATGTCTTACAGGCGGCGACAAAGGAGGCAGAAAGAAGTCTTGGATGATGACTGGCTGGATTGCCCTGACCTAGGCAAAGGCTGGAAGCGAAAAGTAGTTTTTCTACGTTCAGGCACCAGTGTACCCAGAAAAACCATGCATTATAAGAGGTAAAAGAAAAAGTGAATTGTTTAAGTTCTAAGCACTCTAAGCACTGAAGGTCCAATATCATCCTAATTGTTTCTCAAATATTTTCTCTCCTATGCTTTGGTAGTCCAAAGGGCTACCGAATTAGGAGTAAGAGGGAACTTAGCAGACTTTTGAAGATGGACTTGTGTCAGTTTGACTTCAATCAAGGAATTTTTGTGGATGGTGTTGTTACAACACAGGTAACAGTTGCACATTTGCAATCATTGGAATTATGCATTTTGTTAGGCCTCCACGTACAGTACTGTGCAAAAGTTAGGTGTGGAAAAAATGCTTTCAAAAATGGAAGTGTTAATCATTTATTTCCATTGATCAACAAAGTGCAGTGAATGAACAAAAGAGAAATCTAAATCAAATCAATATTTGGTGTGACCACCCTTTTCCTTCAAAACAGCATCAATTCTTCTAGGTACACTTGCACAAAGTCAGGGATTCTGTAGGATTATAGTCGGTGTATGATCAACCAATTTTACCAAACAGGTGCTGATGATCATCAATGTCACACGGAGGTTGAAACACCCCTCATGTTTGGAACAACCTGCCAGCCGAGTTCCTTCAAAAACTGTGTGCAAGTGTACCTAGAAGAATTGATGCTGTAGATTGTTCCAAACATCTTGGAGAACTAACCACAGATCTTCTGTGGATGTAGGCTTCTTCATATCCTTCTGTCTCTTCATATAATCCCAGACACACTGGATGATGTTGAGATCAGGGCTCTGTGGGGGCCAGAAGAACTGATGCTGGTTTGAAGGCAAAAGGTAGTAACACCAAACATTGATTTGATTTAGATTTTTCTTTTGTTCGCTCACTTTGCATTTTGTAAATTGATAAAAATAAACAATCATTATTTATATTTCTGAAAGCATTCTTTGTTTACAGCATTTCTTCACACCTGCCTAAAACCTTTGCACAGTACTGTAAATCAAAACAGTCTAGTCATATGCCACATTACAGTTTTGTGTGTTATAAATCTCAGCAGATTGTATCACTTGAATAGCACATGCATATGACTTTGAACATTACTGAACATCTTTTGGAATTAATGGGATGATCAGCTGTTAGCAATTAAATGACATGGTCTAGTTTGTGGCAACTGTGTAACAAACAGAGGAATGAAAAAGTTAGGGCACCCAAGATATTTAAGGTCCTAAGGTCTTAGACCTAAATGGGTTGTTAGGGCTTGTTCACAGTCATGAGAAAGCCCCACGTTATGCAAATTTCAAAGCTGTATAAATTCTCTTGACTCTTCAATTCCTGTCCTAAAAATAAGCAGTCATGGGCTCCTCTGAGCAGTTGCCTAGCACTCTGAAAAATAAAATAATTGATGCTCACAAAGCAAGAGAAAGCTACAAGAAGATAGGAACGGGTTTTCAGGAAGCAGTTTCTTTGGCCTGTAATATTTTTAAAAAAGGTGGAACGGTGGAGGTCAAGATAAGTTACAATAGAATATCTCAAAAGGCATAAGTGTCAGTTTTGCTATGGAATTTACAGTCTCCCAACCTAATAATTAAAAATATGTAGATTAATTTCAAAGGGGCAGTGCAGCCAAAGAATCTAGAATAATCAGAAGCCCTTTGCAAGGACAAATGGGCAAAAATACCCCTGACGGAAAGACTTTCAGCTGGCTACAATATATTTATAAGCTGTGATACTTGCCAAAGTGGGTGTTACTAAGTAAGTACTGACTTTTCGGGTGACAAAACATTTGGTTCAGGCCCTTTGGTTAATTTTTTTGGTATTTTGGACCTGTGGTACATTTTCATAGGTACCAACGTATCAACTTTTTTTTTGCAAAAGCAACCTTTGCATGCCACTGAAAAGTGAAAGTGACAGCCCTTGTCATTGCGAGGTCACAGCACAGCACACAGTGAATCATAACGAAATTGGACCTCTGCATTTAACCCATGCAAACACTGTGCAGCAGTGGGCAGCTATTGACAGCGCCCAGGGAGCAGTGACGGGGACAGTACCTTGCTCAGGGGTACCTCATGGCAACCTACTGGTGAGGGAATTGAACCCACAATCTTCCAATGCAGGAGCAACTCCCTAACCACTAGGCCACCGCTGCCCTTAACTGTAAATGTTACTTCTACAATTCCTGCAAAATGCATTCAAGAACTTTTCCCTAGTGTTGATTACTTTCCCCTGGTACTGCTCCACCTCAAACAGTAGAAAACTGTGTTTATTTTTTGTTTAATTTTTATATGAAGGTTATAATGACTTTCTCTAATGTATAAATGTTTTCCTTTATCCTGTGTGGTTTCCTTCAGCGGCGAAGGTCCAGTGCAACAGTGGAGGTCACACGTTCCAGCTTTTCTTTGTCCAGAGATGATATTCCAGATTGGAACAATCTTGCCACAGCCCCTCAAAGACCCCAGCTCCCCCCAAACTCGCTGCCAATTGATGGAGCCATGCCATCACGGTCAAACAAACCTCTCAGTAGTCCACCACAGCTCACCGAAGGTTCCTCATTCAGCCAACAACCCAGCCTTTCGCCCTCTCTAAGACTGGGGGACTTCTCATCTCAAATATTTGGCCAATTTGCCAGTACTGAAAAAGGCAGCAATACTTTACTCTCCCACGCCTGGCTGCAGTCCCCTCTTGCCCCTGTCAGCCCTACTGACACCCCAGAGAAAGACCTTTCAACTGACCTGTGTGCACTTAGAAGTTCCACAGGCTTCAATCTCATACTAGAGCCAAACACATCACTTAATGGAGGAAAGCAGGAGAATGGTATCAATCTTAAGTGAGTAACCTGCAACACTTAACACTATATTTTTTTTGACTGACTGGCATGTTTTATTTTATCTTTAATTTAGTCAATTGATTGAAACATTTTGAAAATCTAGCCTGTTATTCCTTCTCAGTCCTTTAGAGTAAACTTAAAATCCTAATAGAATCCATGATTTTCTCATGTAATCTTTGTTTCTCTGTAATCTTTTAAGTGATCTTTTAAGTCTTAACCACTTCTGCCATCTGTATGTCACTATGTACCAAGGTGGGGAAAGCTCCTATGTTTTATTTTTCCAATCCAATTATCTTAGTTAGAAGTGGGGAAGTTCTCATAGGGCTTAAAGCAGAGCTCTAGAGGTCTAGTGTTTTCCCTTCACTCTCCCACCATCCCCATCATTGATTAATAATGGCAGTCATCAGCTAATTTCCATCATCTGCACATACAATCAAATAGCTCCAGTCTGCAGCTACATACCTTATATGCACAATGTTTTTACATCCCAATGGATAAAACTATGTCCTGCTCTGAAACACTTCCTGTTTCATTTAAAGATGTTAAAGAAATGTTAAAGAAGAAAATCTTCAGATTTCTGGCTGCTTTTAATGTAGAGGTCTCTCATCATGATCATTAGAAATACAACAATTAGCCATTACATTAAAACCACCTGTTTATATGAAAGTGACTATTCTTGTCATTGTTAAACACAGCACGACACAGTGAACCACAAATGAAATTACTCCTCTGCGTTTTACCCATACACACCACACATGCAGCAGGGGGCAGCTAATGAAAGCGCCCAGGGAGCAGTGACGGGGACGGTACCAAGCTCAAGGGTACCTCAGGGCAACCTACTGGTCTGGGATTTGAACCCTTGACCTTTCTGTCCTGGGGCCTAGTCCCTAACTACTAGGCCACCGCTGCCCTCATGCCCATATGTAGGTTTGGGTTAGGTTGACAGGTGGTTTTAATATTGTGGGTGATCAGTATATGAATTAAACAGCTCAGTTGTCATTTTTGTCATTTTGTTTTTATATAATAATCTTGTTGTAGTGTTGTATTTTTACAATTTCTTTTATTTTTTTATTCTTTCAGTGGATGTGCAAAATGTGGTTGTGAATACCCTGGGATGAGTAGTGGAGAAGAGCCATTGTGTCCTAAATGCTCAAGTGTGTTAAGTTTATACTACTGCTGAATAATATACTATATTGTCCCAAATATTTTTCACCTGAACCTCGGTTTCATATATATATATATATATATATATATATATATATATTTATTTTTTATGCAATGACTCTTTTCTGCTTTTGTTTCTCCCCAGTGAGGAAGAAGGAGCATCCACCTCACATAATATTTAAGAAGGTAAGTGTTGAATTTTATGTAGTTGCTCATACTTTTCCATTTTTATTTATTATGTATATGTATAACAAAATGGCAGCACTGTTTGCAACACTCCTCGTATTATGATTACATTCAAACTTTTAATTTGTTCAATAATGATTGATGAGTGTGGTATTATACATTTTTTGTGCATGTTTTTGAAACTTTGGAAGTTTGTATAATTAAAATTTGGAGTCTTTTTTTTCTCTACTTCTGAAACCACCAACATAATTAACTTTGACAATGTAAAGCTCTCTGTCTGGAATTATTTTTATTCTTGGAAAAATGACTTCTGGATAGAATTTACAGTGCAGGTAGAAGATTTTGTGTTTTCATGAATTTACACACAATACTCCACAATTACAAAACAAAAAACTATTTTTGGAATGTTTTGTTATTGTATTGACCTTGATCAAATTGTACACCCTCAACCAGGTTGCAGTAACTCATGTTTTCTTTGGGTCATTGTCTTGTAAACTTTGCCCCAGTCCTGAGCACTTTCTTCACCCAGTATTACTTTTTATTCTCTACATCTGTCTTTTCCTCTATCCTGTCCCAGTCCCTGTCTCAGGGAACATCCCACTGCATGATGCTGCCACCACCATGTTTGGCTGATTAGGTCATGCTTCATGCCTGGTTTCCTTCACACACATTCGTGGGAACTGTGGCCAAATAACTCAAACTTTCTTTGATTTGAAATAAGGATTTGGCTTCTCATGATTGAAGTGTCATTAAGGTGCTTTGTGGCAAAATCACTTCAGGCTTTTTTTGTGCTTTTTAGAGAGCATTAGCTTTCATCTCTCCACTCTACATTTAAATCCTGAATGGTGCAGTGCTGCAATAATGGCTCTCCCATCTCCACAAAGAAACTGGATCTCATTCATATGGACCTATAGTCTCTTGGTTACCTGTTTGACTAAGGCCCTTCTTCCCTGATTACTCCTCCATTGTTTGCTTGGGCAAACAGATTAGGAAAACAGTTGGCCCAGTCAGGTGCCTTGGACCGGCATTCTTTCAGTTGCCACCTTCATCTCTAACCATTAGGCCACAGTTGCACTGCCACCAAGGACCTCTAATAGCGTCAGGATGCCTAAGAACTAAAATACAAGTGTCATAAGGATCTGACTACATATGCAAACAGGACAGTTCAGCCTTTTATTTTTAATACATTAACAAAATACCCCAAAAAACTGTCCCCTTACTTTGTCATTCTGGAGTATTGTTTTAAAAATACAACTTTTCTTTTCAATCTATGCACGTCTGAAACATAAGAAAAGCTGCTGTTTAATTAATAGTTGTTTATGTTTATATGCATATGAATTTGGATTCTAATTGGGTGATTTGACTTCTCCCGAGGTTGGGATAGATAAGTGGGTGGTTGGGGAAAAAGCAGATAACTTCCTGGTGAGTATCTTCTAGAGGGTACTGGCTAATTTGAATGGCACAAATAAAAATATAAAAATTCTATTGTCATAAGTTTGAAGGGCAAAGTGCAGAATTTTTTTTTTCCAGAAAACGAAGATGCCTACCCTAGAAGAAACATTTAACAAGAAACATCTGACTAATGTGAGTACATAAGAAGAACAAGCTCTTTTTACAGCAATCATAAAAGCATTAATAAATAAAATTATAATTGTGAACACTTAAACAGTAAAGACAGCAAATTTTATACTTGATACATTTTATTTATAACAGTATGAGTTATATTGAAGAACAGGCCTGACATGGGATCTTAATGCAACCTCAGTATGCCTTGAGGAAGCAAGTTGACCACATTCAGAGGTGTGACCCCATTAATTTAGCAGTGTGCTCAAATGTGTGGAGATATCTAGCTTGTGGGTCCTTCAGGCATAACCACTTTCTCAGCCAATTAAAAAAAATATCACATTTGTTTCTTACAAACAGAAATTATTTAGTCCTTCACACACATTGGTGTGAACTGTGGCTTTAGTGCTGTGCAAAAGTTTCAGGCAGGTGTGAAAAAAATGCTGTAAACAAAGAATTTAGAAAGAAAGTGTTAATCATTTATTTTCATCAATCAACAAAATGCAGTGAATGAACAAAAGAGAAATCTAAATCAAATCAATATTTGGTGTGACCACCCTTTGCCTTCAAAACAGCATCAATTCTTCTAGGTACACTTGCACACAGTTTTTGAAGGAACTCAGCAGGTAGGTTGTTCCAAACATGACTGTGTTTCAACCTCCGTGTGACATTGATGATCATCAGCACCTGTTTGGTAAAATTGGTTGATCACACACTGACTATAATCCTACAAAATCCCTGACTTTGTGCAAGTGTACCTAGAAGAACTGATGCTGGTTTGAAGGCAAAAGGTAGGTAACACCAAATATTGATTTGATTTCGATTTTCCTTTTGTTTGCTCACTTTGCATTTTGTAAATTGATAAAAAATAAACAATCATTATTTATATTTCTGAAAGCATTCTTTGTTTACAGCATTTTTTCACACCTGCCTAAAACTTTTGCACAGTACTGTATGTTACCATTTGCCAAATGAGTGGAGAAGAGACCTCTGATCACAAGTGGTTACTTGAGATGCATATGAAGACGAATTCTTTTACCAGTTGTGAATAGACGGACTCAGATATGTCCAGTTGTGATCGGATCTCCTGAGACATGTTAATTCTAGGTGTGAACATGCCCTCAGGTATTGCCAGAAACATGTTTAATAGTCCAGAATCAGCAGAGCTTTATATGATTAGGTGAAAGAAATCGCTGCATTCTCTGGTCGTTATTAACATTTATTTGTCATTTTTAGAGATCACTCACGTTGGAAACCAAACAGGAAATGGAAAAATGTAAGGAAATTAATAAGGTGAGATTTTTGTGGCTGCATATTGCTTTAAACCCATATACAATTTCTGAATTTTCTATGTCTGAAAGCTGTTAATCAATGTGAAGTCTATCCTTTGCACGGCATTAAATATATATGCGCATTGGTCTTTGGTTACCTTTAGAGATATCATATCATCTTTTGTTATAATTGAATAAACCAAAAAAAACCCCAAACCAAAAAAATGTTCAGTCATAAAGGTTAATGTTTTGCTTATCTGACAGCAGCAGGACAGTGAGGATGATGACTTTGTGCCAGATTGGGGCGATGAGGATGATGATGACGATCCAGAGGCGAGTATAGAATCACAATACAGAATTCTTTTTCTGATTTTAAGCTTCCTGTCAGTGTCACTGAAATGTTGTACTAGTAATATGAAATGTCATACATTTTAAATGTTTAGCTTTTACCTTCGAAGTCAAATCTAGCATAAAAATTTATTTAGTTATTTATCCTTGCTTTTAAAAATGTAGCCATTAAAAGAAAAGAGTATTTTAGAGCCAAGATTAAGTAAGACTGCTATCTTGTTCCTTCATGCCCTCTCTCTGTTCCTCCCTGTGAACAGTTCGGGCCAAAGAAACGCAAACGGCGAATGTGTGGCCAGTGTAAGGCCTGCCTTAGAGACCAGGACTGTGGCAAATGTGATTTCTGCATAGACAAGCCTAAATTTGGTGGTGATAACAAGAAAAGGCAGAAATGTCGTTTTCGCCAGTGCCAGTTTCACTCTCGCCTCCAGGTAAACATAATTCTATGGCTAGTAGGATTTCAGATTCAAGCTTGTTTAAAAATTAAGTGCCGAATATCTTTAATGGATATAATAGTTTAAGAGATGTAACCGGGCATAATTTATTTATTAATTTTTTTCCCTTTGCTTGGAAAATTTTTCTTTTTTCAGTTTGTTCCTAATACACTGACGCGCATGACATTGATTATCTCATTACAGTGTCACCTGTCAGTTGGGTGGGATATACAGCTATATATAGCATTTTTGAGGTTAATGAGTAGGAGGCATGAAAACAGGAAATATAAGGAGTAAAAGGCCAAATTGTGATGACTTGAAGACTAGATCAGAGCATCTCCTAAATGATAGATTTTGTTTCCAGTATGCAGTTTTTGGTGCTGACTAAAATTGTTTTAAGTTTGGACAGCCAGCAAACTGATAATTTCTTGGGCACCAAAGACTCAGTGTTGTACTTGAAGAGTAAAGACATTTCAGATTGCTGTATATGGGCTGCAGATCTTTCAAAGATCCCATACTGATCCCTTTCTGCTACTAAAAGCACCAACAATGGGCATGTGAGCATCAGACATAGAACATGGAGCAATGGAAGAAGATGCCCTGGAAGAAGATTAATCTAATTATTTTTATTTTATTATTTTATTTTTTTTACATCATGTGGACAGTCAGGTGTGTGTCCCCTAAATGGGGTAGAGACGGCATCAGGATGCATTTTTGATAGAGGAAAAAAGGAGGCAAGCTTATAATTGTTCTGCTTGGAAACCTTGGGTCCTGGCTTTAATTGTAGATGTTACTTTTACACATGGCAACTATTTAAACATTGTTGCAGGCTAAGTACATCCCTTAATGCACTCTGCCACACTACAGAAATTGTTCAGGAATAGTTTGAGAAACATGATAGTTTACTAGGCTTGAAATTCTCTGCAACTTGATCTGATTAAGCATCTGTGGGTTGTGTTTGACAAAGTAGTCCAGTCCATGGAGGCCCCACATCACTTCTTACAGGTCTTAAAAAATGCTGCATTCTTGGTGGCACATTTCATCATTAATAAAGTTAGGTTATGAATGAATTTGTTTAATAACAAACCAAAGTATTACATAATAAATTGTTTTAAAGTTTCTTACCTCAATGTTTCAAATGTTTTTTAGTGCTGCCTATAATTTAGATATAAATTATATTATGACTCAATGACATGAGCAGCTGCTGCTTATGCATGGCTCATACACACATCACACCTCTAAATGGTACAGCAAGCAGCAAGCAAGTTCAACAGACATAAATTAATGGTCAAGTCCATCACTTTTACTTTATTTTTGAATGTTTTGCTTTTTTACTTTAAAGCAAAACATTCAAAAATGAACAATGAACATTTTAAAGCCCACTGCTGCACTGATCTGTGTGAAAGCTTTGATTTATTGGTGTGATCACTGAAATTAAAAGAGAGACATTCTGTGTCGCTTGTGCCACTCAGAGGAGGTAATTGTGAGAGAGGTCTTACAAATTTCAAGAAATAAATGGAAAGGGATGTATACTTAATTCAGATTGATTAGTCAAGGATGTTAGAAGACAACTAGGTGTTTTAAATGTGATAGATTAACACAGGCGTCAGTGTGGGGGATTACAGAAGAGTTAAAATTGCTTCAATATCTGTTTTAAGATTGTATACAAATGAATAGCACAGTCATGCAATTTGCTCCTGCTGTGCACATTACACATTTTACATTCAGTATGCCGCCATATAGTAGCGATTCGGTATTTTCTCCATATAATCCTGTTCTATTTGTTGTCCATAATACATGGATACTGTCTCTCTCTGTTGATCTTCCTCACCTGGTACTCTAGACATGGACAATTAAACACAATAAACGCGTGAACTTAGTGGACAAGGATGAAGATGAAAATGCAGATGAGAAGTCGGATGAGCTGGGAGGTAGAAGGCCCGGCAGACCAAAGAGGCAGAAAATCAGATACCTCCCATGGGAAAACAACTTGACGGACAATGAAGATGATGATGATGATGATAATGGCTATGAAGAAGAGCGTCCCAACAGGAAAGAACAACAGGCTAGAAGAAGGAAACTGAGGTACAAATTCAAGCAAGAGGAAGACATTGAGATTGACAAGATGGGTGAGCCTGAGATTGGGAAGAAAGGACGAGATGATTTGGAAGAGGTAATTTCACAGTTCAACACCATATAAAATAACTGTAAAAAGGCAGAACATCAGGGCAATCTCATATTAGGTTGAGCAACCTTTTATAGTTTGTTTGATCTGGCAGCAGTAGCAAAGAAAGAATGCGTAAATTATGGATAGTCAGTTTAGAGCTTGATTGCTTCTGCTCATCTTTTCTGTTCTCACAGGCCCAGTTTGTTGTATGTGACGATGGCAAAAATGTTTTTTACGAAGAGTTCTACTCAAACAGCTGCACTCCGAGTGCTCAGTTTAGAAACACACCTGAAAATGTTTTGGTAAAAACCCTAACATTTTCCCTTGTTTTGTTTGTTTTTGTCCCTGAAGTCAGAAATTGTTTTAGGCTTAAGGCTTATTAAGACTGGTGTATGAGAGCTCTTATTTATGCATCCTATACAGAGCAGTGTTTTCTAAAAGAGCTGTGTTGGGTGTATGTGTTTCTTGATGAATTATTTTGTTGTTGATGATGATAACTGTGATGTTTGTGTGTAAACTATACTGTTCTGTCTGGTTTAGAACAGCACTGTGGAGAGCAGTGGAGGTCAGTCAAGTATGATGGAGCCCAGCCAGCCTCTCCAGGTGAGCTTCTTTACCTGAGAGTACATTCATGCTCCACCCGTCATTCATTTTTTATCATTTTGGAGTGAAGCATGCATTTAACCTTTTTTCTCTCTGCCTGTGTGTTACACTATGTCTATGCACCAATCTGATTTTAGGATTGGGTCTGCTCTCTATCAGACTTGCCTGAGGGCTCCATAAAACTGAGCAGCCATGGCCCCCTACAGTTAAATGTAGTTCTGCGCAATGCTAGCCCTCAACAAGGCCACAACATCTTAAGGAGCAATGTACAACTGGGTGAGGCATTGAACAAGAACTGGTTAGATCTTATCCAGGTGGAAACAGCCATGCCAGAGGTCATTCCAGCACCACAGCCTGCACCAGAGCCTCTGGACAATGTGCCTGTTGTGAGTTTCAGCATTTTTTTGTGTGTCTGCTACAGAACTTTTGTGAATGCTATATAAGCACAGGGGCAGAGGTTAGCACTGTTGTCCAACAATGAGAAGGTTCTGGATTTGATTCTCAGCTGGAGCGGCTTTGGGCCTTTCTTTCATTTTCTTTTCATTTTTTGGGTTTCCTCCCATAATCTAAATACATGCTCATCAGGTGGATCGGACATACTTAATTGCCCCGTGAATGAGTGTGTTTGCCTGCTTTCCTTGTAATGCACTGGCGACCTGTCCGATGTGTTTATCTGTCTTTGGATGTTACATGCACTAGGCATAACAAGCCTCAAGAAGCATACTGGACAATACTCATTTTGTAATGTTTTTCACCAGTATGAGAGCAAATATCATGAATTAATATTCACACACAGATCTTTAACTGAAGATGCTTTTCTTCATTAGAGATTTTGTATTTGTGATTAATTAGTTTTAACCCTGAATGATTGTTTGGTTTCATGTTTCTTGTCTTTTAAGCAGATAGCACAGGTCTACACCTTCGGAAACCTTACAGAAAATGACCCTACACAGGACCCAGGCCTGTTGGAGCTGCTGACTGCCCTTCGCCGCACTGCACTACCAGCCCATTGGGTAGGTGTGATGGCCAAGGGTCCTCTCCTGCAGATCTTCCAGTGCTTCAAACTCTCTCCTATGGCAGACACAGTGCTTCAGATTGAGGCAGATTTCCACTACCAGATCAATGTCCAGAACCAACCACTTCTACTCACACACCCCATCTACGAGCGCCATCCACAGCGTCTCTCCTCTGTCAGCCTGGTGGTGGCATTGCTGGTGGACCTTGAGGATCAAAGTGTGTGTCAAGGCTACCAGAGTTTTGAGGCACATGTGCGTCACGGGCCGCTGCTCTGTGCCCGTGCCGCACTGTGTGAGCTGCTCATCCCACAGGATGAAGAGTGCTGTGAGAAGTGCCTGCTTTCCACTGAGGCATAAACGCTAAGTGAGAAACAAATACTACGGCACTTTAAAGTGGTGCTTTAGAGGGGAAGGTCCAAATGGCCAGGACCAACCCACAGACTGTTATATTGTGTAATACTGACAGTGAGAATACACAAACTGGCATCATGCTCAGTTTCTTAAAGGGTTTTATTTAAATTCCACGGTAGTGTAATTATTTGTGTTGAAGTATAAGCTATTCCAAAACTCAAGGTGGCAAAGCTTTTAAAGTTTTGTGGTCATTCAAAAGTTCTCCACAGCTGTAGGCTGCAGCTGCATAGATGATATTCATCTTACTGTAGTTGTGCTTGCACCTTCTGAAATATTCCCCAGCGCAGATTTCCCCAGGAGCTTTCTGGACGTTTAAAAGAATTTTATTTTTTTATTTATTATTAAACAAAAATGCAACGTGTCTTTAATAACATGTCACTTGTGAGGTGTTGCTTCTTGAAGTAAACATGGAGCTCTTCTTGTTATAATGGTGCTTTTTTTTTTTTTTTTTTTTTTTACGTTTTTTTTTTACGTTTTTTTTTTTCCTTCCTCCTGGTTGACGGAACTTTCTGTAGCAACATCTTTACCAGGTCTCTAATAAGGAAGCCATCAGAAGACCAACAGTAGTAGTTCCTTGCTTCCATCCAACCTATTCTTTTTGTTCTCTCTCAGAGATGATGTGGAGAGAGTAAGGAAAGTTATTGGTGTTAACTACCTCTTAGAGGTCCTTTGGACCAACATTTAGTTTCAGCCATCACTGGTGTCCAAAATCTCCATATCAGCTTCAGATGTTAAATTAGTCTTTTAAAATAGCAGGTTCTCAATATTTGATTGGTGCAAAAAATGTTTTTTGTAATATTAATATTCGTTGAGATTTATAATAGGATATTTTTTTGGATGCTACTGTCTTTAGCTACTTCGCTGTTGAATCTTCACATAATGGGGAAAAATGAGAACAGTGCAGAATATAACTTCATAAGTTTTTCTAGCATCTCTTTTAATCAGTGGCAGTCTTGTGACTGTTATCCAGAATTGATAACGTTTGGTCTTGTTTTCTGGGTGTTTTTTTCACAGTGCTCTTTAATACTAAGATGAGAGCTATGAAACATGCTGCTTCCTAAATAACCATAAGTAATTATAATCACCTTAAAGAAAATCTCGTCCAGAATTATTTAAGGTAAAAGATTGTGTTTCAGTGGTTTAGGCTTCTGCTTAAATTTACCAGTGTAATTCTGTGCATCAAAAATTGGATTTAGCTGTTAAGCTAAAAGTTGTTAGCTTTCTTAGGTTACCTTTGCTGTTGAACACAAGCAGTAATATACACTATATTTATTTTAAAAGCTTTTTAAAAGGAGCTGCTCACTTTACCAGGTTTTCACTAGCAAGTTTTAGACTTGCAGTCGGTGCTCAAACAATGCAGGTAGTCTTGGGATGGTTAGCATCATTACTGGAGCATTAAAGCATTGCGCTGTTTAGAGCTAATGCATTTTTTTTTTTTTTTTACTTGATCCCTCTGCTGTATCCAGAGCGTACAATTAATTGCTGTAAAGAACAGATTCCCGCCGCTTACAAAAGACAGTGCTTAAAGAACACATTGCACATTGGCTTCTATTGTGTGTTAGGAGTCATCTGTTTTCTGTACACTGTGTGCCCAATAAAGTGAGTATTTTGATCACATCATCATTTTTATGCATATATTCCAATTCCAAGCTGCATAAACTTTAAGCACATCAGGTGATGTGTGCTTGAGTAATGAGGGAAGGTGTGGCCGTGGCTGTGAATGATTATTAGGCAGTTTCTTTTCCTCAGGCAAAATGGGCCAAAAAAAAATTGTGAAAAGTCTTTCAGAGAACCATCAAATGATTTGTTGCAAATAGTCCACAGGGTGGCAAGTAGCATGTTGAGAAATGAAGACACAAAATAACTGCCAAACATTTGAGATGACTCAAGTGTGAAGCTTCCAGGAACCCATGATCCTCTTGATGTGCTGTCATATGTCAGAACTGAACCTACCTGTGTGGTAGGAAGTACAAGGTGTGTCAAGAAGTACAAGGTGTTCAATGTTCAGAGACATGGTCTAGGTAAGGAAGACTGACCACCACTGAACAAGACACAAAGGTTGAAACATGAAGACTGGACCAAGAAATCTCTCAAATTTTTCAAAGGTTTAATGGACTGATGAGATGAGAGGGACTCTTGATGAGCCTGTGGATGGATCAGTAACGGGCACAGAGCTCCTCTTCCACTCGGACGCCAGCAAGGTGGAGGTGGGGTACTGATATGGGCAGGTGTTATTAAAGATCAGCTAGACCTTTTTGGTTTGAAAGTAGACTCAAAGTCAGCTCCAAACCTACTGCCAGTTTTTAAAAGACACTTTCTTCAAGCAGCAGGAAAATGTCTTGCACCTTTAAGAAGATCTTGATTTTTCAGCAGGACGATGCTCCATCACATGCATGGAAGTTCTCCACTGCATGGCCAGTAAAGACCTTAAAGATGAAAGAATAATGATAATGGCCCACTTCCTCACCTGACTTAAACCTTTTTGAGAATTTGTGGACCTAAAACAGGAGATTTACAGGGAAGGTTAACAGTCCATCTCTGAACAGTGTCTGGGAGACTGTTGTCGCTGCTGCACAAAAAGTTGATCAACAGATCAAGAAACTGACTGACTCCATTAACGGAAGGATTATGACTGTTAATGAAAAGAAGGGTGGTTATAATGATCACTGATTGTTCTTCTTTTTTTTCGTAAAAGTTGATTTGTCATTTATTCTCACTTTAACTCTTTAAAAACGGTTTTCATTTAGTTGTGTAATTATTCTGCAAACTAATAGTTGTCTAATGACTGCATATATATGTATCTCCCTGAGAGTGTTCAGACTCACATTTCCTTTGTAAAACATTCAGGTTTCAGGGGGTTTTAATATTTTGGATTGACTGATAGCACTGGATTTGTTCCAGATTAAAATGAATCCTCAAAATATTCACTTGCCTAATAATTGTGCACACAGTGTAAAGTGAAAATCTGGGAAATGGTTGTATTTGGTATCTGGCTGTTCTCTGTAGAAGGGGCAGATATCAATCACATTGAATACGCTTCACCAATCTGTGGCACACCAAATTCTCATTATCATCCAAGTTGTTGATGAGTTGAAGAGATCAGGAAAGATGCCGATCTGTGCTGTGCCCTCTGGAAATTGCTGGTTCTGTCTGCTCTTGTGAAACATGTCTCAGCATTTGAGAATCTGCTAAAGATTTCTGACTCATAACAATGCAACTCTCCCATCAGGACATCAAACCAGTTCTCCATCCACTCCCAGTAGGAGACAGCAGAAGTAATATATCATATTGTGTAAGCTTCACAAGGTTAAGCGTTGTTTCTCATGGTTTCCTTGTTTTACTAAACTCCCCTGGTTTCATGGCCTTTGATTTGTGAAACATGGAACAGCACACCATGTTTCAAGGAAATTCAACCTCCGCTTTTCACCCATACACACCGTGCAGTGGGCAGCTATTTAAAGCGCCCGGGGAGCAGTGATAGAGACAGTACCTTGCTCAAGGTCTGGGGTTCAAACCCACAGCTTTCCAATCCTGGAGCCACTCCCCAGGCATATGACAGAAAGCAGCATGATACATCTATTGCACTAGTTTAAAGTCCCCTACATATACTTTAAAAGTTCTGACCTGTTATGTTGTTAGTTATGTTTTATTAAAATGTAAAATACATAAGTTAAGCCAGTCACCATTATTTTGAGCACTCTGAAGCCTTTTTTTTACTACGGGAGGATACTAAACAGACTGTAAAATATATTTCTGAGGTTCATTTAAAAGTTTTAAAAGGTTCTATGTCAAAAATGTTGTCACTGGAAATGTTTAATGTCTGAATGTACTGTAGCCTACTGTATGTATTTAGTGTTCTACTCCACTACCACTGCCAAAGTCTGTTTTTAGAACATGCTGTAAGGTCATTTCTACAAAAATGCATTAAATGCTTTAGTTTACTACAATGAGCTTTCATTTACCTTTAAAGTGACTATTTTCAGCAGCCTCGCTGTTCCATTGCTGTCCACAGGAAGGTGCTGTGTTCTGTTTAAGGCTCTAAATTGAGCTTGTGGTTGAGTCTGACTGAGCAAAAGTGAGTGGCAGCACCAGGCAAAGCCACAGATACAATACATAAGGCAAATATGTATTTGGTAGGATTTAGAAACAGTGTGTTCCTTGATTTGTATTATTTTAAAAACATAGTAAAGACTAATATAACCTCTGAATTTAAAGAGATTAATACTCATAAAAAAGTGAGAAATACATATTCAAATAGTGCATGTTACTTTTCTTGTCATGGGTAAAATGACATTAAAAAAAGGTTTTTAGGGTTTTTTAAGGTTTTTAATTCTATTGAAGATGCCTGTGAACCCATCAGAGCTGTTGGTTGAAGCTGTACACAATTTTTTTATCCTCTGGTGGTTAAGCTCATGTTTTCACACTCTCAGACTGAACAAGCTGCTGCGTTGTTTGCAACTGCTGTCTTAGTTGTGATAATTTAAGAATGAAAAAATCTTTACTATCTGACCAACTGTTTGCTCAGTGAGTGCAGGGCTGTTTTTGAATGGCTGTGCTGCATTCATCCTCTGCAACCTTTAATCTCTGTGGATTATGGCTACTGATGTAACCCATTGCATCCCACACAGATGGGGGACGGGAAGTAAGGTAGGGGGTAAAACTGGGGCAGAAAACACTGAGATGGCATGAGGGGAAGAGAAATTGAAGCCAAGGTGCTTCATTCTGTAAACACGTATAAAAGGATGCATGAATGAATGGAATGGTAGGTCAGTGGTTCAGCAGCTTCTCTTCAAGCATCTAATTGTCCCAAATCTCTGCCCTTCAGGCTTTCAATGGCACAATACCACAGTGGGGGTTGTTGGGAGAAGCCGATGCAACGCATGCTGTTTTCATGCTGCTTTTGAGTAAAAAGCATGGGCTAAAAAACACATGCATTAGGAGAATCAAGTGGCTAGTAATTTCCCAGGTACATCTACACGCTACCCCCTTTTTAAAATCTGTACATATCCATAAATTTGGAGACACACACCCCTCCAGTGTTACTTATAAGTCTTTGTTGTTTTTACTGCAGTCCAAGCCTCTAATCTTCTGGGAAGATAGAACATTGCTGTGAGGATCTGATAGTATTCAAAAACATTCGTGTGGTTCATCCAAAAGATACTGAGTGGCGCTCAAGATAATGCAAACTACCCAATTCTGGGGGCTTTGTACCCCAATTGCCAGTGCTTTCATTTGCCAGAGCATCCCATCTTTTTAGCAAAGCTTTTCTATGGAGGTTTATGGATGACAAGTGGTGTGTGTGTGTGTGTGTGTGTGTATGTGCCCCAGTTCTCCAGGCTTGGTTAGGGGGGTGGGGTGACAGGTCTGATAAGAAGTCAGTGCTTTACTAAAAAGTGATGATGATGATTGAACAGAAGACACTGACTTCCACACCTGTACCTCAGTGCAGGACAGAAACCTCCAGTGATTTGGGTGCTGCACTGATGGAGGGCAGCTTGAACTGCTCACCCACGCCTCATCAGGCTGCTTAGAAGGTAAAACCCAGAGCATCTCATCGGGCCCTCATTCCTGCCCCAACAATAACAACTCCCATCAGCATCACTGCCTCCAACGCAGAGATCAGGGCACAGAGACGCTGCAGGACCTGCAAACCGCTCGGCACACCCCGATCTCTCCTGTGTGGATATGCACGTGCTGTTTGCATAATAAATAAACAGAAACCCCCCTCCCCCCCCAGCAGCGCCATCAAAACCCTGCAGCGGCTCCACCGACCCGAGCACCTGCAGAACCGCTCGCTAACACCCATCCCCGCCACCGTGCACGTGCTGTTTACACCAATAGCAAAACGGGGCTCAAATCTTCGCGATCGCACGCGCGCGCGTTCACCTGGAAACGCCCTCGCAGCGCGCGCCTCTGTTTGCAGGCGCCACATGGTCAGTGTGCGCGCGCGCCGCGCTCGCTTTCAACCATCCGAGCGCTTTGATCACGATTGGCACGTGCGCGTTTTGTTATTATTATTGTTGTTGTTTTCTGCAGGTCTGGGAAACACAGACTGAAGTGGATCTTCGGTCTGACAAGGTTTCTCCCAGTCCGATCGTGGAGGTGAACGCAAGATTTTGAGGGCGTCGTCTCAGGAATCTGTGCTTTTGTGTGTGTGTGTGTGTGTGTGTGTGTGTGTGTGTGTGTGTGTGTGTGTATTTTTCTTCGGAGAATACCGAGCAATAAGAAGTGACCAAAGATCTCGATTCAGGTAAGTCAATTGGACGCATTGATGTACACTATGCAGGCTTATTACTCTGTGAAGGAGTACTTACAGTGTGTGTGTGTGTGTGTGTGTGTGTGTGTGTGTGTGTGTGTGTGTGTGTGGCGTGTTCTTGCTCTGGCAGATTTAGCACTGCAGTTCACCCTTCATGCTGTGTTAGGTGGCTGATAGAAATTTGTTGGGAGTAAATAAATAAATGGGAGTAATATTGAAAACTAGCCCCTGCCCTCCCTTCTGTGTTTTGGTCTGAACTTCTGGGCTGTCACACATACAGACACACACACACACACACACACACACACACAAACACACACACAGGAAAGCCCATCAAGGCTTGGCTGGTCTGGATGCCATACACACCTTAGCTGTTTTGTGCCAAACGGAGGTACAATGGAGCTGTCAGACGCACCCAGCCTGATGCTTTAGTGCAACCAGTTTTACTCTGAAAGCACAGCCTTTGAAAAGAATAGCTTGTTGTGTTCCTCCATTTCTACCAGGTTTAGCCTTTACTTTTTATGTTTATGTGGTGAGCTGTTTGCTCTAGATGTCAGGTTTAGTGCTGTCAGCAAACAGGTGTGTGGAAACTGTGAGCAGTGAAGCCAAACTTTGCTGGACACTGACCCTCAAGAACCAGGGCTGGCACGTTGTGCAAAGATGATCTAAGTGCACAGACTGACCCCACAGAAAAGAGCAACTTTGCCCTCCTAGTGTGTTCTCATGTATAATAGTAAATATTCACCCCTGATCAGCACTAATGGTTCAATTGCTTTTAGGTTGTAGCAAAAATGAGAGCCAAAAACGTTGTCCTGCAGGAGTGGTGGCTCAAGACTTTTGGATGTTATAGCTTTCTTTAGAAGAACTTTCAATTATTCATTATTCGTAAACAAACAGTTGCTTATGCTGGGTATGGTCAAGGTTGGTGGCAAATAGGCTGAAAGGCAGAGAAACACCATGGACAGGTTGCTAATCCATCATAGGGCAGACGCAGACACACACACACTTACACACACTCTCATACCTAGGGGACAATTTAGCATCTCCAGTCCACCTGACAATCATGTCTTTGGACTGTGGGAGTAAACGCTAGGAGGAAACCATTGCAAACATGGGTGAGAACATCAGTTTGGAGCAAACTACAAATAGAAAGGACTGTTTAAAGACCAGATTTTGGCCTAAAACTTTATTTTTTAAATCTATTAAGAGTGGAAAAATACATGCAGTCCCACCAAAATCATACTTTCAGATTCATCACTGATTTATAGTTCTCAGCATTAGATATAAAACCTCAGCAGACACCTGTATGTTCACTGGTGGTTTGGGATAGTTACCGCAATAACTATATTTAGGTTGTAAACATTGTGGCCCCTGACTTCTATCACCACCCTTGTAAAGAAATCCATGGAATTCCTCTTTAAGGTCGGGAAGTCTTTAGCCTTTATCCTCTTTTACACATCATAACTTACAATGTAATCAGAGGATTACACTGGCAGTGAGAGAGAGAGAGTGCATGATTCTTCTGCAGTTCTGCAGTGAGAACTGGGTCAGACTTTTCTGAGGTGAAAAGGGCCCTCGACTGTAATTCTTCTTAAAGAGAAGGTGTCTCACCAACCCAGCTAGCCCTGCTCTTAACACTGAGAACACATGCATAACAACTACTGAGCTGGGGTGGGACTGGAAGGTAGTTATTACCATCTAATATGTAGGCGAGGTCCATTTTGAAGACTTGAAGAGTCTCTTCTTCCTTCTGAGCGGTAATGTGGTGGCGGTGATTCATGATGATGGGTGGGAAGAGATATATTTTTGGATGTCTTCATTTACTAGTAGAGATGGGATGTAATAAATTGAAAATAGAGTTAATAATACAGCCTTGACGGCTCCAAGCCTGCTGGCTTTGGTTTTGATTGGGGCTGTACAAAAAGTAATACATCACTGTTACTTGCTGAGTTATGATATGGGGAAAAAAGTCATTATATGCAAATGAATCCTGTAATTAGTCCCATTGTGTGCACTGACTGACACTCACATAATGTATCTTTTACTGTGTATGACCACACATGAGCATGAGATGTGAAATGTGTTTTGTCCTGTTAAAGAAGTAGTTCAACAGATCCTATTTAAACACTTTTCACTTTCCCCAGATGTATTAAGCCCAACAAGAAAGGCTCACAAACATCCGTCACTAGATTTGCTAATCTTTTCTTTAAAACATCCCACAAATCGACCTTTTAAACAACATTTAGCTTTTCATTAAGGTGGTACTTGTAGACGTGATTGATATGGACATGGTTTGATAAAATAACGGCATAAGCAAAATCATTAGTTAGGGCACATTGGGCTACTGTTTGAATGTGATCTGCTGTATTTTGTGGTATTTGTCTTGCTAATTTGTGACATTTTAAACTAGATTGGTTACAGAATCAAAAAAAAAAAAATTCTAATCCAGCATTTTCTGCTGATTTCAGCCCAATACTGATGGGAGGGACTTTATAGTATTTTTCCATATTTCCTCATATTGTGCAACCTTAGCTTATTAGGCCTGCCAGCTGAGTCCAGGGCAAGAGAAAGGACTGCAGTCAGAAACAGGGCCATTTTTATTAGACCACATGGGAATGGGTAGTAGAGGGAGAAGGAGAGAAGGCGCAAAAGGACAGGGACAAAGAGGAAGCGAGAGAGAGAGAAAAGGATGGATGGAGGGAGCGGATAAGGGAGGAGTATGAGAGTAGAGTATTAAAAGAGTCAATGTGTATGGTTAGGCATAATTAGGGCAGCCTTTTGCCTCTGATTTCTAATTAGACATTCAGGGCAGCTCACCCTCCGCCGCTGGAGGCTCAGTGAATATTTTACACTGAGTCTAAATCAAAGTCCTCTCTATCCTCTCTCTCACTCTATCTCTCTCTCTCTCTCTCTCTCTCTCTCTCTCTCTCTCTCTCTCTCCTCACCTCTGAATGGGGCAGGATGTTCAGGGGGAGAATCTGGGTTGCTATGAGCATTAGGCAGACCTGTCTTCGTTCTCAGTGTGAAGGTGTGTTTCTCAGGACACTGCAAGAAGCTGTGTGAGTCTTTAGGGATTCAACAACAAGGCCATGTGCAAATACTTAAAGAAATATCCCCAGATAGCTTACAGATGTTATTACAGCCTTGGCTTTGTGGTTCTTCATTTTTTTGGTGTAGCATGTCTAAGCAATATTTTGCTTAAAAACCAAATTTCGGCCAATTTCTCCCTAACCTGTAAGTTCTGCACTGGACCTATGAGCCTGTCATAGTTAATTAATGGAAAGTAATGAACTTTAGTTAATGGCAAATTATACTATGACAATAACCTTCATGCAAGCTACATGCCTTCATGCTCAGACAAAACTCAGATAGAACTGCTTACACAGTTTAAGATCTTGACTTTTGTCCATATTTTTCATTAACAGTATGGTACTTGTGTGCTTTTCTGTGCCACAGCACTGCTTTAATTCATGCAAAAGAGGGGTTTTAAAAATGATGCTTTAAAAGCAGACACTGAAGGATGAGCATGAAGACAAACGCCATGTATTTGTTCTGAGCCTTTGAAAGTTTTTAAACCACCTCTAGTTCTCCCTTACCTGATGTAAGTGCTTTATCTGGTTCTTTACTTGACTAAGGCTAGATCAGGATGAAGGCGCCTGTGAGGCACAGTAGGTGTTGAGAAGATAACAGCGTGTTGTGGCATTAGTGGTGCCAGAGCGTGTGAGTGTGTTGTGAGTGGCACAGTGTGCCCACGTGTTGGCCTGAGTGCCAGTGACAGAGTTGGGTCAACACTCTCTCTAACTGTCTGCCCCCTCGGGGTCCTGCACTAATGCCTCGCTAATGGCTGAGAGGTCGGTCAGGTCTACCGGACCCTGGGGGCATCAAATCAGCTAAAGTACTGAACAGAGAATGAACACCAAGCTATAATTTTCCAATACATCCAAAAAGGATTGTGTGTGTGATTGGCCTTGAGTATATTTCTCCCTTTACACTGTTCTAGAATGTGCTCCCCAGGTTCATATAATTCTAGACTATATCTCATAGTTAATATTTGCATAGGTAATATTGTACATGGCCTAAAATGTTTTACACATGCGCAGTGTTCTAAAATGTTTTACACAATTTAATGTGCTCCTGAAGATTCTTCTCAATTCAGCCTGCTTTAGAATTATAACCAGATTTACTTGTTCCTCCAGAGTCACCGGCTGACGAATCTTCTTCAATATTCTTTTTTAATCTGGGATTTATTTGCCATTGTGCTATTAAGCCAGGTGTGGAATTTTAAGCAAATATACATATTGCAATAGAGCGTTCCATTTAGACTGTCCTAGAACATTCTCCTGATTTTACACCATCCCAGAATTTCATCCCCCATTCACACTGTTCTAGAGTCTTACCCCACATTCACACTGCTCTAGAATACTCTCACTGTTCTACGTGTTCTCATTCATTCATATTGGTCTAGAATGTTCTCCCCAGTTCACAATGTTCTAGAATCTAGAATATCCTTTCCACTTTCATTCCCTTTGTGTAATCAGAAGTCAAATTACCAAATAAGCGCTTGTAAGCATCTCCCTTAAATAGGCCTGCCCTAAAGAATAGAGTCTGATTAGAGGCAGGTGCATAACTAGAGGTTCTGTATTGAGAAGGGACAGTCCTGCTGGAGGGGTACTGGTGACTGCAGATGTGACGCTATAGCATACTGTGTGAATATTTGGCCCATGAGACAAATCAGGCACTGCTGCAATTATTAAGCAAAAGTTAGACTGGAATGACAGCATTAACTAGTGAGACACATTTTGAAGTAAAGTTTTTACTCTGGAAAATGAAAAGCATTTTGTTTCTATTTCAAAACTACTGATTTATTAAATTATTTGTTGTCTTCAGACATCAGAGTAGATCAAGTGTATGAGGTTTAGGTTAGAATTGTCCGGGAGGAGAGTTTGTGATCACTGCTACAAAGATGCCTGGCATAAACATAGAAGGTTTATTGGATTTATATGCAGCAAGACTCAGGAAAACAGTCTAGACAGTATTTAATATAAATGCTGGAATTGAATTTATACATGATCTTAGCCAAAAACCTGCCCTGTTTCTTCTCTTGCATCTACTTAAGAAGGCAGCGATGGGTACGGAACCTTCTGATCCGGGGGCCTAGTCCCTAACCACTATGCCACCACTGCCCCACTATTTAAAATACTGGAAAATGATATTAAAAATAAAATTTGCCTTAACCTTTGCACAGGCCACAATCAATGTTTCATTTTTTTTCCAGTATGTTATATTCAAGAAATGAACAGTAATCGAGCATTAAAAAACGTGCAAATGTGAATGTGTTTCTTATAGAGGATGTGCATAATGTTTTATTTAGAATACCAACTGAAACATGCAATTTAAAATGCAACAGAGTGCCTATACCTTTATCACTCTTTTTTTGCATTTTGATGCATCTCTACTTGCATTTCACTGCCTTATGTAGCTAAAAGTAATAGTACTAGGCCTATCTCTTATCTGAAGATTTTTCTTTTTCTTTTAATATTTTTTGTGGAGGTTTTATTTGACACATATTGTAGATTTATAGCATATTTGGTCCATATATCTTCGCTTGCTTCACATGCAGAAGCTGTACCAATGGCTGTGCTGTCCTCATGAGGGAATGAGTGTATTGCACTTTCTGGAAAAAGGCCAGAGGATTAGCACTGCTGTGCTACTTTACCTAAACCCTGCGGAGCTTCCTTTACCCTGAAGTCTGTTTGCGATTCTTATGAACAAGAGGCCATGTGCCCCACTTTGTTCTCTTTTAATTTCAGGTGCATGGAATTGGAGAGATGTTACAGTACATGTGCAGCTAAAATATCCATCAGTTATTGAAGCAAGGGGGCTCAAGAGTGGGCTACAGAGGAAAGAACACCTAAATCCCATGAATTAAGAAAATGTGAAGTTATGAGTGTGGATAACACAAATATTTGAACTACCTTGCCAAGACCAATAAATACACCTTTGGTCTCCTGTGGATATGTGTATGTTTCAAGGTATGCTAATCTGAACCAGCCATGGATGGTCTGACAATATGAGCACAGGTCTCGCTCCTGTTTCAGGAAATCTCATAAATACAGTAGATACCTACTACTCATATCCTTACAGAGCTGCATGTATTTTTTTATGTTCAGCTTCAGGAAGTGCAACATGCACAATAAAAATGGTTACCATGGGTTTTCAGATGGTAGTGGCAATGGGGTTAGAGTGAAATTTTTTAGAACTCAAGCAATGGAATGAAGTGCTTGGGGAAATATTGTCTTCTGTGATGTTATACTCCAAGCCTGAAAAGCAGAAGGCAGTGGACAATGCCTTCAAGACGAAAATAAAGCTGTAAATATGAGGGATGTTTATGTTTTGTCCCATGGTAGACTAAGGTAGATACTTAACAACTGAAACATCTGATGACAAATGATGTTACCTATAAAAATCAAACAGCTGTGGTTCTAAATTTGCTACGATCCAACTTCTCGTCACAAATCCTTAATTGTGGCTTCAAAAATCTCAACCAGATTGTGGAGCCAGCTGTGCGTCCACGTTATGAAACATGCAGTGCTTCAGCTAAACACTGCTTAAGCTTTTAAAGCTGCTCTGCCTCCACCCTTCACACCTCTGGAGCTTAAGCACTATTATACTGCCGCTTGGCAGTCTTAAGGGACACAGGCGCTGCGCGGAGGATGCTGCACTAACCATTAAATGCATGAGTGTTTCTCCAACTATCCATGCATACCATAGCGATCCAATTACTAACATGAGGCACAAAGTGAGAGACAATCCGCCATGACTGTGAAACTTTAAAAATTATCACAGTAGTATTTTGCTATATGTTGATATTCATTGTAAGCACTGACAAAAAGACAGGAGGTGGAGCTGGAGGTGTCAGAGTTAAAGATGCTGAGATTTTCGTTGGGTGTGATGAGGATGGACAGGGTTAGAAATGAGTATATTAAAGGGACAGATCAGGTTAGATGTTTTGGAGACAAAGTTAGAGAAGCAAGGTTGCGTTGGTTTGGACATGTGCAGAGGAGAGACAAGGATTATATTGGGAGAAGGATGTTGAAGATGGAGCTGCCAGAAAATAGGAAAAGCAGAAGACCAAAGAGGAGGTTTATGGACGAGATGGACATGCAGGTGGTCAGTTTGAAGGAGGAAGATGCAGAAGACAGGAAGAAATGGAGACAGCTGATGTGCTGTGGCGACCCCTAAACGGGAGCAATTTGAAGTAGAAGTTGATATTGTTTGTGAACTAAAGAGAACCTGAAAACAATAAGTTAAAGGATGTCATTGCTATTGACCTGATGCATTGGAGTATAAAAATGGATGTATTTTTTAATTTTTCATCAGTAAATCTTGAATATTTCAATTACTACTATGTATTTAGTAAAAATATAAAGAGTCACTTTTATAATTTTTTGTGATTTTTTTTAACACTTAAATATAGTAAGTATAGTGTTAAATATACACTGCAATCTGTAGTTACCTAAAATTACTAGGGTTGGGACACTTCAGCTAGTGGAGGTTATAAACCAAAGAGAAGCCTGTGTCCTGAGAGAAGGAAAGCTATTTGAATATAGAGTAGGATCAGAAAAAACGGGGGTGAAGGACTCTCCCACTTTCAAAATCCTTTATAGCTCAATGAATAAAATATGACTCTCTGCTGAAAGTCAGTCACTGGGGCAAAATAATAGTAACAGAAGTGAGGTTGCGTTGCGAGGGCGTTGTGAGTTGCGCTCTCTGAATGTTCTGGGGTGCTGTTTTAGGCTATCGGTTGAATGAATGTGTTCGGGCTGATGTAAGCAGATTAATAGCTCCAAGGGGCTTTTCCTGGAGAGCGTTTGCTCCTATAAAGGATGATCCCACCCCCAAAAAGCAGGAAACCCACTTCACTGAACACATTTTAATAGAATGTTTAGCCCACATATTAAATCCCTCTTCAACACTGAGACTGGGTCTCTTCAAAAGTGTATTGTTTAATTGCAATTCATGAAGAAACGTTAAAAATTCCTATGTGGATCTTTGCTGTTAAATCAATACCAGGTAAATTAAAAATATCCATGATGATTATGATAGTAGATACAGTACAAAATGACCTGGGATTAAATTTTGTGACAATATTAGGAGGTGGGGTTGCCAAAAAGATAATATGATATTATAATATTATATGATATGATAATATGATACAGTTTCTATGTACAATTGCTATTCTTCAACTTGAAGGCAGGCAACATGTTACATAACCTGCCGCTGAAGCTGTTTTGGCTACACAGACATCTTCTCTTCTCTATATTCTTCTTCTCTTCTCTATATTCTTGACATCAGAAGTGATCTTAGTAGAGTGGAAACATGGACCAATATAAAAGTATAAATAAAATACATCTTAAAATATATACATTAATATGAAATAAATACATATCAAAACCTGACACTCTATTTTAATATAACTTTGAGCCAAAAATTATGATAAAGCAATGTAGTGTTGTATTTATTTTATTGTATTTTTTTTTAGCTTATTTTCATTTTCTCAGATACCTTAGCACACTTTGCACATTTATACTAACATTTATTATAACTGATTGTTTTAGAGTCTCTGATATTGGTTTAATATCAAACCAAGCCTACCTGAATACCAGTGCATCCTGTATGAACAGTTGATTCACTTCCATCTGCAATACTTCCATCATTCATTTTCTCCCTTAAACTTTTTATAAAGTAGTCCCTGTGGGATAATGTTCTGCATGAATTGTGCACCAGGGAATGAGTGATTCACGGTCGCCTCAGTGAAACTGTGGTATGAAAGATGTAGGATCTTCAAAGAGATCAGCTGAGTGAGGCAAATTGAAAAGAGTGCTTGGACAGCAGCAAGCCTGAGGTGTGACCAATGGCAAAAGTATGCATGTGTAGACAAAGCCCAAGGGAAAGTGTAGGCTTATTAATCGTATCCTATGAAGCTGTTACACAGTGTATGTAGTTGTGAAAGCGAGCCATGGATACCTGGACTAGCTCATAGTAGTACTAATGAGCTTAATGACAAAAGATGACCTGTATAACTTTTTGAAATAGTGCCAGCCAACATCTCTCCACTAGCATTACCCTGAGTGCTAGTTTGCAAGGTTACAATTTTTCCAGCACTGTTGCTAGGCGCAACCGGCCATCGTCCTGGTGAACGAGGGTGTGACCCAGTCGCTTCAATTCAGACATCTGGGTATGAGGTAGTCACCCAGACTCAGGCCCCACCCCCCCACAATGCCAGCGCCCTAGGGGTGAAAGGTTATTGGCTGCACAGTCGGAAGTGCCAGGCTGCGATATGCCACTATTTTTAGTAGGGGATTTTCAGTGTTGTTGCCATGCAGCGGTTTGGCTTTTACCCATCGACTGTCTTCTTCTTTTATTTCTTTTCTTCCACTCACTTTCTCTCTATCTCTCTGTCTTCATCTTCTCTCTATCACACATTCTCTCATTCTCTGCCCCTCCTCTCTCTCTCTCTCTCTTTCTCTCTCTCTCTCTCTCTCTCTCTCTCTCTCTCTCTCTCTTTCCCTTCCTCACTCCTGCTGTGTAGTGCTCTCTCACAGTGCTGTTTGACTCGCTGACTGTTGTGGCGGTGAGGAGAAGCGGGAGTGTGACGGATCTGTGAGCTTCTCTCAAGCAGAAAAATATAGGTCACACTGTAAAGCAAACACAGAGAGAGAGAGAGAGAGAGGTTAAAAAGGGAATACAAAAAAATCTGAAAGAAAATTTCAGGAAGATGAATAAAAGAATCAAAAAGAAGAAAGAAGTTTTTAAAGAGAAATGGGTAAAAAAGAGAGAGGGGAGGTATAAGGGAGAAAGAGATGTTGATAGAAAAAGAGTGAGATTGAGGAAAGGAAGCGAAAGACAGGAATGAGTGAGAATGAATGAGAGAAAAATGGAGATTGTATGAAAGGTCAGGAAGAGAAACAGAGAGAAGCTGGAGAGAGAGAGAGAGAGAGAGAGAGAGAGAGAGAGAGAGATACAATGAGAACTGGTTGAGAATAAGAGAGAACAGCTCCTTCTTAAGAGCACGAAGGCAAGGGCTAAGTGAAGGAAAGGGTGAGAGGATGAAGAGAATGCAAGATATTCAGAGAGAACTGGCTGAAGAAGAAAGAAGCAAGAGCAATAGCCTGAGAGAAAGAAAGAGCGAGGAAGCAGAGAGGTGAAAGGATGCTGTAAAACACTTCGGCATGCAGATGCTTTGGAGCTTCGCTCATTTGCTCTTGCTTTTCCCATAGAGAAGTGTTCAGTGTGTAGCTGCAGAAAGTGATTGGTGTAGGTTTGTGGGTGTGCCTGTAGCGGGGCAAGAAAAGCCTTACAAAAGCATTGCAATGGTGTCAAGGACAGGCTGCCTGGCAGAAGAATGGGAGATCACACAGAGGCAGAAAAACCGTCTGCAAAGTGTAAAAACCAAGAAAACCAAGCAAAATTAGAGAGAGAGAAAAGGCTCCATATATAGCTACATAAAATTTGAGTGTTTCAGTGGTAGGGTGTTGCTGAACTATATATATCTGTGCTACTTTTTCTGGTTGTTTATAGAGGTTTTCCAGAAGTATTATGGTTGTATAATTTTTCATTTTGTTGGAATTTTCTCCAGTGAAAGTGCTTCTGCCAGTGTTTATGCCAGTTTTAACCCATTTTTATGGGCATTATCAGGCTTTCGGGCACCCACATCTTTTGATGGTGAACAATCTGTGAGTCGCATGCTTAAAGGAATAGCCTGATATCTAATATGTAAATGTAACTATTAGTGGATGAAAGAAACTTGCTTGTTGCAATTTGCACAGTGCTCATTTTGGTCTGTTCATTTTCATCTATTCTTACAATCAAGCATCCGTGATAAACAAGTCTCCCCAGGTTGCTTCAAATTTCTTTCATTTAGGGTCTATTTCCCAAACCTTGCCTTTACCTAAAAAGACAAAGAGCTGTCAATGTCGATTTACCATTGGCCTAGTACAAGGCTGACCTAAATATTTAGTCCATGCTGAATGCTGCATTTATTGGCACCGCTCTTCTTTGGAGATTATACAAGCTGTATGTTTGACTGAACACCAGTGTCAGCAAGGAGTACATCATGAAATAGCTGAATACACTGATGAGAAAAGGTGTTTTGCACATAGTTTTGTTTCTCCATCACTGCATAGCTACAAAATCCTGGCACATCACCTCCATATCATCCTCTTTGCCCTGACATCTGCTGCCACTGAAATGTGAAGAGAGGTGTGACCCGGCATTGAACTCACGATGGCTGAAACTGTTTTCTCTCAAAGCACCGGAGGGTTCGGCTGCGGCTGCTTATCTCCAGTGAGGTGAAAGCCGATGTTTGTCTTCATGCTTGCGAGGAGAAAACGGGCTAATATCCGCATGTACAGAAGATTACTCATCTGTCTGGTAGCTTATCGTCTTTTCCTGTTGGAGCAACAGAATATAGAGTTGTTTCTGTCCACACTCATCAGACATAATGTGCAACGCTGTGTTGTATCAGCCTCTCTCGTCCAATATGTGTATGTTTCTTGCGACTGACAGATATAAGTATGGAGTGTGTAATTACTTGAGAAGATTGGGAATATTTAAAATTTGTCAGTACCTTATTATTGAAGGTAGTTTGCTGTACTGATTAAAGCATCTTATATATTTGTATTTGTCACATATGATGTTCTCTATGATTTGTGTACTAATCACAGTCACAATTTACTTTCTTCATGGCCATTTTCCAAACTTTGTTAATCCTTTTTAATTAAACTGTCTATTTTTTTACTGAGCATTTAAGACTTAATGTACAATTCTTTAATGTATCTCAGAAAAATTATATTTAAAAACTGATTAGCTGGCCAGTAAGTATTTTTTCCTGAATAATCATTCATATTAGAATAATGCAGGATAATAAAATTAGAATAAAAAAAGCAAAAAAAAAAGCCCCAAAAAAGAATCAATGTGTTGTCCTAACTATTTCCAGACCTTTCTTTCTAAAGCCCAGTATTCCGTGTAGTTACCATCCCCATACTTTGTCTGGCTCAGTCAGTCATTTATTAGATTTACACTTCCATCCATTGGCTGGAAGCAATTAGAAGTAAAATCTGGAACCAAAAATGTGCTCTTTTTACGAGGTCAAAAACATCTTGCAGATCTTGATCTATTTTACTGTTTTCTTTTTTGTTTGCATTTATTCTAACATTGACTTGTGTTTATGCTGGCAGAAAGTGAATTACTGCTGAGATCAATGGATTTAAACTGCTTGCATATATTATTTTTGCACAGTACTGAATTTAAAGAACTACTGTTTTGATCAGGCTACCCTGTATTGTGCTTCTTTCAAAGAACAGTCTGGACTAAGACCGAATGGGTGAAATTGAACTGCTGTGGACTGAATAGGCAGATATACATACATGGACCAGTTTTCATGACACCAATTAAAAACAATCACTTAAATGGTTTCATTGCTTGCATGCCATATATGGATATCCATATATGGATCAGGGAGTGAACATGATACAGTGATGAAAATCAGTTTTTGTGTAAATGCTGCATTCAGATGGTTTTCTCTGATTGCTTGATGTCAGAGTGGTCTATTTATAACCATTTTTGTGAATGTGGTTTGATTTCTTCACACTTTTGTGAAATGTGCTATGGCCTGTACTGCATCTTTTCTGCCAAAGAAGGAGCTGTTGCACTTTAAACCTGATGCCTCAACAGATTTTCTTTTTTTTCTGGATTAAGCTGAATAGTTAGTCGGACGACCTGCCATTGGTGATAAATAAATCAGCCTATGTTTGTTAGATGGTCTGTATTACTTGGATGCTCTGTTTAACCAGTGGTTTCCAAATGCAGTAGTGTAAGGCCATAACCCATAGCGCCTTCTGTTCTATACCAAGCTAAATATAACTGATAAATATTTGATGATTTACTGAAACTGAGTGTTTCAGTGAGAACATGTTAAACAGAACAGTACTGTGATTCTTTAGGGCTGCTGTTTAATGCATCAAACTGCAGCCTTTGAATGGATATAAAATGGTCATATATTTTATAAAATACATTATCACTGTCATATCAGAATATTATACCTCATTTTACTATTTAAATAATAAAAAATTCATATGCATATGAAAATTAATGTATCCTCTAAACTCTCTTAAACCCTCTTAAACCACATCCAGCTCTTGTATTAACTGGTGCAGGCTTGTCGATGTGGTTAAGGCCTTTTTTGAAAAGAAACCACCCCAAGAATCAGTTCTTTTGATGCCATAAATTTGAGAGTCTGATTCAAGTTCAGTCTTTTTTGGCTCTAGTGGAGCCTAAAAATTCTCCATGAAAGGATCTATACCACCTTAATGAAGAGCTTGATGCGGTTTAAATGAGCTTATTATTATTTTGGAAATTATTGGCTTTTAATGTTTCATAGAAACAACAGACACACAGCTCACACAACATTAAAGATGCAATGATTCTAAGTATGTCATGGCTGACCAACCGCATCTTGGGAAAAATTGTGTAAACAATTAAAGCATTTTTTGATTTTTGGTCTGCAATCAGTTGATTAAATATTTCTAGGTGATTTGTCTTTTTTAACAGGGGGGCCTATTCCCACATCACCAACCAACACACACTATGTGATGTCAGGCTAACAAGCAGGATGTATTTTGGTCATTGTGCTCGCAAACGGGATTGTATCTCCCTTTTTCCCCCCTCAAATAGGCAGACTGTGTCTCATATAGCTAGTCACTACCCACTGAACATTAAAAACTGGCTGCTTTATTGCTGGTGATGCTCTCCTATATTTTTTCTCCTCCACTAACGACTTCTCTCTCTGTCCTTTCTTGAGACTGCTCCACACTGCATTGCACCATGTTGCCCTGACTTTGAGTTCACTTTTCCTCTCCCCTTTTGGGCTGTCCTGCATTATTCTTTTTTGTGTCCTCAGTTTCACAGACAGGGACATGTTTGTACTTTCTGCTCTGTGGGAGACAGTAAAGAGAACAATATTTTTTCTAAAAAAGTCATCCAATTATCTCTTTATTGTTAGTAAAGGCCCCAATTCACTCTTTGGATCTCCACAGCACTAACCACCCTGGCAGTGAAGGCAATCACGCACTCCTTCTGAGAGATTTGAAACCAGTCACTGCATGTTTTTGAACTGAAGTGGGGCCGCTAAGTGAGTGTGTGTGCATGAAGTGGCAGATTTCCAGAATTGGGCAGCATAGCTGTAAATGGACAGTAGAAAGAAACTTAACCTGGGTAACTCTGGGAACAGCTGGACCAATCTGATGTGAAAGTGACTATTCTTGTCATTGTGAAATGCAGCAGAGCACAACACAATGAAATGTATCCTCTGTGTTTCACCCATACACACACATGCAGCAGGGGGCAGCTATTGAAAGTGCCCAGGGAGCAGTAACAGGGACAGTACCTTGCTCAAGAGTACCTCAGGGCAACCTACTGGTGAGGGAATCAAATCCACAATCTTCCAATCCGGGGGCAACTCCCTAACCACTAGGCCACCGGATTTAAACTGCTGAGGCTTCATACAGTCACTGGTATAATTATAATTATAATAAAAACATTTAATTTTATTGTTGTTGTTGATTAGTTGATTCCTTTGTCACTTATAATTATCTTTTTGTGGTTGATCTGACGTCAGTGCAGAACATGGTTTGCCATATCTACCTCCATGCCAGAGTTTCAGAGTTTCAAACTTTGGGAGTTTAAACCTTTTGCTTTCTACCCAAAGGTGCAGACAGGAGAGCAGTTAACCAGGTGCTCCTTCAGCTCACCGGTGTAGAAATACCTCTGTCAGCACCTTGGCAGATTTGGCCTCCTACAGAAAAAAAAAAGCAGCCAGCCATGCTGTTAAATAAGGCAGACAGTTGAGAGCATTACATTCTTCAGTGTGCTCAAAAAAAAGAGTTCATAGTTATAATTACTTTCCAAAGTTCAGTTTTAGAAAGCAGTGTAGGATCCTGTGGAAACCCTTGTGTGTTTGTTTCGTTGTAGCCTATGTAATTTAACCTGCGACCTCTCTGGCCTCTAGAGCTGTGTAGAGTCTCACATGCTGCACTTGCACAGAGACTGCGGTAAGAAAAGCATGTCTCGACAAGTTGAAGGAGTGTTTGGGTTATTTTTCAGAGGCTATCTCTCAGACCCCTCTGCCTTCATCCGCTGTAGCTGTGCAGCCTGACTCCCTGCAGTTTCCATTGTTTTCTGTATGGCTGTAGTTAAACACTGCTGTGCCGCTCACACACTCCTTACGGTAAAGGTTCCTAGACTGTACGTTTCTAGGATCAAACATTCTATAGAGCTTTTGCATGTTATCCAGGTACTTTAAAATATTCTTCATACTATCGAATCTCATTGAAAGGGCCATATCCTCTGTTCTTGTTATTGTGCATTTTCCCCTGAAGTTCGCGTGACCATTTTCGAGCCAGTTTTTTTCTTGAGAACTATTTTTGACTGTACACTTAAAGACTTCAAAATGTAAATTAGTTTTGCTACATTTGGCATCATGTGCCTCATTTGAGAAGAAGTCCAGGCAAACAATGTCATAGAGCGAGGACTAAAAAAGCTGAAAAAGCGGGTATATGTAAATGTCACGGTTATCTTGACATCGCAGAAACAATTTATTTTAAAAAGGCTGTTTTAAAAGCTTCTACTAATGGGTTGTGTGAAACTAAGCATATTAAACTCTTATATAAAAAAAAACATCCAAAGATAATTCAGTTTCCCATGATATGAGCTCTTTAACAAAAATAATTTCCTAAGAGACCATACTTTGAAGGAAACCAGTTTGAGGGGTTGGTCCAAATAACCATTTTTGGCGCTTTTATTTTTAACAGCCTAAAACTTATCTTCTGGACCCAAATGCAAATGTTTTCACACCAATGTGAAGAGTTACGCTATAGTCTTAGGCACATCTGATCCCCACGAAGAGTTAAATACATACTGGCACACACACACACACACACACACACACACACGCACACACACACGGTATTTGATTAAAGGCCTGGGTTTGCCACTCTCTCTCAAAGTGCCAAGCTCTGTGTATTTATAGTTCAACCACAGTTTAGTCATAGTTGTTAATGTCTGAGCTATATTTCTCAATTCCCAACCCAACATATAACCCAACATATTTGTTTGAGTTTATTGGTTGCATCGCATCTTTAGACTATGTCCTTGTGATGGGGATTTGATGTGTACGGATGTGTGTGTAGATATACTAGTGTTTTTCTCAGTCTGGAGATGAAGTCCGGATAAAGTCCACACTGCTGCAGCGTACAGATACAAGCAGGAAAGCTGTGAGGGTTTTTCTTTTCTATTGGGCAGCTCAAAAGACCCCTCCTCTTCTTACACATCAAAGCACACAATCTGTTTGAAGTTCTCTAAATTAATATTTTTTTTCTTTTTATCCAGTTTTTCTCAATAAATTGTTCAAATGGATTTACAAGTTCGGCTGCAGTGAACACTTTCATATGTGCATACAATGTTTACGTCAACGTCGTGGATTTCTAAAAATCCATCATTATTAGTGTCTTCTCTGAACCTCTCCGAAATAGTTGGCGTGTGAGAAGCTGCTTCTTCACTGACTGAATTTAACGGCATCGCATATGGAATGGGACTTGACTAAACAAAAAATGACTTGTTGAATCACATTGAAAAAAATTAAAAACAATAAAGATAGCATCCCATCACTCCACCCAAGCCTGTGTTGATGTCTCCGTCTTGCAACAGCAGACATAAGTGCCCTTTGGCTGTATTTCAGCTCTGCTGTCACATGAAAGTGTTGTTGCATTATAATGCAATACTGTTTGTGTGCTCAGCAGTCAATTGTTTCTTGCTTTCGATAAAACAGTTTACTTGATTGATGTTTTTTAGGGCCAATGTGCCTCATTAGGAGGAGCAACTGGTCAATGGAAAGAGCTGGAAATGCGCAAGGCTCATTTAATTCTTATAGTGTGACCTGATAAAATTTGCCCATAAAATGAAACATCGACCAATTTTGCTGTAAAGAAATAGAATCAAATCAGGCAAAGATTTTCATCATTGGATCACCTTTAGTTAGGGCAATGATTCATACTACCAAAGAGGGCAAGCTGGCTTTTGAGAGTGGGGCGGGGTGCTACACTACCTTTTAATTAAAGTATGTTTCCCAAAAAGTGCTCAGCTTTTCTTATTGCTACCATGCTAGAGGATAAAATGATGTTCTTAACATGATGTGCTAGTGAGGCTTTCTGAATGGAGCTCAGTGAAGCACGCTTGACCAAAACCTTTTTGGCAAGACTTCTTATTATTATTATTATTGCCTTTATACAAGGTCTACATTAAGGGGCTTCTTTTTATCCAGAGTAATAACCACCACATTTAGCAAGCAAGGCATCCCATTTATGCCATTAATTTTGAGGCCTTTGGAAGCAACTGCTGCTGAGCACTTTTTTGGAAGGACATAAAAAAATGGCTTTATCTCTTCAGAGTACCACCCATATGCTTCATTAAAGCCATTTGGACCATCCTGCATCTAAACAGTTATATGAATACTTTGTGGCTGGGTGAAGCATAGCCTAGGGTGCATTTAGTGCTGCGCTCCTGACAACTGCCTAATGATATCTCCTCTCTGTTTAATCATTTGGCTATCTAACAATCTAATTTAGTTCACTGTAATATATACCAGCAGCTTGGGGACTTTAAGTGTTTAATCCGAAAAAGTAATGAGACAGAAGCCTGAAAGAGCTGCTTCAAACATGGACCCCCCTCTAATTTATTTTAACAGAATCACCAAGAATCAGAAGAGCACATAAAGAACTCCAGAGGTGCTAATTAATATTCTGCCGAGTTAAATGTGAACTCTGGAGGAGTTGATTTCATGCTAGTAATAGGCTGTCTTACATCCTATTCATTACTATTTTCAAGGAAGGGGAAAATATTGAGTCATCATAGATTGCCCTTTGCTTTCAGTCCCCCCCAATCCCTCATTCAGTCATGACCTGATTCTCACGTTCACTTACAGCAACTGCAAGAACATCATCCACAGTCTGATTTATTCGCAGTGCTTTGAACTGCAAGCAGCTTAAGGCTGGCCTTTTCCACTTCTAGCTGCTTTTGGCTGTAAATGGCTGGACTGCCTTTGCTATAATGAACCCGGCTGTTGAGCTGAATGTCATGATTCATTGTTAAGGGACAAAAGGCTAAAGTGGGACTAACCCCCTCTTTTCCTCGCAAAGCTTTATTATAGAATCCAAAGCTATGAGTTCAGTTTTTTGGTGGAAATGTAATCACTTAATTCTATTCATCCCAAGCTCCTTAGAGAGAGCTGTTCTTATGTGCTAATGTCATCCCCCCTCAAACTGCACTCTTGAGCCTGACAAAACTCCATGATAGAAGACGCTTTATGGATAAAAATAACATCTTAAAGGACCAATGTCTTTCCTTTTCCTCTTAGCCGACTAATGACACCACTGACAACAAAGACATGAACTGAAAACATTTTCCAAACTCTCTTTAACCTTTAGAGTTAATCAGGTGCATTTTTTACAATACATTTAAGAGAAATTAATGTGCCTCGGGCTGTTTTTGATGCTAAGCTTGTCTGAACCACATGACCCTGACTACATCTAGAAATGTGAGCGTTTGTCTACATCAAATTCTTAAATAAAAAAAAAAGTAATATGCGCTCTGAACCTTTCATTGAATAAGAAATAATAACTAAAATGACAATGATTTAGCAGTATTTATTTCAATAAACGTTGAGATAAGGAGCAAATAAAAATAAGTGGAATAAGTCCCACCACAAAGAAAAAGTGGAGGGACCTCCAAAATGAAAACTGAAATTGCATTTTATGGCTAATGATATGATTAGCCATATAACGTGATACGACATGACATGATACATTTCGTGGACCTAACATTAGGGGTAATGTGGTTGAGCCATGAATGAAAGCTCTTATTGCCAGATAGCATGATGTCAGACTGACTGGCAGCACCAGCTTTCAAACACTGTTAGTCACGTTAGTGTTTTTGATTGAACTACATTTCCATGGGGTGAAGCAATCATTGGGTGGAAAGTTTTGTTGAAGAGTGGGCAGTCATTAGGGAAGGGCTTTCCAGTTTCTGTACCTGTGAAGTACACTTAACTTACAGTTTATTAGGTGCAGCTGCATGGGACTCATTACCAATTTCATCTGAAACTTAGAATATAAGTGAACTCTGTAGGTTTACCGTTACAGACAATCTGCACAATATATCAGACCCCCTCCACACTGTCCATTACTGCAAAAGGGCAGAGAATCTCGGGTATTATAGGGTGGTGGACCAATCTCAGCCATCCAGTGATATTACAAAGTATGGTAGTGTGTGTGACATTGATATGAGTGTATCAGGCACAGCAGTATTTTATGACACCATAACACATATTTGTGTCACTGTATTCTAAATGTCCAGCCAACAGTGATCATGTGGTTAGAAACTGACCACTAATGAAAGGTCACAGAACGAATTCATAGCAATTATGGATCACCAGTTGGTGAGAACTGTAGGAGGAGGAACCACCAGGGTAAGGTTTTCTAGTAAAGTGTCCAGTATGGGTAAGTGTAGTTAGTTGCACTCTTTTTAGATTGCACTTTTTTGAAGGAAGTAGAGGAAGCTTTGCTGAGGGATGTTCAAATGACTTTGGGTTTGTCTGTCATCCTGTGTGGAGAACAGTGCTGTCCTGGAAGGAAATACAACTCTAACACCCTGATCCAGTGACCTGGCCTACCCGTCAGTCCGGACCAAGCCTTACTTTATTGCTCTGCACGTAATGTAATGGTAATAACAGACACAAAAACCTCGCTTTCACGATAACACCACTGATTTAGGAACAACCCTTGATCCTGTAATTATACTCATTTAGGACAGTGGTTTCCAGTTCCAATCCTAGTTGCTGATGCCCTGCACACTTTTCCATTTACCCTGCTCGAACATGTCTGATTCAAACCATCGGCTAATTACCATTTATGAGTTGGACTAAGTGTATTAAGGGCAAGAGAACATCAAAGTGGGAAGGACAAAGACTGAGACTTGTTAGGATATGAAGAGCAAAGGTGGATCCTCTAGGGCCATGGTTCTCTAAGGGAGATCGGTGACATATATCCAGGAATTCCCCTTTTTTAATGTCAATTTTTTTGTTGAATCACCTAAGTAATGTGTTTTATCCAACATCCAAAACAAAAATATACAATTGTATCTATAATTTTCTCAGAGCCTTAAGTCTAGAAACTTTAACGTGAAGCACAATTCCACACTCATGGATAGCGCTTGAATTAGGGGTTTGTGAAAAGGCAAAAATGAAATATTGCAATTTTGTTTTACATTTTTTTAAAAAAGCACAATATTTAAGACGTTTTATAAGTTGTAACAGTCAAAAAAAGTCCCAGTGATGCCAGTTTTGTTGTAACTCTTCTAACAGATCCTTAGGTGAAAAAATATGGCCTCCACTAGAGTATATCACTGCTGTGAGAGTGCAATAGAGACTTGCGTACCTTAGCTATAGGGTTCTACTCATTTACACATATTTAAAGAATTAATGAAATCCTGTAACTCTACAGGCATTCATTTTTCACATTGGTTGCTTTCTCGAAGCTGCTGGATGCATTCACTTCTACTTCTACTTGAATGTGCACAATTTTATTGAAAGAACGCTGGGTGCATGATGTGTTTTGCAGCGTGTCCATTGGCATGGCATGGCTGCATATGTGAGTCCTTTGCTCTCCTCCTTGCGAGTCTGAACAAGCTGTGGATTAGTGTGGAAGGGGAGAGGAGGGGTCTAGTTCTGCAAGTGTTTTCTCCGGATTACAGGACTTCCAGCCAACTGGCAGTAAATGAAAGGTGCAGCGTTAAACGTGTCAGAATCAGCTGTTAGCCTGAGATCTCCCTGCTGCCTTATTCAAGAGATCTGCTTTTCAAACTCCTTTGTGCTGTTGACTCTTATGGAGCTATTGTCTTAAGCCCTGAAGTGTCAGTTTTTTACTACACAATGCACACATTTCACTGTGACTCCATTTCAATCTGTGAACCAGATGATTAGAACACCATGAGTATTTCACTGACAATCAGTTCTTACACATAAAACCAAGTTTATGGCAATAAATACGTAGCAGAAGACCAAGTTTCACAGAATTCGCGTCTACATTATTAAGGGTTAGGATAAAGTATAGGCTTCACTTGACAGGATTAGTTTTAACACAGTGTCCCAAGGGAAAACAACATATAGTCTATGAATGTACATGTGAAGTGAAAGTGACTACATTTGCATTGCGAGCATGCTGCTCTGCAGACAGTGAACAACCTTCTGATTATGGGGCCTAGTCCCTAACCACTAGGCCATGGCTGTCTCAGCTTGCTCTGGTAGATAATAAGAAAAAATTAATGATTTGAATTGAAATAACCTATTTTTAATGTAGATAAGAATAGTTTTCATCTTTCTCATTAGCTTCTGACTCTGAGATTATAAGCTATACTTCACAATTTAATTAATTGTGTTGTATCTTTATTCAAAACATCTCTCTGCAAAGGCACAGTTTTTCAACAACTGTTTCACAAAAGCATTTTCCGGCCTGTGGCAGCACTCAGCACACACTGTGACACTTTTTCTTTGGCTTATTTTAGCAGCTGTAATGCTGATTATCGTTGTTCACGAATCAGAAATGAAACAGCTCCAGTGTCATTAACACTTTTTAATGCTTTACAGTTTTATTTCTGAAAACTGAAAGCCTGGTGGTTGGCGGTTGCCTGACCAGCAGGTTGCCATGAGGTTCACTCGAACAAGGCATTTTTTCCCCATTACTGCTTCCCCAGGCGCTTTCTGTCCCATGCTATAAAGAATAGTCACTTTCACTTTTTTAAACCCCAAAACTCCTTTCTCTTCATTGTTTTTTATAAAAGGCATGATAGCATTTTCTGTTCTAGTTTGTACAATACATGTGCAGTGAATTCATTTCATTAATTGCATTTGGACTGAACGGGCCTTTCCTTCTGTTAAAGTCAAACCATCCTTGGATAAAGCATATCTGTCTTGTTCAACTCAATTGTTGAAAAAAAAACATTGACTTTGGGACTAACTTTTATATAAGGATAATTAAGCCCATTATCCATCAAACATTGTTTGGAGTATTATATTTCTAACACAGTTCGGAACACAGATATTTTTGTCTGTATTGCATTCGTTTTATCTTCTGCCCTTACTGAGGATCCGAAGAGTGAAAATCTCACTTAACTTGCTACTCTCTTGTGACAGGATACAAACAGACAAATGCAAAATATGTGTAATGCTCACATATGGAGCTGATATCAAACACCCACACAAAGAACAGACTAGTGTGTTTTCTGTGAGGACTCATCCAGTTTATCAGCAGACAATCAGAAAAAAGAAAGAGCAGGCTTTCTTCATGTTGAAGATTTGAGGAGCAAATGTTAGGGTTAGTTGTAGGGTGACTCTTGAGAAACACCTGTGGGAAAGAGGGGGATGGAGAGTGGTTTATATGACAATTTGTTAAACAGATGGGAAATAACCCAAATGTCTCCATTTGGCTCTCGTAGATGCCACTGCTCAACCCTTCCTAACCCCTACTCTGTCCTGCTGTCTGACTTAAAGGCACAGCGAATTATATTTTCATTTTACTTGTGTGTTGTCGAATGCGTCTGGTCAGACAAATCACCATGACATGGGGGCTGACCTCTGCTAAAGGGCACTTTCTTAGCTCATGAGCCTCAGTCCCATACTAAGAAATGATATACAACCTATTTAAGTACATATAATCTTATTATTTATATACATATTCATAATTTAATATGTACACACATGTGCTTCCTCTTTTCATCTTAAAGGATTTAAGCGTCTTAAATTAAGATTTAACTGGAGTTTTGTTCCAGGAACTGTGTATAATACTAAGCCATCACTAAATAATAATAAAAAATTATTGTTATGAAATACAATTAAGCATTTGCGCTAATTTTGTTCATCAGGGTGCAAGCAGTTTAATGTGCAATGTGTGTATAAATGTATGCACCCAAAATATACAGCTGGTGTCTGGACCAGATGTGTAGAGTCATTTGAAGCTCATTTGAAAACAGGGCAGTTTTAGAAAAGTTCATGATTGGGGCCATTGAGTAACCTTAACACTGATATTTTGTCCATACTGTGTAGCCCTAGCAACAGCTGGGCAGTGATAGTAGATTGTTCCTGTCTCTGTCAAATTTGTGGCCCTTTAATATATTTTCATGAGTCCATCTATCATGTGGCTCATCTTTTATAAAGCTGTATTTGAAAAATCTTTTTATATTCCTACATTCTGCATTTTGTGTCAAAGAATTATGAGCAAAATAAAAGTCCCAGCATTATATTATAATGTCATGATGCATAAATTGTTCTCCTTTGTTTTATGGGCTCTGTCCCACTCTTAAGTACGTTTATAACACCTTTTATTATCTCCAACTAAATCTCTCAACCTGGCATCATGTTGCAAGTGATGATCTGATGAGCCTAAAGTACACATTTCTCCTTTTTGGCCCAAATGTAGCCAAATGCTTCTTTGTATTGATTTAGAGTATTAAAAAAATGTAATTGCCAAATAAAGGAAGTCTATTCCTTGTTATCAATTGGATGCAAATGTATTGCTTAAGTTTTGTTTTCAATACGATAATGTTTTTGACTACAGCTTTCAGACATTAAACTAATGTTGCTTTAATTGAACAACTGTGGAGGCAATGGTATGAGGTGTGTTGTGGGAGGTGAAGAGCTGTTTAGGGTCGACAATAGAGTGTGATGGGTTTGTGATTGATGGGTGAATGGTGGAGTCCAGACACAGCAGGGAAGCCTCCCCTTTCTCCCTCTCCGTCTCTCTCGCTCACTCTCTCCCCCGTCTCGCCGTCTTCTCCCCTGTGTGTGAGAACGTTCTCCAGGGGCCATGGAGAATTCCAGGAAGGGCCAGGAGATGCACTCTGTTCTGCTCCCCAGCTGAACTTCCCTCCATTCAAATCCACATGCTGGAATTAAACTGCAAAACTCCGCTCTGATGCAAATCCCAGATGACCAAACCCTTCAGCCTCGATGACCAACAGGATACAATACAAACGGACATTATTTCCCATTTAATCACATGTCTGCGCTGTGGTTTAGGGTTATGATAAATATGTTCTGTAAAGCCACAGGATGAGAGACAAACATGTCGCTGTGATTGATTAAGGGCAGAAAAGCTTAGTCTTTTTTTAAAGCTCCCCTGTTTTAAGCCAGAATTTTGGCTTCTAGTTATTTGCAAGGAATATGTGATTACACAGAGATGATCAGTGCACAGTCATTTCATAGGACACAGGAGCTGGCATTATGGAGAACATCTGCAACAGCACACACACACACACACACACACACACACAGGCAGGTCTGTGAGCATTTCCTTTGATATGATAATGTCACCTGCTTGAGAGAACATCCCTGATTTTGTTTAGATTTTAAAAATGGAGTGAAAAGAACTAAAATATGGATGATTTTTTAAAAGGTTTGATTTTCATCTAATTAGAAATTTTGATATGGTCGGTCACAGGATACAGTGGCATGTTTGCAAACCAAATTTGAACTTCCCAGTGGATAATGATGGCTCGATGTGACAACATGAACACAGAAGCGAACCTCTGAGGCCTTAAATGTGCCTTAAAGTGTAGGCTGGTGCTGGATCAGGCGAGCAGATCATTTAAATGACAGTTTTTACATGAGAATAGTGCCCAGCTAGAAGCTGTGGCTGAGTCCATTGGGTTGCAAATCAACCTGCAGTCCTTGATCCCTCTGGATAATTCAAGCCAGCACGAAACACCTTCTCGGTTTACACCAACGAGATTAGACTCAACCTGCAGCATGAAGACCTGCAGCATGAAGACCTGCAGCATGAAGACCTGCACAGCAATGAGTCTGAATGAAAGGTTTATTGACTCCCAATTTCATAACAATACGACAAACACATACAGTACAAAAAACAAACAAACTCCAAAGAAAGTTCATCAGGTTACACTTCAAACTGTCACTTTACGACAAGGCTTTGAAGAAACCTGCCTCTAAATGTTTCACTTAAAGTGGCCAAAAGCAGAAGCGCCCACGTTTACCTCCTACCTACTGTAAACAGACGGCACCAAATCTCCACTGGATTCTGGCGAATTAACCCATTACGCTGATAAATGCCACGATAACGACATAAAGAAATGTTAATGAGATAAAAATGAAGGTTTCCAGTTGTGCCAGAACGAAACAATGTTTTTTTTAATGTGTAAAATGTGACTTTCTACCGCGGGGTCTCCCCCTCTCTCTCCGTGCGCGATGGTATCGTCCACAGCGGTGTCCGCTTGAGCGGAGCGGAGCTGCCTCGGCAGTGAGAGCGGAACGGTTCACTGGCGTGCCCGGAGAGGGGTGGCCAGTATTGAACAGTACTTTAAACTCTTTTATTTTGCTTCGCAGTGAAGCTCATCTTCAGCGCAGGGACCGTGCTGAAGAGCTGAGGGATGGTTTTTCTTTCTCTCCCCACTCTTTATCTGTCTTTTCTGAGGAATCTAAAAGGGGTTGATGTGCGTTGGAGTCTGCAGCTTTGTGTGAACTCTTTAAACCAAGGGGTCATGACTGAGGAGCGTTTTTCACCTCAAGGAGGCTTTTAATGAAGAGACAAGGTAAACTTTCCTTTTTTTCTTTTCTTTCTTGCCTTTTCTCTTGACATGCTGAAATTGGGGAGGTTAATGTGTTATTAGAAAGCAGAAAAACACTGTAGATGGGGTTGTTGACTCTGTCTCAGCTCTTAAGCTTCTGACAGTTTGAAGTTTATTTTCGATTAACAATTTGAAATGGACAAAAAGGAACTATGAAATATAAACATGGTCTTCGTCAACACTCCAGTGAAACCGCACTTTCATTGTAAAGAGAAAATAAAAATAAGCCTCTTTGTAAAGAAACAGCAGCTTGTCAGTTGTGTTGGTGAAATCATGGAAATAATCCTCTGATGGACTTCATCACTGTAATGATAAACATGGCCACATTGTCCAGCCCTGATCTGAGGTCTGTAAGGGTTGAGGTTCATTGGCCACTGCTCAGGATCTGGTCATAGTGGATGAAATGAAAGTGGAACCCTAATACGGTTGTGTTTGAGGCTGCTTGTGTTAAATCTGCACGTCCAGCAAGGTGAATGTGGAGCAGCTGCAGGAATGTTTCTGCGCTCGCACAGAGATACCCAGGTTTATATGAGCTTCTACTGTATCGGAGAACAAAAACAGCCTGTCTGAACTGGAGTAATCGCTCCCTGTGTCCTAGAAACAAGTACACTTTTGATTAGATGTGTCATGTTTACTGTGATTTGTCATGTCAACAAACAATGGATCTAGTGGAGCTGATTTTTCCCCCTAGTTTGAGTCATGCTTTTGTGTTTAACCTTCACACAATCTGAAATGCCAGACATCTCAAGAAATGGCCATATTGTAAAAAAAACAACAACAAAAAAAAAAAACGGCAACACAACTTTTCACCATTTGTTTTTTTTTACCCAGACAGTCAAATCTGGTCTTGTTCATGGGAGCAGCTTTTTATGACACACTTCTGTTTGTCTAGCCACAAGCTGCGGATGCATCTGTACAAAGTCCTCCTTTAGGATGCCCAGTCTTCCTCATTTTCATTCCTATGGGGCTGCAGACCTGACGAGAGGTTAATTATTTCATATTTCAGGTGGTCAATCCAGGCCGGGCCAGATTAACGCTGTGGTAGATTGAAGCAGCCTATATGACACATTATGAGAGCATTGAGAGGCTTTGAGTAGAGTAGAGTACTTTCTGAAGTAAAGTAAGCACATGATCCTAAATCCAGTCAACCATGCTCACTTTTGCTCATAAAAACAGCTGACCCTGGGTGATTGCAGCAACATGTGACAAGACTAGACACTGTGGCTGATATCATTAGCTTACTGTGAAATAAAAGGCTTCATCACTTGGGAAAGACACATCAGAAAAAAAAGAGTTTGCTGCACATGAGGTTTCCACTCTGACCTGCTTGAGCTGATAGTGATGTTTGCTCATAATTTTAAGGGTGATGATTTTCACACCCAGCTGTTTCTGTAAGCTTCGCTCGGTGGGAAACCTCGAGGCATTTTTTAGCAAGAAGGTGTGCAGTGTTTGAATTTTGGCTTGTCAGCTCTGTACAACAACTGAGCACTGTTGTCTGAAGAGATTGTGGAGGGGTGTTTAATATTTGACATTTTTTAGAGTCCTCTGGAAATGTTGGTTTTACTTTACACTGTACAACATGGGTACTTTAATGTCCACGGGGTACAAACTACAATAGTGGAAAGGTGAAAAATAGTACCTTTTTTTCCATAACTTTATTTCTTTAAATAGAATACCATGGGGCACCACAGTGTAAGTGCTGACCCTATCATCAGATAAACTGATCCCCTGCAAAGCAACAATGAACCAAGACCAGGCCAAGAGAACACACTTAGGCTCCCTCTCCCCCATCCCTCAGTGTGATACTGATCAGCATGGGCGTCTGTTGGTTTGTGTTCTCCAATGATGCTTTACATTAGTGGAAGCATCTTTACTAAGTACTGAAAAATTAACTTTGTAGAGACCGCCCTAGTCGCAGCGATTGTATCCAGTGACGTATAACATCTTTTTCCTTGAATTTGAATTTGAATTTTTACTAAATTCACAGTAAAATTGGTGGATTTGAGCTCTTTATTAGAGCTTAGCTTTAGTGTACTGCATCCATCACCAGTGCTGTGCTGCTGAACTGCCGATTTGAAGCTGAACTTAAATTCAAGCTCTTTTATTTAAGCATGTAGAAAATGCAACAATGAATTGTAGTTAACAAAAGTCATGACTGCATGTTGGCTTCACCGTGTGTTTACTTGGCCAGTCCAGTCGTTTAGGGGGTGCATTGTTGCCTAGTGGGAAGGAGATTATTGAAGTGTTTGGTGAGCTACCTAGAAACCATGCTCACTCCTGTGGCAAACAGCCAAGCCCAACTCACACACTCTTTTGTGAAGGGAACCTTAATGTGAGTTTATCTTGTTATCAGGTTAATGAATGCATTATCAGTGCTGTGTCCCTGCATGTGACCCTTTTAGTTTACATCCTTTTATTTAACATCTTTTTTTCCTATAAACTTCCTCAATCAGCGTCTCTGACAGGGTCTAGATTGAGTGGTGATGAATTAGAAGAAAAAATGGAATTTCCTCCAAGCTTGCTGTTTGCATTCTAGATTTATTTACTCTCCATACTCTTATGGACCAGGGGTGTCCCAGCTGTACTTACTTCCTTCTACACTCTAAGCAAAAATGGTTCTATGTAGAAACAAGAAAAGGTTGTTCGCTGAAAAAAGCTACAATGATCCATTTTTAAAAAGCACAGTTTACAACAGGTTATCTAACACAGCCATGAACATTTAAGTGGATGTTCATAGTTTTGTATATAGCTATTAACTTTGATAAAGAACCTAAACAATTTTTGGGCACATATTGAGGGTTGTAAGTACTTTTGTTCAATGTTTGAGACATATGTGATAGTCTTGAAGGTACCAAAAGGAGATTTATTAGAACAATGCTATAGGAGAACCATTTTGTTTGCCAAAGATCCTGTCAGTGGATGCTTTATTTAAAGGCAAAGAACTTTGAAAATCTTTAACAGTTTAAAAAGAAAATCGGTGCATTTAGAATGCATCAATGTACATTTCTAAACAGAACCATTTTCATCAAAGAGATGTACAGAAATTACAAACAGTTTGCGTTTGTCAAACTTACCCATCTATTTTTCAGGGGTTTTTTGGGTTCTTTTTGGAACAAAACATGGTATCACTTCAACACTTTCTGGCCTCTTTTACAGCAGTGTAAGTGCCTGGGATTCACAGTGAGCTTCAGAATCAATGTATTAGTTTGACTCAATCTGTTATTATACTCAGAGTATGTTTATGCTTTTTTCATAACGATGTTGTCAATACCTGTTAACTCACTATTAGCTACATAGAATCTGCTATATAGCAAACTGGCTGGGGAACTGTAACAAAGCTACATACTACATAGTGCACTTTTTTAAATTTGGGATTGCAATGCAGCTGTGGTCTTATAAAATATACCAAGAATACTAAGGCTTTGTTGTATCTTAACAGAAAACACAAGAGTCATTCTCCCCATAATCAGCTGTTCCTTCACAGCATAGCCATCATACATGGCAGACATTGCTAACGTTGCTGATGGGCTGCTATTAAGGGACCTTAGTTTTCTCCACCGAGACCATTGAGCGGCTTAATGAAATTCCATGTCAGGGTGTAATTGCTGTTTAGTCTTTGCTCAGTCAATGGGACAGGCTTGTAAGAGAAGGTTTTGCTGAGATACTATGTAATCTTGTGATGGTCTTTGCTGACGCTGCTGAGATTTTGAAGACCATGATAGGTGCAAGACTGACTTTATCAGATTGTCTCTGTTTATGCTGTATTGATTTATCTTTGATTAGAGGATGTTGCACAGAGGAACCTGATGTCTGTTGTAAGTTCCTTGAAAATATACCACAAATAAATTCAGAGAATGGAGTAGTCTCTCCCTTAAAGAGCTTCTCTGGTTTTTGGTTCACTCTTCAATATAAAGATGGTAAAGTGGATTCTTTGGAAGTATGCCAGTTTTAAAAAAAAACAACTTTTTTTGTTCCTTAAAGAACCTTTTAATGGATGGCTATTTAAAAATGTTCTTCAGGGTGGGACGTTTAGAAAAACGCCACTTATTGTAAAGGCAATGGATGTCCATAGTGGACATTACATTGCTGTTATTAGATCAAAGTTTCTTTTAGTCGCTAAAAGGGGTGTTTCTCTTTCTGCTTTTTTATGATGAGATTTCTCAGTGCTATTTTTCACATTTAATTTGACCTGTAAGCATGGTCTGACAAAGCTAAAAAGGATTTTTAAAAAGGGAATGTTACATTACATAAGTACCAAAAAGACTAAATTGCCACAGAAAACCCTCCGTTATTTCTGTTTCAACACATCATTTTTATAGAATATTTTTCAAATTGAGATGCCTGACTTTTTTTTTTTATTTAAGGAAAAACCATAAATATGCTATATAATCCTTTAAATGGCAAAGAATCTGTACGTGATGATTCTAATTTTGGTGAGTTTACAAGGACAAGACAAAGTTTCTAAATGCACAGTCAAAAGATGTCATATCTGATAATAGGTTAATTATGTAATCATGAACAATATTTTGCACAAGTGTGACTGGTTATCTGAAGTTTGAACTTAGTGTTTGCATAAACATTTCATGGTGTTGACTGGCTATCAGTTTGCTTCCTCCTCTGATGTAATCCACAGTGGTGTATTTGACTATGAGCTCATCTGCATTGACCGATCAGTCAGTTTCCCTAAACGAGCCAATTTCATTCCATTTGAGTTCATTTGAGTATAAAACACCTTGTGCCTCTCCAACTGAGTTGTATTGACTGTTGTTGTCTGCACTTGTTTGCCTTGTCTTGTGTTTTATGTCGTGTGTGATGTCGCCTTATGTGTAGCACCAGAGTCCTGGAGGAACGTTATTTCGTTTCACTATGTGTAAACATTATGAGAATCCCAGTAAAAGTGTGCTTGTGATTTTCTACTCCCCTCCTTCTTAGCCACAAAATACAGACGTAACCCTGTCGAACTTCACTGTCAGAATTATTTAATTCCTGAAAAAGTAACTATAGGCTTCATAGTAAAACAGGAGTTCACAGTTTTTTTGGTTGATTATTTATGACCAAGCTATAATCTTTGAAGAACAATGAATAATTGAGGTTTAACTATAAATTTCACCGTGCTTTTTTTGGGATATAAGGCACAATAAGTATTTTATGAGTGTATTAAGTGAGATACTACTGTATTGTATCATAAAAGTGACTTTTGTAATTCAAACTGCTACGTCATAGTCAAAACTGAATATTTTGGTTTCAAGAATGTTGGACTTCACACCGCTGTGTTCTCCCTCAAGTAAAAAAAACAGAAGTAAAGTCTTAAAAACTAAGATGCCTCTCGAGTGTCACAATTCTTGCTTTTGGCTTGACAGAACTCTGCATTACCTTCATGATTTATTTTTCTTCACTTCAACATGTTCCCTGGTGTTGTTTTTTCTCTGACTCATCACAAACTAGAGGTCAACAAAGTTATATCCAGGGGTATTTTATTGGACTGGACACAGTGAAGTTGAGGGTGTAGCTGCTAAGTCAGAAAAGCATTTGTTGCCTGCACTTACAAGTAGCACACACAGCTCCATCAGCTCGGCTTATACAATCTATATGCAATACATACACTTTCACAATATGGGCTCTGTGTTATAGAGAGGCTGTCACAGGGCCTTTTTCTGCACTGATGTGATTGTTTGAAGGAATTAGGCCTTTTTCTGCACTGATGTGATTGTTTAGGCTCTCATCTGGTGGAAACAGTGATCAGAGAGGGCTACAATTTAGCGTTCACTTTATCCATCCTCTTTCCCCAGCCCCCATCTTACAAAAACGCGCACACACATAAACACAGAGAGAGAATCCTTCCCACTGGCTTTAAATATTCAAATGGGGCTCATATTTGCATCTGTATGATTCCAGCTGCTCTATGCTGTGGTGTTGTTTTTCTTTTAAATGAACCCACTCTCTTTCTGTTCTGAGGATTGTGTGCAACCCTCTGTAGCCTCAAGCGCCTCGCTACATATTAATTTATTCATTTACTCGCATTTTTTTGCCATTTCCTTTAAAGTGGTCATAAAATCTTTCCTCTTAAACGTTTACAGTTTTAAATATATAATACTTTATTTTTTATAGCACCGTGTTTCAAGGGTTCCTGTGAATCCTCCCCACATCACCAGCCTTTGTCTCTCTTAGACGTTTCCATGTAACTTGTTGCTGCAGGAGTCTTTTCTTTTTACAGCATTTTCTCCCCACTGTACCTGCTTGGATCCATTGCCTTAATGTTCTGAGCGCTGTGAAGAGTTCAAAGGCTGGAAAAGAGGCGTAAATCCTCATCAGGCAGCTATAAAAGAGCCCACAGCGCTGCTGAGGATAACCCTCTGATTTAAAGCAGCTCCTGCTTTCTCTACCAGACCTTTGAACAGAACATGATATAGATTTCAAAATCCCCCAGTGGCAGGAGCCATCTTATGCACAAATTCTGTTAGAAACCTCAAGAGCAAGTCTGTTTGAGAGTACATAAAGGGATACTTTAGCCAAAATGAGAACTTTATTTGTTTTTTGTACATTTATATCTTTTCTAAATATTTTGTACTCAAGTCCTATAGAAAGCTCTGAAAAATCCCTTCTAAAGAAACAGTCTTTTATTAGGAGGAAGAAGGCAGATAGTCCATGTTGTTGTTAGAAAGCCAAATCGAATCTTTATGTTATGAATTGTCTCCTTTACTATAGAAAGAATAGATGTATGCAATGTATACTTGATATTTTAGTGAGAGACCATTCATGATGAAAAATCATGAATGTGATATAAATTGTGAATTCTTAAGGCAAAAAGGGTGGGGATAGAGTATATCACATGGCAAACCATATTAAATGCTAGTTTTATGCTGAAATGTCCTTTTAACACCTTAAAGCAGGAATATGCATGAATGCAGCATGTACAATGCTAATTGTTTGAGGCATTAGCTTCCATTACTTGTTAAGTACATTGGCTTTGTAGCCTCAGGGAAAAATTAAAGAACCAAACTTGAGGCAATAAACACATCTATTTGCCAAAGTTTAAACTCTAAGAGAGTAGTTCAACTAGCATATATGATTCACCTGCTGTAATATTGGATGTATATTTACTATGTTGTTTGGCCGCATAGCTTTTTTTTGGAAGGGTAGACAGAAGCAGGGCTTTGTAGCGGGACGTCTATGCTTTGTGGTTAGCTGTAACTTGTCAAGCTGGTGTTAAGGGGGTTGCTCACCCTCCCATTAGCTCACCCCTGCCTGCAGACCAAGGCAGCATGTGCCTCCCAGATGTGCAGGTAGTTCCTGATGTTTATCCCTCATGCCTCCATGCTTCCCGACCATCTCCTGACCTTAGAACATCTACAACGGAGTTAAGACTGTGGATACAGATAAACGTTTTGAGAAGAGAGATAAAAGATGAAAGTATGTTGATTCTGTAAGCTTTACAAGAGGACTCTGATTAGGTTTTGGGGCAAAATGGGGGTCAAATGCATCAGAGGTGTAGAAACTAAAGGCATGATATGGATCGCAGGGTTCAAATGATCTAGATCGCAACTATTTTTTTGCTGTTCCGCTCACATATGGTGGCAGTTTCCACATGTGGAAGACAATTTTCATGGCCAATTATCACATATATAGCGGTGATTAGCCAGATGACTTGAAAACTAGAAAGGAATTATTTTTGCGCATTATTGTCTGTACTTGTACACTGATACTAATGTTGCATAAGACGGATGCATTACACAAATTTTTGCTGGACGCTGATAGGAGTCAGTGTCACTGACGGATTGATTGATGGATATTCATTTCTGAAATGTACATGTGCAAGCATCACCCAATAAAAGCAGCAAGTGCTGCTGTGTACAGCATTAAATGTAACCCTTATCCCCTCTAAATGCCATCAGTGTAAGTTTAATACATAATTTTTGCAAAAACAGTGATATGACTATGGGTGAAACAACAATTATGTGAGTAGCATTAACTATTTGCACTCACACTGTCCTCACGACTGCTTCATTTTGGTGTATAAGTTGCCTTATTTAGCTATATTAGCCAGTTGTCAGACCCACGTTAAGTTTTTCTCCTTACATGTAGGTAATCTGCTTTGTTGTCTTCAGCTCTCTGTTACTGCCATAGGGCAGGTACTCATCAGTTTTGCACAGTTTTTGTAACTGTAGAGCATGACAGCAAGAAAAAGGCTGACCAGAAAGATCATAAGGGAACTGGTAATGTGACTTGTGAGCTGAGAAGCATGAGGTCCATTTAAAATAAAACACAAAAAGACAAACACTCATTATTTGGAGGAGGGTATACACTATCTTGTCTCTTCAGGCCTACAGATTCACACCACTGCACTGGTGATGGAGTGTATGAGCACTGTGGTCCAACTAAAGACTTGCATAGGCTTGTTGAATAAAAACTACTCACTCATGGATATGCATGATAAGCATGCATAGTGCATAGGGCAGCCTAGTGGTTAGGGAGTTGCCCCCGCATTGGAAGATTGTGGGTTCAATTCCCCTCTCCAGTAGGGTGACCTGAGTTACCCTTGAGCAAGGTACCATCCCCATCACTGCTCCCCAGGCGCTTTCAATAGCTGCCCACTGCTGCACGGTGTTTGAGTGCATGGGTTAAATGCAGAAGTCCAATTTTGTTGTGGTTCACTGTGTGCTGTGCTGTGACCTCGCAATGACAAGGGTTGTCACATTCTTTTTTTCACTTTAGTGCACTCAACGTTGTGGGTTTGGCGTTGTGTTGACTATTCCAGTGCAAGAAGTATAGTAGAATTCCTCTTCTTCAGTCTTTCATCTTGCTGTCAGCTGGTCAACTTTCTGGCAGGAAGGTGTAAGATGTGTTTTTGTCCAAATGAAAAGCAGTCTTGCTGTTCTCTCCCATTTACATTTGCGGCATTTAGCGGACGCTCTTATTCAGAGCAACTTTCATGCCTTGATTACAAGGACAGTCCCACTGGAGCAACTCAGGCTTAAGCGTCTTGCTCAGGGACCCAATGGTAGTAATGCTAGAGGTGGGATTTGAACCAGGGACCTCTTGAGCCATAGGCCAGTAACCTACCACTAGACCACCTCCACCCCTAACAAGGTGTTTCAAAGGAACCTAGGACTGCCAAAACCCAGGATCAACCAGGAACCTTTAGATCTTCAGGATCTTCAACACTCTCCCAACTGAGCTATTTCGACCACATTTTCTCTCCCCTTCCTGTGTTCTGTTCTCCGTCTTTAATGACAAACATCCACTCTTGAGCATTTCGTCTGTGTTTATAGTAGTGTTGAGAATCTTTTGTGATAGGGTTTTTTACTGGATAATTGGGATCAAATGTACATTAAAGACATATGCATCTTGCATTCCCTAATGTTTTGGAGTCATTCACAGTGATGTAACCCAGCGCAGTGTTGCATTATAAAATCGTTGCCTTGAGGAATAGTAGTGTTGCTGCAGCTGTACTGAATCAGCACTCTATAGGAAGCATACTCAGCTGCTGAATGGAATTCTGGTTTGTCAGTTTGTTACTAGCCTCTGGTTACTTTCCAAAGTATGATGGAAACTGAGTATTTCAGCAGTGCTTCTTGATGCTATTAGCTGTCAATTATTAGCAGTATAATATCAGAAACAAATACATGAAAAAGTGAAAGTGACTATTCTTGTCATTACGAGGTCACAGCACACAGTGAACCACAACAAAATTGGACCTCTGCATTTAACCCACGCAAACACTGTGCAGCAGTGGGCAGCTATTTACTTTTTTAGCTATTAACTTATTACTTATTATTACTTATTTATTATTACTAATTATTATTATTATTATTAAAACTATAATAATAATTATTATTACATTTACATTAATATCTACATTTACATTTATTTATTTATAATTTATTATTACTTACTATTATTATTACTATTATATTCTCTCTGTGTACGAGGTTATCTTATATTCTTTTCATATTCTTTCTTTCCTATTAATTGCAAAATTTCTGTAAATATATATATATATATATATAGAGCTATATATACATGTATATGGATATCTTTAGATATTTTTATATATTCTTTATATTTGTTTTTTATATATTCTCTCTTTCTTTCTGTTATTTCTTGTCAAAGAGCCCTGTAATACCCAAATTTCCCATTCGTGGGATAATAAAGGATTATTCTATTCTATGAAAGCGCCTGGGGAACAGTGACAGGGACGGTACCTTGCTCAAGGGTACCTCAGGGCAACCTACTGGTAAGGGGTTTGAACCCACAATCTTCCTAACCACTAGGGCACCGCTGCCCCAAGTACATGTACATAAAACTAAAATTTGAATACGTTCTCTGACCAAACCTGTTTTGTTGAATATGTATGCGAAAAATAAGATTCCCTCCTAACCTTAAATATGCCATTTTATGTACAACACATAATGCACACCTTTTATTCATTTTCTTACTGTAAAATATTGCGTAAAAAGGCAAACGTGCTGAACTGTAATAAACAGTAATATATTAAATATAAATATATTAAAATGTGCAGATGTATGTTAGGATGTGTACTTATTCTCATTTAAAAAACATGTAATTTGATAGGGGGTGCCCAAACATTTGCATATAATTATAGAAGTATTATCAACATAATAGCAACAAAAATTGATCATAGACTAGTTGTTGCTATTCATGTAGTTGGTATCTGTTGCTTTTTATTATTCTTGTTTGGTTGAAGTTTATATTTTCATACAAGATTGAACAAATAATGATGTGGTGTCCTCCAAAATATAGGACGAGTGGGACTTGTAGATACTGTTATTTCCAGCAGTAGTGGTAATGGATTTTGAACATGAAGCACCTTTAACACTGAATGTAGATGGACGGTGGCAAGTGGACTTGTGTAGATGCATATGTTCCCGCCATCTGCTGTCTGCAGTCCCTCAGCCTGCTCACTGCTGGAACCACTGTTGCTGCCAGTCAGAGGAAATGTGCCTTCCACCTGGCCTGGTGGGAGGAAGGGCACTGGGGGTTGGGGGATGGATTGTGCTCGGTGATGGCAGGTTTTTGGGTTTCTGCCACAGTACAGTGGTGTAGAAGCAGAGATAAGAGGGAAACAGAAAGTTATGTGGGAGTGCAAGAAGGGGCAAAACTCACATTTCTCCTCAGAGACCTTCAGGGAGAGATACCTGCCCGTTTGTGCCGCACTCTCATTATGCCTCATTCTTTTTGTGGAGTCTGTAGTACGGCTGGTTGGCTTGATCCCTGTCAAATGTGACCCGTTGAAACCTCATTTGGCTTCTCCTGATCCTCAGCTGTAGCCAAGCCGTGTGTGCTGAAACTGTTGCTGGTTGTTTGGCCCACTCTTCATTCATCTCTCAGAACGTGATGTTGGATTCAATCGTGCCAAAAGCTGAGAGCCTTTCAAAGGGTTAGATCATGTTACACTGACATGGCACCACCTGATGGTTTTACAAAGACCAGAGCTGACCTTTATCCTCACAGGGTTATGAAAGTGTAGGGACATCTTTTCGCAATTTTGCAGTGTTTTATGTTAGGAGGACCACTCCTAATCCCCTAGGAGCTTCTGGAAACCATTGAACTGTGAACTTTCAAAAAAGATTTACTTGCCATTAAAGACATACTTCATCTGGCAGAAAATGAACTGATGCCATTAGTTAGTGCAATTGATTTTTTAACTAAGGTGTATAATAAAAAGTGTACAATTTTATACAAAGTATAGTAAAATTTAACATCGGTTAGGATTTGCATTTTGAAAATAATAGTGTAGTTCCCACCCAGTGGAAATCAAAACAAGATTTGATTTCTCTGTCACATCCAAATTATGCTGGTGTTTAATCTGACACATTAGGACTTCATTTCCTCTCGTGAAAGCCTGATCGATGGTGTATCTAAGTCTCTAGTTGTTTAAAACCAGATCTTTATAGTAAAGTAGGAGTAGTACTTCAGTACTACTTCAGGACTAATTTATGGCACTCTTTAATTGATTTATGATGAAAAATAAATTACATTATACACTGTTTTATTTACACAGGGACTAGTGTAACTTGATGAATTATTTACTGATTTAGTTATCTGCTTATATCTGCCTTGTATAATGTCTTGTTCAAAAAAGGTCATAAGTGGGGTGGATTGGGACTGGGCTTAATATCTTCAAAGGGAATGGGTGAACAGATGAATGGGTTTTGTAAGTGCAGTTACAATGGACTGCTTTTACAGCCATTAGTTTTACATGGTTAGAAAATGCTTTACTTTGTCAACATTACAAAAACGTTTGGCCTTTTAAGACATTTCTTTGATACTGAGTTGGAAAAGACAGTGTATTGAGTGTGATTGTGATCATATCAGTGGGAATTGGGCTTTTAATGTTCCTTTAGGAGACAGAAGCCTGTGCATTAAGCTGAACTTTCATCCTTGGCTTCTATTGTTTGAAGGAAGTTCTTTGCTCCTGGGCTGTTGTCATATCCAGTGACCCAAAGAGACATTACCGTACTGAGGAATGTTTAAGCCTGACCTGTGTGAGCCGTATTTTAGCCCAGGGTCAGTCTGAAGTGGGTGACATGTTGGTTTCGAGTTAGGCAGGGGACCTGTGGGCCTGAGTGTGTGTGTGTGTGTGTGTGTGTGTGTGTTCGCTGAGTGCGTGTTGAGCGGCCATGTGGAAACACAGCTGTGTCCACACTTTCTTGTTAGTGCCGGATTAATTACTGGAAGCATGAAACAACGGAGTGTATGTGTGTGTGTGGGTGTGTATCTGTCAGCTCCTGTTGGGATCAGAGGGGTCACTGTTAGTCCAGGGAGGAGAAATTTGCTGATTCGCTGTGTTGCTGATTTTGAACCGGAAAGAATGATTTCAGAGATTTTTTCCAAGACCAAAAATTATTTTTGAGGAGAACATTGTGAACAGAGGCAAAGTCTCAGGTCTGTGTCAGACTCTGATGCTGTGTGAAACAGCCAAACTGAGGAAAGGGATAGCTAATCCATAGAATATTTATACTTTGAGGTAATGTAGGCAGAAAAAAAGAAAAAAGAGGGACATAGAGAGTAAGGCTGAAGAAGAGCATGAGAGGGAGGAGGGAGAGTAAAAATAGTAAAAGCTGGACAGGCTCCTCTAGAGAAACAATATCACAGGCTACAACATGACTTTGTGCCCAAATGTTGGCAAACTCAACAGACCATTTTTCTCCACATTTACTTCGTCTTGGAATCTTTTCACTGCAGCTCCACACTTTTTATTTAAAAGAACACAACAGAACATGATTTAAGTTCAATTAATTACTGAAGGACTGTGAAACAGCAATATTGCAAAAAAGAAACGCCTTACCTGAAGGTCTGTCACAAGCAGATTTAAGTTTTAAATGTTCATGTTACAAGCTCCAAACATCCATCTACATCCTCTATGTAACCTGTGCGTAGCCTAATACTTGTTTTTAAAGTATTAAAAGCAAGTATTATATGTAGCAAATAAAGATTTTGTGTAAAATTTGTATAATTTGACTGAATCTCTCAGTATAAACAAAATGAAAAGTTTATTTTTATTGGCTTTAAGCATGTCTCGGCCAATTATATTTTAGAACCAGATGCTCTCATTTAATACTGTCTTCAGAAAGCAGGAAGGTGGGGCTGGACATTGAATGCACTAAAATACACCCGAAACGGAGAATGAACCAGTGCATTTCACATGCAATTACAGCGGTTGTGTGAATCTACATACCTGATGTCAGTCCGCCACAAATAAAGAATTTGTGTATGTTTACTACAAAGTAGGGCAGTGTAAAGGGTTGCAGTAGTGTTTAAATTATGTTAAAAAAAACCTTTAACATCATTTAACAAAGTTTTTGTCTTTTTTTTGTTTAAAAGAACGAAACATTTAGCTTTTGTACAAAGCGCTTCACAAGATCAGGGGCATTGTGTTGGTCTTGTAGGTCAGTGCTTTATTTCTCGTTTTACAAAAAAAACGCTGTTACAAAAGGAGATCTCCCTCTCTCTTTCTTTCTCTCTTTCTCTCGCTCTTTCTCTCTCTCTCTCTCACACACACACACACACACACACACACACACACACACACACACACACACACACACACACATATACAATGGTTCCTGGAACAGTTTCTTTAATCTGACTTGTCTTGGTGTGCTTGTGGTTCCGGTGTTTTGTTTTGTAGGGGACTCAGTAATCAAGTTTTTTTTCCTTTTTTCTTTTCTTTTTTTTTTATGGCCTTGGTCTCACTCGCCCCACACTGCAGCACAACTCCATCTCCTGAAACACTACCCTGAACCAACTGATGCAGTCTCCTCTGTTTACTCTGCCATCATCAGTTTATTTGTGTTAAACTCAATGGATGGATCACTTTCAATTGGCCCAACTCTGACCCCATGTTTCAGTGTGCATGAAAGTGTGTGTGGTTGCTTTTAGGGTTTTAATGTTATTTTGAACTACATCATGCTTCACCATCAGGGGTTTGAAATTGCGTTTATGCGCTGTGAAAGACAGGGCACCTACATATACCTTCACCTACATAACCTACATTTTCACCCCAGTTCATTCTTGTCCACTGGCCAAGTGTTGCCATATCACTCTACATTACTAGCACTAAAGGCCAGCACATACCTCCTAAAAAACACCACGTCGATTTAAATTCTGGACAGCTCAGCATGCCTGGGAGAAAACACAAGCTGCTAGAATGCTAGGATCACACTGAGAGATGGAGAGAGTGAGAGTAACCCTCCACACCTAGACAGAGCCAGGTCACTCCCGCCCAAAGGTGACAAGGGTGTTAAATTCACAGTCTCGTCAACACTAGACATTTCTGTGGTCTGGTAATTGTGATTATTTGTTCTACTACTTAAATTCCTCCTGTCACATTTGTTCAGAGTTTTTCAAAAGTAATTCTGAATCAAACCAAATTCTGTTTAATGATGCACTGATGTTAAAACAAATTATAGGTGGGTGGAATCACTGCGAGGAGATTTATATCTCCAGCCTGTGCCATATTTTGATGAGAGCATTTTTTTAAGACGCTTCTCATGCATTCATGCAGACGGTTCGGGCCTGCTGTGTACTCCAAAGATAATCACTGTTTAGGAGGGGGTGAATTGTGATGGTTAAGCATGAGAAATGGCTCAGTGTTAGGCATTTGGGTTTGGGCACTAAAGCTGGAAACAAGAGGGACTGGTGGTGCCTGTGGTGTCTGCAGACAGACTTGTTTACAGGAAATGGTTTTGTGGCACTTTTGGATAAGAACCGTTAACTCCAGCATTACTCTGGTAGAAGGTTTTTCTTTATTCTCCACAGCTCTGTGTAGATATGGCACAGATTTGATACATTTTATCGCTATCAGGCCGACACCAGCAGGAAATGAAACTTGGATTTTAGAGAAAAAGAACAATGAATCTGAACCTGAAGTAACCGGAAAGACCTCAGCATCAACTGTAAATAAGGCAAATGTTTGCATTAGGTCAGTGAGTAGACACAGTACTGTGCAAAAGTTTTAGGCAGGTGTGGAAAAAATGCTGTAAACAAAGAATGCTTTCAGAAATGGAAGTGTTAATCATTTATTTTCATCAATCAACAAAATGCAGTGAATGAACAAAAGAGAAATCTAAATCAAATCAATATTTGGTGTGACCACCCTTTGCCTTCAAAACAGCATCAGTTCTTCCAGGTACACTTGCACACAGTTTTTGAAGAACCTCGGCTGGTAGGTTGTTCCAAACATCTTGGAGAACTAACCACAGATCTTCTGTGGATGTAGGCTTCCTCACATCCTGTCTCTTCATGTAATCCAGACACACTGGATGATGTTGAGATCAGGGCTCTGTGGCGGCCAGAAGAACTGATGCTGGTTTGAAGGCAAAAGTTAGCAACACCAAATATTGATTTGATTTAGATTTTTCTTTTGTTTGCTCACCTTGCATTTTGTAAATTGATAAAAATAAACAATCATTATTTATATTTCTGAAAGCATTCTTTGTTTACAGCATTTTTTCCACACCTTCCTAAAACTTTTGCAGTTCTTACTTCTACTACTACTAGTATGACTTCTACTACTGCTACTATTAATAATAATTTAATGAAATTATTATGCACAATATGATTGTGCACTTAATAAAGATTTTTATGGTAAAGACTGGCTTAAACACGCCTATTAGTGATTAAGGCAAACTCACACTGAAAGTGTTTCTGAAGCAAAAAACTTGGCATCAGAAAAATTTGCTCTTTTCCATTAAATCAAAAAGTGTATTTGATGTGTTTGTGCACTGATTCTATAGATCAACTGGTTGCTTGCTAGTCTTATATTCTTGAGTTTTATTAGTGACTGCAGAGGACGATGGCAGTAAGACTATATGCTGGCATTAAAGGCACATGCTGATTAAACAAATCATAAACGGACTGACTTTTTCTTTGTCTGTGTTCCATGGTCGTTCTTGCTTAAAAACAAAGTGCATACACACAAGCATATCTCACCATTATAGATGAGTATATGGAAAAGCACTGTCTACGGGGTACCCACTTCTACAGCAATGCATTTGAGCAAAGTGCTTCAGTTCAGAAAAGAATAATAACAGCTTTTTAATCACAAACAATAGCAGATTAATTCTGATTGAAACTCAAGGCTTTTGTATCAGTATCGTGAATGTAATCCCGGTGATCCATCAGTACTTGTGGATGTTTTAATTTGGTTAGTGTCCTGTGAATGGTTGTCAGTGCTCTCCCCCATCCTCCTCAGTATTGTTTGTGTAAGTCAGTGCGAGGCTCCCATTTCTGCTTCCCTCACTCACTTCCTGCTTTTACGAGCCATTTCCTGCCCTCAGAGAGCCACTTCCTGTCTGCTGTTCCCACAGACTCATCCATGGTCGGGGAGGAAAGGTGGACGGCCTCTCTTCATGGCCTTGGCATGGATCGCACACTTGTTTTGAAAGTGAAAATAAACTTTGCAGGCCGAACACTTGGGGCCTTCTGTTATCACAAATTTGTCTCATGATCCAGTCACCTGCAAACTACACTGTATCAGTTTTCTCCCCTTGACATTAGATAGTGACATAATTGGCAAAAATGTACTGAATTATAAAGTACTTGTGCAAGCAATGTGTGCACTATAGTACCCTCTACAATTACTGGAAAAAAAGCTGTGAAAAAGGGTCTTGATCTAGCTCTGTCAGAGGCATAAAGCTTTTCAGAGAAAGACAACACTTATATAGCAGTTTATTTTAAAAAAATTTCTACAGGAATAGGTGCTTATAATTAACCTAAAATACATAGATTTTTTCATATTCCTGTTCAAATTTTCTCTTCGTTTAATCATGACAGAGTTTTTTTTAGGACCCCTTAAGGTCATTCGTGGCTTTTTTATTTAGTGGATAGAAATATGAGGACAGGTTATGAATAATTGCTCCTCACTGAAAGGCGAGATCTTTATCTTTTTTTTTATTTTAATAGATGTTGTCTGTGCTTTTAGCCGGTATGTGCTCAGTATCTAACATAAGTTCAAACTGCAGGATGCAGTTTGGATTTGAGTGTATCACAGTAACAGTATGCGAAGGTTTTGTGTCTCAGTGCCATGAGTAGCTCCCAAAACAAGCTCAAGCACCTGGTCAGGCTGTGTAATGTTTGTTTAACTTTATGATGCCGCTGAACCATTAGCCCTTATAACCTACAGCTGCGATATCACATTTATATTATGTGTTACTGTGTAAAACTCAGTTGCTAACGTTGCAATCAAAGAGCCAGTCTTACAGCCCAGACCCTCATGTGTTACTCACTTGGCTTTGATGTGTGTGTGTGTGTGTGTGTGTGTGTGTGTGTGTGTGTGTCTGTCTGTCTGTGTGTGTGTCTTTTGCAGGGCATTGAGTTTGCAGGGCATTCCAAACCAGCAGCACAGTGGCTCCCCCCTCAGGCCAGTTGAAATATTGCAGCCCCAGTGTTAGAGGTCCTGCATGGCCACAGGCCCAACACACTCCAGCACATATGAACATAGACGCAAGGTGAGAACACACAGACACATGAGGCAGTTCATCCATTCATGCAATCTGTATGGAAATGTTCAGAAGTTTTCTTTTGGCTGTTTTTGTAAAAAGCAGCACATTTTGAAACACCTCCATCTATTCAGCATAAGAGTTTAGCTTTGGCCACATGCAATGGAGGCAGTTTATGGAAAGGCACAATGCAAGATGGTGGTTGGTGTCTAGTGGTAGGGTACTATGGATCAAGAGGTTGCAGGTTCAAATTCCACCTCCTGCACTCCCACCACTGGGTCCCTGAGCAAGACCCTTAACTCTGAGCTGCTCCAGGGGGACTGTCCCTGTAATTAGCACATGGAAGTCGCTCTGGATAAGAGCTGCTGCTAAATGCCGTAAATGTAAATGTAAGAACAGAGTCAGAACAGAGTTCATTTCCATTTTCTTAGAGGGCACAAAAACACAGCCTGTTTAATCCTGTAAGATAAAAATTGGTTGGACAGTGTAAAAACAGATAAAAACGTTTGTTTTCTGTTAACTGTCTGAATATTCTGTAGTTAAAGGATCAATAAACTGTCAAAGTGCACATAAAAGCAAGACATGTCCCCTTAAATATTTAGTGGTCCAGTATGTCCAAAAAGTGCATATAAAATGATAAGTTAAGCTAAAAATAAAAGAACAAAAGAGCAAAGCATTCTCACATTTCAGATACACACATAATTGTTCCTCTGCAACTGTGCATAGCTAGTGCTGCATTATAATTTGACCAAACATTGTTGCCCTAATATTAGAAATGGATTTTTTTTTCTACAGCTCTGTGTATTTTGAAAAGTTTAACTGTTAAGTTTAACTAAGCTTAAAAAAATTTAATCAATTAGTAGAATCTGAATTATATTCTTGTTTGTTCTATATGATGTCTCATTTTGTGTTCTTGCCTGTAATTCAGTTATCAATCCTTCAGCTATTAAGTGAAAGTGACTAGGTGTCATTGTGAAACAACACAGCACACAGTGAAACACAATGAAATGCAGCCTTTGCCTTTTACCCATACACACACATACAGCAGGGGGCAGCTATTTAAAGCACTTAGGGAACAGTGATGGGGACAGTACCTTGCTCAAGGCTACTTCTGTGCAACCTACTGGACTGGGAGTCCGATCCTGGGGCCTAGTCCCTAACCACTAGACCACCACTGCCCTTAACAACGCCCTTATTAATAAAATAGAAATCCTAAAAACATATGAAAGTTTCTACTAAGTACACTAGTAAGTTCTTAGATGAAAGGCCAGGCTGAAGATAGTCATTGTGTATATTATAATAATTCAGAAGTGTCCACTAACTAAAAATATCCAGCCTTTAGCAATAATCCTATAGTCCAAAACTAATGATTAAAGGCTAAAGTTTTCAGAACTGAGAAAGTCAAACCAGTGTGAAGCCAGATGAAGAAATTGAGGACTCATGAATAAAGCAATGTTTCATTTTCTGCATTCTATTTAATTAAACAAAACAAGAGTCTTAGAGTGTGTTATGTTTGAATCTGTTTGTTGTTTTAATGTTTTTTCATTCGCTGAGATGTTGAGAAGATATGAACAGCCATTGTGTTGCAAGCCAGTAAACTATACAACATAATAATTGCATGCTCATGGAGATTTTGTCAGCAGTGAGTTTTCCTGAAACCCTATTTGTTCTTCCAGTGTTGTGTGCAGATCTGAAGATCTGCTGATTTTATTATTTTACCAAAAATGCTGCATGCGTATGATGTGCAGATTGCCAAATGTCCTGAAAGTCAAACACATCTTTCTCTATGTCTCTTTGTCTCTCTCTTTCTTTCTTTATCTCTCTGTTACTCTCTTTCTCTGCATACAGGTGAACTCGCTATCAGCAGGCAGTAAGGTCACACAGGAGACGCGTGACATGGAGGTCAAAAGTCACCTGATCACTGGACCTGGTGAGCTTATTGATTAGGCTGTGTTATTTATGCTTTTAGTGTTGTATAGGTAAAGAAGATGTTAATACACACATATAAAGGCACATATATATTAAATATGGATTACATTATTATTGCATGTAAACATTTACATACAGCTTCCTCCAAAAGTATTGGAAAAGTAGACCCGAATGCAATAAAAAAAAACTGCAGAAATACGATCTCATCTCATATCCATCATTTAACCTTAAAGTCAGATGAATAAAGTTCATTCAGTGAATTAAGAAAACAAGTTAATTTGGTTTTGGGGACTGTGTATATAAAATGCGAATGTGTATGTATATATGTGTATTTTTACACGTATAAATGCTTACATTTATGGGACCTATGTGTGACCCCATGTCCTGACATTTGAAAAAATAAATCAATCTGTTTGTGTGTGTAGAGCTGCAGGGCTGTATGGACAATAAGCAGCGAGTTGAGCGGATGGTGGAGCTACAGGAGAGACGCAGGAGCCTTCAGGCATTACTCAGCACCCGCCTGGCCGAGCTTAGACAAGTGTGCCTGCAGGAAGCTGTAAGTATCCCTCCCTCTAACCCTCACACATATGCCTACACAAATACAGAAAGCATTTGATTTGTCAAGTCAACTGTGGCACACATGCACTTACACACACAAACACAGAAGACTTGTTTCTCAGTCAAGCTGGCATTGCAGTGCCAAGAAGAGGTGCACACTGTCACACACACACATACACCAGCACACCTCATTACCACACTCTGGAGTCTTGCAGCAATCGGACACTGATACTCACTATCATGCTGTGGCCTGCTGTCTGTGGCTGACGCCTGTGCTGTGTGTACTGGATAACTGGCCACAAGTGCTATAATCATGCTGTGCTTCTTTTAGCCACTCAACCATTACACATAAAGCTTCAGGCAGCTTTTTCAGGCTTTTCAACTTTGCTGTGCTTCAAAAAGTGTGTTGATTCCAAATTACAATGCAAATAATGTGTAATTCAAATGATAAATTTGCATGCATGTTGGTTAAAAGTAATACGCATCATCTTTTATTTGAAGTACTGTTTTGTACAATGCATTTGTTATACTTTGGATAATACGGCAGGAACTGACAGGAGCGGTTCCGAGTGAGTTTCCTCTGGAAGCTGGAGAAAAACTTCCACATGTGCGGCGCAGAGTTGGTTTCACCCGCAGTGGGTCCAAGCACAATCCAAAAAGCGAGGTAACGTTTCGACAGGAGGTAGAAAAGGGGATGTGGGGTTTAAAAAGAGTTTGCTTGTCTGCAATATTTTTTAAAAATCTGATTAACTTCTTTTTGAAATAGGAGGATGATGTGTGCCAGAGGAAGCTGAAAAAGCCTCTGTTCAGTGGTGCCCTCCGCAGACATACAGATGCAGAGCAACAGCTATCTCATGGCAAGAGGACAGTCCACAGAGGATGTCATACTGGTGAGCTACTTGTGGTAAAATTCATGTGCAAAAATGTGGCTAGTAATTAAGCTGCCATTCAGAATTGTGTCATTTACCCAAAGCTGTTTAATGTCCAGATGCTGATGATTGATGATGCTTTTCAAAACAGTTTCTGCTGACTGCAGAGATAAACACACTCACTCACTCACTCACTCATTTTGTTAGCCACTTGGCCATGACTAGGGTTGCAGGCAGTGCTGGAGCCTATCCCAGTGCTCACAGGGTGAAAGGCAGGGAAACACCCTGGACGGTTCACTAATCGCAGGGCAGACATATAGACAAACACTCTCACACATGCATCACCAATTCTCCTGACGTTCATGTCTGTGGATGCTGTGAGGAAGCCAGAGCAACCAGAGGAAACCCCAACTGTGCTACCCACTGTGCCACTGTGCCAGAGATGTGATTTTTTTAAATATTGCTTGCTGAGCTCCTGAGTGGCATATGGATTGGTTCTGTCACACTGATCTGTGGCTGAGAGTTCAATAGAGCACAACTGGCCTTTAACTCTCAGGGTGCTAGGATGACCTCTCAGTCAGTCAGTATGATGCAAGCTATTGTGGGCATCTGTTAGCTGACATGACTAAATGGACAGTTAGTGTTCTTCTCTTAGTGTATTGGGCTCTCCATTGACATTACATTAACAGCACTTTAAGGCGGATATCAGGTGACTGGGGAAGACCTAGGTAGCATTTAGAATAGGACGCAAGGAAACCTAAAATTTGGAAATATTTTTTTTTAAACAATAGAGAAAAAATACCATGAAATGCCACATTGAATTAGTGCGAGATGACTCAAACAAATGAACACATATTCCATCAAGTAAGTTTTAGTGAAACGTGCTTAAAATAATTATGTTTGTAACTGCATCAAAGTTATAAGTGAAAATCACTCATCTAAGGGCAGAAAAATTAGTTTTATGACATCATTTGTCATACAGCTACTTCTCTATTTATAAATTAATTCCTTTAGACTGAAATATGTCCATGGCTATGAAAAGCATGCATTGAGAGAATAAAACCTGAAACATAACAGGAAACTCAGTGACTTGTAACAACATTATGTAACATCATGCAAGGCTCTATTGTTTTTCCTGACCTTTCTCAAGCACATAAACAGCTCATGGGAGATGTCTTAAAGCGTGCACATACACACACACACACACACACACACACACACACACACACACACAAGACTGATTTCAGTACGGTTAGGAATGGAATGGCTCAGTATGTTTGGCCTTGGCTCTAGACAGGCTTAACTTTGATCTGCTCTCCCTTGCTATATACACTCTGAGTTAAGCTCACAGAGATGAGATTTGGAGCTACAGTGTTTGTGTGTGTGCATGTGTCTGTGCGTGTGTGTGCGTATATGTGACTGTGAGAAACCAAAATGAGTGAGGCACAGTGAGAGAGAGAGAGAGAGAGAAGGGTCAGAGCACAGCTTAATGCAGGTCATACCACTTTAGCCTCACACAAGCAGGGGAGCCGGCCTTGACCGTGGGAACCTATGGAAGTTAGTGTCTAGGTTTGTCTGTGTGTGTGTGTGTGTGTGTGTGTGTGTGTGTGTGTGTGTGAGTATGTGTGAGCGTCTGGTGTAAAATTAATAATATTGCAAGAAATTTACACACACACCCTGGAAAAAGTTCTTCCTAAGACAGGCAAGAGAGTTCATACAGTACAGGAAGCACAAAGTAACTGACAGTTTCCTTCCATTATAACTGACTTAGGAGCTGTCTCACAGATACATATTTCAGGATGGGGAATAAAGTATGTACAGGACTGTTCAGAAGTCAGATACCACTTTTTCATTCACTTCTACTCAGAAGGGCCATTATGCACAAGTTATTCTGTTTTAAACTGAAGAAGAAAGGCATAAAAACTGTTTCAAAGAAGGTAGGGGACAGATAGGGACAGTTTTGGTCAGGGAAGTGGGCTACTGACAGACCTTTAGCACCCCCAGATGACAGGACTGTGTAACTGAAACTTAAAGAAAAATGAACAGTTATAAATAAGATTAAGAGAAACTTGAAAATAATTTGAATATAAAATCTGTGTATATTTGTTTTAGCAAATTTTAAATAGAAAGTAGATGTGCCTATGGAGGTTGCTCAGAAAGCTTGGCGTGTGAAGAGAGAAAAAAAGTGAAAAGTGGACCAAAAGCTGACATTGTAGAAGGTTAAATAAGAGAGTAGCTTTGTTTTATATATTGTTTGTGTGATTATGTAATTCTTTGTTGTTCGTGTGATCACAGACAACACAATGAAGTCAGAGAGCAGCTCCACATCGGACTCCACCAGTCAGGAGAATGGTAAGTTATGGTGGGAAATATTTCTTTAGGGCATGGGAGCAAGATGGCAAGAATTTGAAATCAAGTGGACATATTACTTATGCTCAGTGTTCCTTTTCCCTTTTTGTGTTTAGAAGAAACCCCTGATGGCTTGTCCCCCTCTCATCACCGGCTGGTCCCGGGGAGCCCAGACAATAGATTCTGTAATAAGCTCTCCCCTGTGGAGATCTACTATGAAATGAGAGCACGACGCAACTCTGTGGCCAGTTCAGCCAGGTATGTATCAGTCTTTTCACATACACATACAATTGAACAAAGAAGCCAAGAAGGGTTACTTGAACTAATAGCTTAATGATATGAATATCAGGATTATTGCCAATTAAAGAAGCTTATTTAAGTCCTACCACCTCATAAAATATGATCATTTTTGTCATTTATGATTGTTTATTTTTTTATCATTTCTTAGCAGTTTATTGCAACCGGAATTCTTTCTGAGGCTTGTATTACAAGACAGAGCATGAATTAATTTTTTTGTTTTCTAGTCCAAGTCGTTCTCTTCCAAGGAGCATGTCCAATCTGGAGGGCAGAAGTGTCCCAGCCACGCCCCTGCTTACCCGCAATGGTTCCAATGGCACACATGTCAGGTGTGTCCCCCTAACACACACGTCCTAACCGACAGCACTGCTTATGTATAAATTACATACTGTATATACTATATACTATACTGTATATACAATATAATATATACTATACATTACTATATAAATATATATAACTGAGAAAGTGTATATAGGGAATAGTGTGCTTTCTGTGGAGGATGTGTTACATTATTTCCCTGCTGCAAAATAAACAAAACATGCCATTTGCATTGTAATTTGCATTGTAAAAGGGCAGTGGTGGCCTAGTGGTTAGGGCGTTAGATGCATGATCGGAGGATCTGGGGTTCAAACCCCTTCCCGATAGGTTGCCCTGAGGTACCCTTGAGCAAGGTGCCGTCCCCGTCACTGCTCCCCGGGCGCTTTCAATAGCTGCCCACTGCTGCACGGGTTTGAGTGTGCATGGGTAAAATGCAGAGGTCCAATTTCGTTGTGGTTCATGTGTGCTGTGCCGTGACCTCACAATGACAAGGGTAGTCACTTTCACTTTCTTTTTTCTAAGGAACCAGTATTTTGTAAATTATGCAATGGTTGCTGTTTCAAACATGTCCTCGGTACATCGGTTCTAAGTTGATTGATGATATGTGAACTTCAATCTGTAAGAACACATTAGAATAATTATTTTAATGAGCTCCTTTAAAAGTTAGTAAATTGAATAAAATTGTTATTATACAGGCTAGTCTTGACTATACAGATTTTCCCTGAGGCTCCAACAGTCGTCCTCTGGGCTTTGGGTAATGAGTTGGATAATGGATAATGACTCTAGAATTGGTAATGACATAAATATTTGGATTGAGTTACACATCCTAAATGAACGTGTAATGCACTAATGGATGTGATGTTTGCATTAAGCCATTCTTCTTACAGCCCTTTATTTCCTGTTGAATTCAATTACGCACATAGTGTGTGTATTGTACAACCCTCGGAGGCCACACTACAAGCTATTTAGACAGAAGGGAGATGCATGAAACAGATGCATGAAATAGCACACAGTTCTTCCATTACCTGCATGCATGCACACAGTCACGCAAAGAACTATCTTTGATGCTACAGAGAACATTATAGTTTATTTTTTTATTCGTAGTCTCACTTGGCCCAAACAGCTTTCTTCATGTGAAGGGTGGTTGTTTTGGGCAGGTTAGCATCAGAGGGCTATTCAAGAGATTTTTTTATAAAGACTATGTTGTTAAAAAAGAGCCATCTAAATCTATGCCAACAAAATAAATGTTAAAGTGAGTCTAATGAGCTGATTCTCATTTAACTGTGCCCAAGGCTTTGGTGGGCATTAATGTTCCTGTTGGCCATGGTAAAATTGGATCAGCAAGTGGTAGCTTTCTGCAAGCTGCCATGTGTTCTATGCCTGTATAAAAGAAGCTCTATATTTTTTTTTGTGGAAGCACTGCCATAGCTACTAACTACAGCAAGCCAGTGAGTACAAACCACAACTCAGTTAACCGAAGGCTTTTTATTAACATGATATTAAAATAACAATCATTTTTTCTTTATTATGATTCCTCGTATGAGACAAATGTGAACAGAATTAACATTCAGCAGAGTTTCTTCCAGGCTTCATAAGATGGTGTGGTTTTGTGGATTAGAATGCACAATTTAAAATTAACCCAGGTTTAGTCTGGGTAAACTTAATGTTTGCTCAATTTATCTCTGATTCTAATGTTCGCCAGGTCCGAATCTTCCAGTGGCACAGTGGGAACAAAGCAATGGTCAGACAATCCAGAGGCATCTCAGTTGGCACCAGTCCCATCTCAGGAGGGGTCTTCCCATAGGGGCTACGAGGAGAATGGCTGCACATACAGCACCCAAACACGACGCAGCAACAGCTCTGAGGCTCTTCTGGACCGCAATACCAACAATACGGATGAAGGAGGTCAAAGGTTGGGGCTGCCTATCCGAAATGGATCATATAAAAGCTCAGAGGCATTGCTGGATGGACGTTTGAAGCAGGCTCCACGGAGCAGCCCTGAGCGACAGGTAAATGGGCACACTGAGCTGTCCCGGGTGCGCTCTGTTTCAGGTGGGCGTGGGGTTAATGGTCCCAGTGGAGGCTACAGTGAAATTTTACTGGACTATGTGTGGAGCAAGCAGCAGAAGATGCAGCAGGCTCAACAACAACAGCAGCTTCTACAGCAGAGGCTGCAGTCTCAGAACAGTATTAAAGCCCGGGCCTGGCCCGAAACTTCATCGGGTGCCCCCCCACCCTACAAAAATGGCTTCCCCCAATCTCAAGCCCTGATCCTGAACTCTGGACCCCCAGCCTACAGCCCACTAATGCTCCGTGGCAAACCGGGTGAACCTCGGCGAGTTAAAGTGACTCGTACCAAATCCTGTGGGCCATTCATTCCCCTCCAGCATCAGCAGGAGAACGTCCTGATTTCAGCCTATGCTGAGACCCCTGCCACTGACGGGACATCTGGAATAGGACATTACAATCATGCTGACCAGCCCCCAGGACAGTTCCAACCACCCATTAGACCCACTAACTACAGTGCAGAACCCTTGCCAGGCCCTGTGCCAGACGAGTCCACCCGCAGCCTGCACAAGGCCCTGGCACTGGAGGGCCTAAGGGATTGGTACTTACGCAATGCCCTGGGTCAGACGGGTATCAGTGCTGGGAAAACTCAGGAAGGGGTTCCATCCCAGCGCAGACGGACCACTGCTTCGCTTCACGGGCTGCACCCGCCTCTTAAACACCAGCCACAGTCGTTCCAGGGAGACACAGCCTATGCCCAGCTGCCGCAGTCTGCCACCTTCCATGGACATCCAATACATGGGAGGTAAGTGAGATGGAGCAGGATGGAAAAAAATATTAGTGGTACATTTTTTAATTCACTGTTGATATCTTATTAGTATTCAGCCTGCTGGTTGATTTTTAAGATCCCTATTATGTTAGTTGTCCACAAGATGGTGCTGAGGAGGACTCAGCACCATCTCTTTTTTTTATGTTTTAGGGGCATGTTTTTGCTTTTCAGGAAATTGAAACAACATTTGATTTGTCACTTTTCATTATTAATAATACCATATACATACACCCTGATGTTTCCTTTTTCTTGTTTTTTTTTTTATCTTCAGGTCAGCAGATCTCTCTCCTTATCAAGATACCTTTCCAACCAAAATGCAGGATTTGACTCTCAAAGAAACAAATAATGACAGACCAAGCCCAGGCACTCTGGTCTAACACACGCATAAAGACGGGATAGCCACCAGCTGTATGGAATGACACCATGAGAAGAACTACATTTGCCTCATTTTGAAAAAATGGCACAGTCCCACCAGCTCTTCTATAAACGTGTCTATAAAAATATAAATGGATAAAGACCTGGAATGGACTTTAGGAAGCAAACACAACTTTCTTCATGATCCATGTTTTTTTTTTTTTGTCAACAGTAACACCAAATTTTGTTAGATGCACAGTAATTTCAGTCTTGATGAAGATATAAACTTGACGACTATAACAAAGTAGCACATTTTTCTTTTAAAACGTGTACTGTACATTTGATTTCTCTGTTTTTACTAACGTCACTTTGGTTTGACATGTTTATTTTCTTCATTATCGGTATTCTTCTGAAATCAGTATAAAGCTTCAGGGTTTTCCAGTAGGGTCTCTAAATCAAGTATTCAGCTTCAACAACCTTTTAATCAGTCAGGATCTTTTCAACAGCTCTTTTTACAACAAACAACAAAAAAGATTTCTATGCAAATTACAATCAAGATGGCTATGTTTAGGCAAAATAGATTCTATTTGATGAATGAGTAATGTGCTTAATATTTTGTAATACAGATTTAAGTAGAGATGAAATATTTAGAATAAATATCTAAGAAATGATATCTCTAAAAACATTCTACCAAATCTTAAACATCCCTTGGCTTGCTATTGTTCTTTGAATACTGTTCAATCCTTTCAATACTTTCTCTTTTCTACAGTAGATTTAAAGAAACGTCACTCAGCGTCTGTAGCAAGAAACAGGACAGTGCAGGTTGTGCACTTTCGGTGTCCCACACAAGGTCACTTCATCAGCTTTGTGTAGGGAAAACATTGTCTGTGTTTTGTGCTGCTTTTTTCACTCCCGCTGCCTTCAGATGCATGATGAATGAACACAACAATAACTAGAAGCTTTTCATGGAAATGTTTAATGAGCAAAAGTCTTGTTACCCCAACAATGACATTTTCTGTCATATGTGGACTGCAAAAAGTAGTTTGATAGTGGGGGCCAGGCATTCAGCTTGCTGGTGTTTGCAGAGATCGATATTAAATTTACAGCAGCTCACGCTGAAACCAATTGTAAAATAGAAAAGGTTTGTTTGTAGTGTTCTTATTGCAGCACAGTACAGTTGTCATTTATTTTACCCACAATCTGCAGCCCATATTGCCATATGGTCAGAGCACACAAATGGACATCAACAAACCGAAAGTTTGATTGGTTGATTTGCTGTACTATTTGACTGTTCAGAGGCTCTACAGTGTTTCCTCCTTTTTCATGTTTAGAATGCATTTGCAGTGTTCGAGTATGTTTCCCCACGCGCAGTGTTGTTGAATAATATTTCCATGCAAACTAACCCCTCCTTTCACATGTCTAAAGAATGATCCACCCTCTGATCTAGATTGTTTTCCCCTTTCACAATGCTGTAGAATGTTCTCCTCATACTTGGTGCTCTAGAAAATGGCCTCCAGCTGTGGGTGGTCTAGAATGTTTTGCCTATTTTATAATCTGTGTTCTAGATTATCCTGCAACATTCACAGTGCTGTAGAATATTCTCTCCATGCAGACTGATCTAGAATGTCCTCCTCTCAGACTGTTACATGTGTCACGTCTCGTGGCGCTCTGGTCTGACTGGGCATCATTAGTCTAAATCTGTACGAGTCAGGGTAGCACCTCAGTTACTGTATGTCCTGTTGGTCATTGTGGGCTCTGTTTCATGCTTGTGAGTACTGTCTTTGGTTAATGCTTGTGCTACACGTTTAATAATCCCCTGTTCCTTAATCCCAACTCAGCATTTACGTCAATCCCAATCCCAACACAGCATGACAGAAATAAGCGACCAAAAAATAGATGCAGCAAGTCAGGATTTGGTTTATCGGTGGGTAATATTAAAGTGGCTGAGGAGAGGAGATAACGCGCACATGTAGGAGGGCCGGCCCAGTAAGATCCCTGCTCAAGATAGCGCTCCAGCTGTCTAACGACCAGAGGTGGTCGATTTCTTTTTGGCTATCCTGGAGGAAAATCAGTGGTTCTTCCTCCAGCGGAAACAGAAAAGGGAGATGCTGGTTCCCCTGCGTGGGCTGGGACCACTCCTGGTCCCTCTTCATGGCCAGCTCCTGGTGTTACTTTGCTGCCGGCTCCTGCTCCCCTTCAAATGGGCGGGTCGGCCCTTCGTGGCCGTTGCTCTTGGTCCCTTATCACCATTAGCTGCTGCCCCATGGACTTTGTGGTGGTGATGGTCTAGTGGTAGGATATTCACCTACAGACCAAGAGGTAGGTTCAAATTGCAGGTTCAAAATCCCACCTCCAGCCTTACCATCACTGGGTTCCTGAACAAAATCCTTAACCCCAAGTTGTTCCTGGGAGACTTTCCCTGTAGTTAGGAAATGTAAGTTGCTCTGGATAAGAGTGTCTGCTAAATGCCGTAAATGTAATTTGTAAAATATGTAATTTCTGATTTTATGGGATGGTGCTGGTCTAGTGGTAGGGTACTTGATCCTGTGGATCAAGAGGTTGCAGGTTCAAATTCCACCTCAAGCACTACAACCATTGGGTTCCTGAGCAAGACCCTTAACCCTGAATTGCTCCAGGGGGGCTGTCCCTGTAATTAGGAATTGGATGTCGCTCTGGATCTGCTAAATGTCTGCTAAGTGCCGCAAATGTAAATGTAACTTTGCTAGACTTCAAGTTGCCGCTGACTGCAGTTCCAAGGATGTTGTCCTGCACCTGCTCCCTAGTCCCCTCCTGTGTCCTTCTCTGGTCCCATGCCCATGTCTGCTCCGCAGTCCAGTACCATTTCATTGCCCAATTCCTTGTTTGTTCCCCGGTTCCTTGGCCTGATCCTAATCCTCTCCCCGTCCCCCATCCCTTGTAGGCCCCTAGTAACAGGCCCAGTCACATGCTCCAATTAGGGGAGCTGTTCATTTTTTTGGTCCAGCTGGTTAGCCCCAATGTTGGCTGTGTAAGAGTTTGGTTTTTTGGGGTTTCTTTGGCCTCCTCTCTGGGACAGCTACTGGCTATGGCATGGGTGTTTGCCCAGGAGTTGCACTTTTGGGGGGCTTCTGTCAAGTCTCGTGGTGCTCTGCTTTGACTAGGCCTCATTAGCCTAAAGGTATATAAATCTAAGTCAGGAAAGAGTCGTCGGTTACTGTATGTCCCGTTTATAGTTGTGGATTGTCTTTGGTTTATGCTCATGCTGCACGTTTCATGTTTAATAAATCCCAGTTCTGAAATCCCAACTCATCGTTTACATCCAGTCCCAAACCCACCACAGCATGACAATATGTTAGTATGCTCACACTGTCATAGAATGTTCTTCTAATTCAACCGCTATAAAGCATATAACTCATTCATACTGTTCCACAATGTTCTGCCTCCATTTGCACTGTTCTTCAATGTCCTCCCTCCATTCACACTTTTATAGAATGTTCTCACCCATTACAGTGTTTGAGACTGTTCTCTCCCATTCACACTGGTCTAGACTAAAAAGCGTTTCAATAATCACTAAACAAACTACCGTTTGGTTGGTGCGTCATAAATATATTTGGGAGAATCTAGAATTATCTCCCAAACATTCCCTGCTGTGTACTCTGTTCAGGAAAATTTTCCCTCACTCACATAGTTCACTTGGACACCTTCTTTTGGACATTTGGACATTAGAACATTAGTGTTTGTTGCTCATCGTTTGATGGGTGTGCTCTGACCTTTAAACATTGAATAGCTGTGTACTAACAGCCATAGCACTTCTCTGCAATAACTTCAGCAGCCATTGGCAAAAATCTTTTTTTTTTAAATTTACTGTACTGTTCAAATCACTGTTTCTTGTTACAGTTTCATTATGACTGAATAATGACTCTATTATCTACCAATCCCAAGTGTTATTACAGTATCCAATAGAAAGCAATCCATCACTTGGAGAAGCTGCTCTGTATCAAATCAAACTCACACCACAGATGTATGCAAAAGCTCATTGCCCAAGGCAGTGCATGTGAAAGGATTCGACTGTTGCTTATTTGTGTGTCTAAGTGTTGAGTGTTCACCATTGCAAATGACCATTTACTAATGTCAGCAGATAATGACAGCAGATGTCATTATTTAGCACTGGGTTTGTAATCAGGTTGACTAAAAGGCTCAACTGGTGAATCAAGGAAACCTTGTTACAGGTCAGCGATGTCCGTTTCTCCACATTGTAATGTTATTTATTTAATGCTATGTGAGCCACATACAGTGTATTTAAACCAGGATGCCAACTGTTAACCATTGTGCCTAGCAGCAACAGGAAATGGAAAACACCTAATGAAGCTTTCGCTTGTTAATCACATTCGATGTAGTACAACAATTGTCTGTATTTTCTCAAAACCAGATTGTACTTCAGACGAAGACTGAAACATCAGGATTGCTGGCAAATCCAAATCAGTGTATCATGTTCTGCTGTTTTGATCGTGTTGTTGCCGTTTTCTATTCTAACTTTAACTGTCTTATTCAGATGCATGCGGGTACTCATCAGCGTTCTGTTTCTGCTAAACTCCTGAATGTGTACCCTAACTTTAAGCTGAGCCAATGGTAAATTGCGTTTAGCTTGTCTCAGAAACTTTTTCCCTGCTCTTGCCTCCGCTGCCAAAAAAAAGTTCACGTTGGTAGCTGTTCTTAGTTTGTTCACATGGTATAAGTGTGGGTCACTAGCCTGATCCACGGTGACTGGCTGGACGTCCTGCTGGACTAGACCAACAGACCAGCTTGGTCTAGTTGGGCACACTAGTAGGCCAGCTTAACTGTTAATCTTAAATATTCCCATCTATCAGCCTAGTCAGCTAGAACTTGCCGTTAGGCTATTTTTTTTGCAGGGAGGCCTATTTGTGTATATGACGTTGAAGTGTGTGTTACTACTTAAGCAATCAGGAGCTTACCCCTTTTTTAAAATTGGGGGAAAAGCTCTGACCTTGTCGCCAAATGCTGCCATGCTTGTCTCAGGACCAGACTGAAAGCTGCTCCAATTTGCAGGCCACTTTGTCAATCCTAGAAGCAACAGCACAGCTGCATGGGTAGCATCCGAGTTAGAAATTTCATTTTTTTTCTACGTATAATGCAACACAAGAGACCTCCGAGGAGGTCCCTGAACGCTTACTTTGCTTACTACACATAACTAATCAACCTTTTAAGAAAAACTAAAGTGTTTTATTTGAATTTACATCTCCATTTGCTGGATGTGTATTAAAAAGAAGAAAAAAAAACAAAACAAAAAACGTTACCCAAAGGTAGTTGTAGCAGAGGCATTTTATGTAGAAATAAATAAGTTGAAATATTCCGAAAGGCCAAGGCAAACAAAACCAGTGTTTGTTCCTTTTCACTATTTTGATGTTTTGCTGGTGCCACGTTGTGGTACAAATACACTAAGACTTTCAGCATTGTTTCTTTCTATCTATTGGATAATATCATCTTAAATTATCACTTGAAAATCGTGACTTGTTCATGAAAAAAAAAAGTATTCAAAGCAATTTCGTTCACTTTTTAATGACTCTAATTGGAATTCATCTAATGTAAATATTTTTTGCTGTATTTTCAGTTCGCAATATCCCTAAAAACGACCAGTGGCTGGGACAGAAGTGTACAAAGTTTGTTTATAATAGAAATTAAAGGTTTTTTTGTCTTATGCAAATGTGTGTTACATTCTGTCCTGCGTGTGGATCTCACCTAGATGAGTGTTTCATATAGCGGAAGTGATTATTTTGCATGGTCAATATTTGAGGCTTGCCTAAGAACACACAAATGTAGCTTCATTCCTGTAACAAAGTGGGACTGCAGGCAGTATCAGAAGTGCAACTTCTGATCTTGTACTCTCTCACACTTTGGGGCGGGGGCCTATCCCAGCTCTCACAGGGTGAAAGGCAGTGAAACACCCGGGACAGGCGACAGGCTCCCTCATACACTTCGGGACAGCTTAGCATCTCCAATTCACCTGACTTGCAGGTCTTTGGACAGTAGGAGGAACCTGGAGCTCCTGGAGGAAAACCACACAGACACAGGGGCACCATGTTCCGGGACCGTCCCGTCTTTATTGACTATTCTATTCTTGTCATTGTGAGAAAGCACAGCACACAGTGAACCACTACAAAATTGGACCTCTGCATTTAACCCATGCACACAAACACACACCGAGCAGCAGGGGCTGGCTATGAAAGCTGCCCGGGAAGCAGTGACGGGGACGGTACCTTGCTCAAGGGTACCTCAGGGCAACCTACTTACATCCTAGCTCCCTAACCACTGGGTCTGGGAATCTGGGAGGCTTGTGGAGTTCTGTAAAAGGGTGTCCTGTGATTTTGTGCTTCTCTGGAGAGCAGGGACTCTGAATGTGCAGTGTAGCAGGAGCGGGTCAAGGTGAACTGGAGGAAAGGTCAGAGTTTCTCTTAATGAATTTGTAGTGGGACACATCAGTGAAAGTATAACGGTTCCGTGGCGGGGAGGCTGGTCGCTCTGCTCTGCTCCAATTGGGTAAAAGTCGCCAGCGTGACCCTCCGTCAAGTGTGCAGCAGATAAACACGCAGCCAAAGCTCAAACATGAGCTCTGAGGGAAGACTTTCACACGTTTGTCACAGCATGTCCTGCTCCACATCTCTCTCGGGGACGGTCTTTAGTCGGTTTAGGACTAAGCGATAAGATAAATCCGTGATCTAGCGGCGGGACGGGCTGAGAGGAAGTTCGCGAACAGTCCAATCCGCGCCGCTAGCTTAAGGTTTATGCGAAGGAAGTACAGATAAACACCCTTTTGCTAACTTAAAAGATGCGAACAGTGTCTAGTAGTTTAGGTATACAGCTGGCTGTTTAATTTGTTACTTTTATTCCTTTCTACCTACTTGCGCCTAACGCGTTTTCCCCGCTGCCCGTGCCGAGCGGTTAGCCTAGCCTAGCCTAGCTTAGCTTCCTCCACTTCCCCGCGGTGGCGCGGCTAGGCTAGCTCAGCGGGACGCTACGAGCTCGTCCTGCTCTCCCACCTCAGTAAGAACAGCCGGTTTATATGTTTCAACTCTTTTCGACCTGAATCGCTGCTGTTGGGGGTGTAGATTACTGGTGTTGGCCACGGGGCGGGTTTTAATGGTAAAGTAAGGGAAGTGGACTCGGAAGGTGTTGCTGGGTGAAAGTTAGGCGTCCTGCTCAAAGTTGTGCTGTGAAACTGTTGTGTGCTTTATGGACATGCAGGAGAAGAGCGGAGCCGCTCACTGGTTTTATTAGACTCTGGAGTTCAGCTGGTCGTTTTTATTAATAGTATGATGCACTGACGACACGCGGAACTCGGAAGGATGTCGGCGGTGTATTCAAAACTGAACTCTCAGCTCAACAGGCCCTCCGCGCTGAGAAAAGCGGCGATCGCGCTGGTGGCCGTTTATGCGGTGAAAAAACTCGGCCCGTACATTTCCGACAGGCTCAAGCGAGGCAGCGCTCGTCCGCACACGAACGGCGAGCCGCTGGAGGTGACCGAGCGGCGGAAGAAGAAGCGCCGCTCCCCCGCCGTGAACCGAGAGTTCTTGGAGCGCTTGGGCCGCCTGCTGGCCATCCTCTTCCCCCGGCTCTTCTGCAAAGAGCTGGGGCTGCTGGGCTTCCACTCGGTGGCCCTCATCTCCCGCACGTTCCTCTCCATCTACGTGGCGAACCTGGATGGCAAAATAGTCAAGACCATTGTGAAGAAGGACCCCCAGGCCTTCGTGTGGGAGCTGACCAAGTGGCTGCTCATCGCCATCCCTGCCACCTTTGTGAACAGTGCCATCCGCTACCTGGAGGGCCAGCTGACCCTGGCCTTCCGCACCAGGCTGGTGACGCATGCCTACCAGCTGTACTTCAGCAACCAGACCTACTACCGGGTCAGCAACATGGACGGCAGGCTGGCCAACCCTGACCAGTCTCTGACCGAGGACGTGGTCATGTTCGCCGGCTCTGTGGCCCACCTGTACTCAAACCTCACCAAGCCCATCCTAGATGTGATCATGACCTGCTACACTCTCTTGAAAACAGCCAAGTCCAAGGGCGCCGACACCACCTGGCCCTCCGTCATCGCCGGCATCGCGGTGGCCCTCACGGCCAAAATCCTCAGGGCTTTCTCGCCAAGCTTCGGCAAGCTGGTGGCCGAGGAGGCCAAGAGGAAGGGGGACCTGAGGTACATGCACTCCCGCATCATCGCCAACTCTGAGGAGATTGCCTTCTACGGGGGTCACAAGGTAACAGAGCGCAGTTGTGTTGGTTTTAGACCCTCTAAAAACTCCAAATGTTATGAAGTAAATGGAGGTTGGTCAGATTCACATAATACGTCCAATTGTGGTAATGGAGGAGAGAATGTAGGTGTGTTGGTGGTCTAGTGGTAGGATACTTGCCTATGGACCTATGACTCAAGAGGTCCCAGGTTCAAATCCCACTTCTAGCACTACCACCACTGGGTCCCTGAGCAAGACCCTTAACCCTGAGTGTCTCCAGGGGGACTGTCCCTGTAATTAGGACATGGAAGTCGCTCTGGATAAGAGCTTCTGCTAAATGCTGTAAATGTAGATGCGTAGATGCTTTGCAGCTGCAGGTTCTCTAATAATGAAATGCCGCACGGTGTCCGAAACCACATCAGCAAGTCAAAGACTGAAACAAGCCACTTTGACTTCCATTAATAGTGAGCTGCATGAGCGTTGTAGCTGCACTGTTCAATAAAGTAAACTTCAACACTAAACTAATGTGAAATCTAAACTGGGGCACGGGGGAATCTGGGTCAGCTTGACCTTTCAGAGAATTCAAAGTGGCCTTTTGAAAGACTCTCAGGTAGCTGAAGATAAGGATTTGAGATTTTTCTCAAATTGCAAGAGTAGTTTCTTTATATAGATTCTAAGTTGAAATTTGGGGTTTTATCTGACCAGTTTTGTACAGGTCTTGGAGCGACACCCATGCATGTCCATTAGTCTTTGTGCACATTTAAAGCAGGCTAAAGGGTTCCCTCAGCCAACAGGCTATGCAGTGTGGTCATGTGCTTAGGCAATAGTTGCTATTCCTAGTGCAAAGGAACATCATGTGGTATGGAACAAAGGGAAAGCTCTGGAATTAGGGCACATTTCTGTGTAATGCTGTGCTGACCTTCACCCGGTGGTCACTGCTTTTTAACACACGTTGGAAGTCAGAATATAATTTCACTTTGAAAACTGTTTTTCCCCTTAATAAAAACTCCTAAAAGTAACTTAAAGTTCATGAATTTGAAAGACTTCCTTTGCTCTGTACCAAACTACACACAAGGGAAAGCGAGGAGCTGCTAATTTAAGCGTCCACTTGTGAGTACGCTCCTTCCCATTCCCTCACTTTGATGCTCTCTTGCTGTTTGTGTGTGTGTGTGTACGTATGTGTGCGGGTGTGTGCGCGCTCTTGTCTGGGTGCCGTACGTAGGTGGAGATGTCGCAGCTGCAGCGGAGCTACAAAGCGCTCTACTCGCAGATCAACTTGATCCTCTTCAAGCGTCTGTGGTACGTCATGCTCGAGCAGTTTCTCATGAAATACCTGTGGAGTGCCTCCGGTCTCGTCATGGTGGCTGTTCCCATCATCACGGCCAAGGGATACTCCGAGCATGGTACGAGCCATACAGACAAGAAACAACCTGTCCTAATACATTAGAAATACTGTCTGAAACTACGAAGACAAAATTTTTAGTTAAATGTTTCAAAATGCACTGCATTAAAATCAATGAAACTGGACTAATTAGGTTCTCTTTGTAATGAAACATGAGTCAATGTTCTTTTCAAAGCTCATTTGCTTGTTGCACTATTTTATGAAATCAATATTGCAAAGGCCATTATCACAATTGCAGTTTGCTGTAATATAAAATGCAAATAGAACCAGTTTGTTGAAAGTCGTTGTGTCTGAGTTTTCGAGATGGAATCAGAAGCAACTAACAACAATGAATTATTACTTGATTTAACTTAAACTCATGGATTTTAATCCAGTTATCTGTCTTAATGTTTATTAGTAACCACTAACCACTATTAATTATTTGATAAGAACCAATTTCTTTGTTTATGAAACTGAATAATTAATACCTCATAAGCAATCAGAGGTTTATTCATTCGAAGGGGTCCACTATTGAGAAACCTGACGTTGAGGAGGAACTCTCTGAGATGCTTCTCATGCTCAGAGTAGGATGTACTGTCTGTTTCCGGTGTTGTTGTGCAGAGTCAGGATGTGTAGTAAGATTTCAGTGAGAATTGTTGCTCTGAATTTGTTGTTAAGGCTGATTACTACCATAATTTTTTGAATCCATAGTTGATCAGTTGTAATTTTGATTAAAGATATTTAACTTTTCTTTATGTAAAAATATAACATTTTCAGACAGACACAAAACATCCTTTGAACCATGTTTGGCAACAAAAAAAACCCCAACTTTTTCTTGGGGACTAAAGAACATCATCTTCGGTCTTGAAAATTCTTCCGATCATTAAAAAAGGTGGAAAAAACATGAAGAAAATTAAAAATGTTTTTTCTCTAACCATAAAGCCAGACTAAATGTTTGTGTGGTCATTTTGCCCATGCATGACTGTCTCTCTGATGAACAGATGAATTAGATATTATACAGTTTGCAGGGATCCATCTTTCTAGATGATATTAAAGTGACGTGTTATATCACATACTTCCCGTGCTGCATGCATTAGATAGGAAGTGTTTTTTGTAAAGCCAACAGACTGATTGAAAGATAAGTTGCCATGTATTTTTTATTAGCTACATTAATGATTTAATTGATTAATTGCTGCTGTTGTATGTCCCATTATGACTTGTGCTGTCTTAAAAGCTTTAGATCTTCTCATTGTGTCTCGGTTATTTTTCCTGTCCCTGTGAGTCCATGTGTATGTATGTTTAAGGCTAATTCTCATGATAACGCACATACATTATTTTGATCAGTGTTTTGACCTTTGTGGGAAACAGATTCAGAGGCTGTTAAGCAGGCAGCAATGGTAATGAAGGAGGAGGATCTGGTGAGTGAGCGGACAGAGGCCTTCACCACAGCCCGGAACCTCCTGAACGCAGCGGCCGATGCGGTGGAAAGGATTATGAGCTCATACAAGGAGGTAAGACCCTTAGTTAGTTCTGTTTATACCTGTACAGGTGTTGGTAGTTGGTTGTTACCAGTAATAAAACTGCATTAGAAGGATACACACTCTGGCATGGACTGTTCAATGAATCTCCATTCTATGGTTGTTGTTTTTTTTTATTTATCTTTACTTTCTTGCAATTGTTATGATATTGTGATATTATTTGCAATTACATACAAGTGTCTTAACATGAGCTGTGCCTTACGGAGCGCTACGGAAGCTCTTCTGTGGGATTGGACCCGATGTACTAGTCTTCATATATTGTTACGGTTGATTTGTCTCTATTGACTGCTACATGCTCTAACCTCTCCTTGTCCTCTGTCCTCGGGGCTTCTTCAGGTGACAGAGCTGGCTGGCTACACAGCACGCGTGTATGAGATGTTTGATGTTTTTGAGGAAGTGCGTGCCGGAGTGTTTCGGCGCTCAGTGGAGGAGGCAGAAAGTGAAGGGGCACGAGGATCTCAAGAAGTGAAACATGGTATGCGGGTTGAGGGACCCCTTCAGATTAGAGGTCAGTTTTACTTTATACACTCCACTAACTGTGTTACATTTTGAAGTTATCTAGTGTTAAACATTAATATTTGGTACAGTGGGACCTCTGATCACGAATTATCTGATAATTCGTTCCAAAGCTCTGGACGCGACCTGCTTTGGATTCGCAAGAGTTCGCGCTAGACTCTTACGAACCGTTCGCTTCTCACCAACACTACCACTTTTCATTTGCTTAGAGGCCATGGTTAATTGGAAAATTAATGCAAAAGCACATGTAATACAGCAGAAAGAGTTCACAGCGAATGAACGCATGTCTGACCGAGAACGATGTTCAGGGAGAGCGATGTTCAGAGAGAACATCAACAGAACAACAGCTGACGGACTGGTGTAGAACCAACAACTCTGAACGTCAACAAGACTAAAGAGATGGTTGTTGACTTCAGGAGACCACGTTGGGACCACGCTCCACTGAACATCAACACCTCACCTGTGGAGATGGTCCAGAGCACCAAGTTTCTCAGGGTTCACATAACCGACAACCTCACGTGGACCCTCGACACCAACTCCCATCACTAAGAAAGCCCAGCAGCATCTCTACTTCCTGCGCAGACTGAGGAAAACCCATCTCCCACCTTCCATTCTCACCTTCATCTTTTACAGAGGAACCATTGAGAGCATCCTGAGCAGCTGCATTACTGCCTGGTACGGGAACTGCAACGTCTTAGACCACAAGTCCCTACAACGGGAAGTGAGAACAGCTGAGAAGATCATCGGGATCTCTGCCCTCTGTACAGGACATCTTCACCACTCGCTGCATCCTCAAAGCAACCAGCATTGTGGATGATCCCACACACCCGTCCCACACTCTCCTCTCCCTCCTGCAATCTGGAAGAAGGTTCCGCAGCATACGGGCCTCTACTTCCAGGATGGGAAATAGTTTCTTCTCCCTGGCCATTAGACTTTTAAACTGACAATATCCTCACAATTATTACTGTTCCATCCATATATCAACTATTAATTATCATTTACTTTATTGCACATCGCACTTTACCATACTGATAACGCTGCTTTGCTTGTTGTCATATGTATAGCACCAGGGTCCTGGAGGAACGTTATTTCGTTTCACTGTGTATATGGCTGAAATGACAATAAAATCCTACTTGACTTGACAAAAGAAAATGCGATACGGACGGAGGGTGGGGGAATCATTGGTACGTAGGACGAACCGGAGGGGAAACTGGCCGCCTGTTTTTTGTTCGCAACCAGAAATTGTGGCCGTGAACAGATGTGAAAACATTTTGATCGTAACCCGATTTGTACGTGTTCAGAAACGTTTGTGGCCAGAGGTTCCACCGTATGTCATTTCTGCAGTTGTGCAGTCATGTTTCCTCTGCGTTTGTACTTATGAAATACTTCTGGATTTCATTCATAATAGTTGCTGAATAATTCTAGCAGTTACGAAATAATATTCATTAAAATGAATAATGGGACAGAGAGCTTAGTGGTTAAGCGGTTAAAGGAGTTAACACTTTGTTACCTTAAGTGCTGTTAGACACGGAGTTGGTATCAGCTATCACACAGGTGTCAGACTCCAGTCCTGCACGACCAGAGCAAGATCATCATGAGTTAAAGTTGACTTGACCTGAGTTTGACCCTTCCGAATTATAGCATCAAAATGTGACAAACTTTTGTTGATTTGTGTGCGTGTGTGTATGTTTGTGCAGGTCAAGTAATTGATGTGGAGCAAGGCATCAGGTGTGAGAACCTGCCCATAATAACACCCACTGGCGATGTAGTAGTGTCCAGCCTCAACATCAAGGTACAAACTTGCATTGTTTGCCAGTTTTCTTGTAACAGAAAAAAGATATCCACCTATTACATGTTAATAAATGAGGGCAGATTTTCTGCACAGAGTTTAAGTCTCATATTAATGAATTAATTGCCATTTGAGGTTTTCTGAGTTACATACAATACAACCATTACTGGATTTCATCTCACTCTATTTGCAGGGTTTTAAAGTTAGGGTTTTATTATGTATTATTTTAAGAAAAGTATTAGCATCCAATCTATCCAGTGCAGCTGTGCAAGTTCTCAGGAGCAGGCAACTAAGAAAGCATGCCATACTCAGCTTGATATCTGAACAGGTCATAAGTGCAGGTTTTGTATAATACGTTGTTTATTGATGTGTGTTATCTTTTCCGATTTCTCTCTGGGGTTTGGCCTGGTTTTCTATGGTCTTTGCTAATGCTGAGTGGCACTAAAATTACACAACTGCAAGGCATTATCGGTCATTTATCCCCGAGTACGTCGAAACTCATGACTAGGTTCATACTGGTTTATATGTTTTCAGTTACTTTTTAAATGCTGGAGTCATGTTTGTATTCTCTACACTGAAGTGACCTCAGTGTACTCTGTTTGTTCTGTAAAGTGACAAGAGAAACTGTCTGAGTATAGTTTTTATTATTGATATTTACAGAACAACAACAAAAAAGCTTTAGAGAGTGTTTCTCTTACAATGACTGGTATGTAACTGTGCATTTTTTAAATATTTTTTGTATTTTAGTCTAAAATCTTTTCAGATCTGTTGTAAAAAAGCGTCTCACATTGGGTGTGGATTGATAATTGTTTAATGTAATTCCTTTCTGTGAGGAATGTTATAGACATTAAACACGTTACAGTTGTTATTGTGGTGGGAAAAAAAAGCAACTTTTCACTTAATTTTACAAGAGGTTGAGAACTTTTTTTGGAATGCAAGGTATGAAACAATTCTTCAAGCCATGACTGTATATCAAGAAAGATAAGTGAAACTGGATAAGAGTCAAACGAGGGAGGTTTATATAATGATAAGGTCCTACTATTTCTGTTTATTACATACACATGGTGACACAAAAGCTTCACTGTCCAGTTTTTAGAAGTTCATTTAGAGCTTCAGATTAGAGTGGACCTTTCCATGCTTTGTTCACAAACTGTCAGTGGGTTGAACAGGACATCTGAGATATAATTACCTTCGACTTCAAAAAGCCGTTTTTTTGAGAACACTAAATTAATAAACATTACATTAATTTAAAAAATACCTGCATTACTATTTGTGTTGAGACCAGGGGTCACCAGCCTTTTTGAAACTGAGAGCTACTTCATCGGTACTGAGCCATACGAAGGGCTACCAGTTTGATTAAAAAACCTAAACATATCTAAACTTCATGTATAAGTGAAAGTGACAACCCTTGTCATTGCGAGGTCACGGCACAGCACACATGAACCACAACGAAATTGGACCTCTGCATTTAACCCATACACACACGTGCAGCACTGGGCAGCTATTGAAAGCGCCCGGGGAGCAGTGTTGGGGACGGTACCTTGCTCAAGGGTACCTCAGGGCAACCCACTGGGGTGGGAATCGAACCCACAATCTTCCAATGCGGGGCCAACTCCCTAACCACTAGGCCACCGCTGCCCCGTTACACATAAACATGTTTTAAATTCTTTTATTTATTTATTTTTATTTTTTACATTTTTAAAAATGTTTAAATTTTTTTTATATTGTCATTTTTAAATATGCAAATGTGGTTAAAGAAGAATAGCAACTGGGTAAAATTACATTTTAGACACTGCTCACTGGTGAGTTGTGCTATTTTTAGAACAAGTCCGCGGGCGACTCGTGGTCCTTGGGGGCATCCTGGTGCGCACGGGCACCATGTTGGTGACCCCTGCTTTACACTGTTGCAGGTTAAGAGGCTTACACTTTTTTTTATTTTCTTCTTATACTCCTTACTGTTTTATATTATATTTATATATGTTGCCATAAAAAGCTCAGACAATAGACACAATGTTTTTTTTTTTTTTTTTTTTTTTTTTTGGGGGGGGGGTTTGGACTTGGAAAGAAAATGCTTTATTCTCTAGTCTTTGGCCTGATTAAATTTCTGCTTATCAGATTACCCATTCAGACAATTATATTAGCCACCTAATAAAATAATCCATTCATAATTCATTTGAAAATAAAAAAATAGGCTATCAATGTGTTTTTTTTTTTTGACAAAAATGGTTAATTGCCATTTTGCCAGGGTTTTATAAGGCTTGTACAAGATGGGAAAGGTTGCTAATAAAAAAATAAAATGTTAAGGCACGGATAGGTCACTTCTGGACCTGGTGTCAAAAGAAAGGATATAGTAGAAATGTACTGATTAAGAGACTCGTGAATAGCATCATGCTGAGAATGGAAAATATGTTAAATAGGAACGGACCGTGGCTGATGATTGCTCCAAACATCTAACAATTCATTATTGTTCATTCTAGCCCATTTTCATTGTGGCTTTTATGATGGCAAATAACCAGTTGGGCCACTTGCACTGTGTTTGAATGCTTTCGTGGATATTGAAGACTCCGTCATGTTATGTATGTTGCAACTCTAATAGAACGCTCTGTAAATTTAAGAGCACGTTTAAGGTTTTCACTTATTTCACAAGAAGCAAACAAGCATCAGCCACCAGTTAACAAATCAGTATCAGCCACAAAAAGTCGTTACAATTGTAACTCTGATGCTAATTTAACACCAGTCTTTACATCTTGAGAGTATATCACATCCTTTATGGTAACCCGTTGCTCAGTTTGTGTAGCTACTGGCCTTGGCAACAGTTTGTTCTTTGTTTAAAAACCAAACAATGCTTTTGTACCATGGAGTGACCGTTGGGTTTATTGAAACTTCAGCTTTAATCCTGGCTTTGCAGTTGCATCAGATAGGAGAACTCAAGTTTTCTTGTAAAAGACTGAACTCAGCACCAATCTTTGTATTTTGTAGTCTGGCTGCATGTGTCTGATGTAAGTCTGTTCTGCAGCAGACCTCTCATGATTAATTCATGTTTCCTGTTAAATTCTGGGAAACGGGTTGTGCACTCCACAGCCCAATGCCCCCCGGCCCCCTACCGCTTTGCCAGGAACAATGTGTTGATTATTCCTCTCTGCCATCAGCTCTGCTCGTAGAGACAGCGCACCCGTGATGACATGCTGCTCCTCTGAGGCAACGAGAAGATCCTACCACTAATACCCTCCCACTACGTTCATGAAGCAGTCATGTGGCACCCCCATGACTCAATAGCTGTTACCCATAATGCCTCATGAGACCATCTAAATCAGCAAGGCTGCCATGTCCTCGCTTCCAATGAATGCAGGCAGAAAGTGCGAAAGGAGTCTGTCGAACCATGGCAACACTTAACAGATGAGAGTATCAGCTGAACAGATAGTGATGCTGCGCTGTAATTGGGGAGAAGAAGGAGCATGTTTCAAATCGTTTTCCTCTAGAAAATCAGATCATCTCCGAACTGTCATTTGTGATAAATGTAGTTTGCACAAATAATTCAGTTCCACAGTGAAGTGAAATCGGAATGTAATGCTAAAACTCTGGAAATCTGGGTTAAAGAAAACCAAGCATCACTCACTCAATCATACTGTTAAGAGTTAATCATAAAGGAGATTCTTGTTTTCCCATAATCTTTCATCAAAATAATGAATTTTGTCTCCTTCTTCTTGATTACATCAGTAGTAGGTCAGGAAAATAATATAAATGTATGTCATGTTTTGCCTTTCCATTCAGCAAACTTCAACTATTTACCAAGCGAAAACTGCTCTGTTGCATCAAGGATCATCCCTGATACTGTGATCCACTCAGGAATGTAGAAAGTTAGTCTTGTGTTCTGCTCATAACTAAGAATGTCTGAGCATCGTGGCCTAGTGGTTAGGGGAGTCGGCCACAGGATCGGAAGATTGTGGGTTCAAACCCCTTACCAGTAGCTTGCCCTGAGGTACCCTTGAGCAAGGTACCGCCCCTGTCACTGCTCCCCGGGCGCTTTCATAGTTTCCCCCTGCTGCACGGTGTTTGCATGGGTTAAATGCAGAGGTCCAATTTCGTTGTGGTTCACTGTGTGCTGTGCTGTGACCTCGCAATGACAAGGATAGTCACTTTCACTTTCATCAGCTTTAGCTCACTCAACATACTCAACTCATACTCATCACTCAACACATCATGAAATTAGCTGTTTGAGAAGAATTTAAATCGCAGACATTAAAGCTATCATTCATATCTCTTTTATTATCTGGCTAGCTAGTTGCTAACAATACTCGCTTTCCTTGATGCGTGCATGTTTTTTCCCACTTTGTAGCTCGGATTCGTGGAGAAACAATGAAACTGAGTGCTCCAAGTTCCCATTTCCATGTTTAGTCAGATGATAAGTCACCCTTTTCTTTCTCTGCTTCTTGTGTCTGGTGTTACGTTGTTAAGTCTGATCTGTGTTTTTCCTGTGTTGGGTTTTCATTGTGCTCTCTGTTTATTTAATCTTGTTCCTTAAATAAACAGTGCTCAACTGCCTCTTCTTTAGTCACAGTATCCTAACAGTTAAACCTTCAACAAGTATACACAATCACCGTCTTTAGAAATGAATAGCACAGCGTTTTTTTTTTTTTTCTTTTACTATGAACTAATGGATTTATGGGGAGGACAGATAGGTGACTTGACAGTGGATCTTATGGCCCTTTCTAGTTGTCACTTCTTCACCCACTCATGCGCTGAACTACTGCAGCATGTGTATTATTAATAATGTATTTTTTGCATGAGTTTTTCTTCGGCCTTTCCTTATCTCCTAGGATATGTGTTCATACGTCCCATTTCTGCTCTTAGGTAGACGAAGGAATGCACCTGTTAATCACAGGGCCGAACGGCTGCGGAAAGAGCTCCATGTTCCGGATCCTGAGTGGCCTGTGGCCCGTCTACAGCGGCGTGCTCTACAAACCTCCGCCTCAGCACATGTTCTACATTCCTCAGAGGTACAGGCTGGAAAGACAATCAGCAAGCCTTGGCAATAGGGCTGGAGATGGGCTAATTATAGTAACATTTAATTAGATAAAATTCTATATTAATTAAATGATTGAGTTGACTAATGAATGTTAATGACTTTGCCAGTGATCTAACTAATTAATACTAATACCATTGTAACTGATAAGTCAGAATGTGAATGTTTTCCTCTATTAGGGGTTAGAGTGTTTGTTTAAAAAGCTCTTTATACAACAGGGGTTCAGCTTTGGATTTCATTTTATTTAACCACTAAAATGACCTCCATCTGCATAGAAGTTAGTCCTGTGTGTGTGTGTATTTGTGTATAAGTGAGAGCGTGTGTGAAAGATTGGGAGAAAAAAGGCCCCGCTTCCATTCTCATTTCATGCCCGGCTAAGCTAATTAGCGCTGATGAGTGTGGTGATTAATAAGGAGAGGAGGTTCTGAAAGCAGTGGGTCCAGATGGCCCTGCAGTGCTTGTGTTTGACGTGATTGCCTCATTGAACAATCGAAAGAGATTACACAAGCAACAGCAGCAGCAGAACGGGCCAGCACAATACATCAATTAAGACCAACAGCTGTAGTTCGCAGAGACCCATCACAGGTCATTGAACATCTCAACGCATTGTTAGGTCGAGACTGTTGAAGAGGGATGAGCTAAGCTAAGGATAAAAGAACCTGTGTTAAATCTTAAATGTGATGGGGTTCATTTATAAACACCTTCGAGTGTGAGAGTAGATAGTGCAGAGGTTTAAACCAATATTTAGGTTGTATAAATTCTAAACAACAACCTAAATTGAATTGAATTTGATATTTATAAGGTTTCTGCTGCAGTTTACTCTTATAGTTGGTTGATTTATTCTCTTTCTTTCTATCTTCATACGTCTGAGCAGGCCATATATGTCAGTGGGCACTTTGCGGGACCAGGTGATTTACCCTGACACGGCTCAAGAGATGAAGGAGAAAGGCTTCAGTGATCAGCAGCTGGAGGGAATCCTCCGCACTGTCAACCTCCTCTACATCCTGGAGAGGGAGGGAGGTAAGCATGCTCCTTTTCCACTTTGAGCACCTTTCTCTGTTAGTAGTTTTACCTGGAGAGGTTCGGTAATATAAATCATCAACAGAATTTGTGATTTTCATCTAGTTTGTGTAGTTTTTGCAGCCTCCTTAAATGTCAAGTGATTTAAATCTGACATAAATCTGAGATGTGTGTTAATCTGCCTGGGTTGTTTTAGTCCCGTATGAATCTGCAGTCTAAGTATAGTTGTAAAATCGGATATTTGAGTAATTAAATCCAGTATGAATCGTATGTAGTTTCTAAAGCCCAATGCTTTAGAAATGGATGCCGGATCCTTTTTCAGCTTTCCATCTTTACAGTATTAAAGTTTATTCTGGACTAATCATTTTGTCATGAGTTTATATTAATGACAAGAATACCGTAATATGAGCTTCTGTGTAGGCTTTCTGTGTGGTCACAACTTGCCTGGAAGATAAGCCAATTCGCTCAATTAGTAAAGAACACTTGAATGCAGACTTCGCTTTTGGTAGCATTTATTTATTTTTTTTTATATTTGTCCAGTTAATCTGGATATATTTAAACCTGTGAATTTGCTCATTTCTTAATTCAATAAAAAATTGTCTTTATTCTGAATAAAATTAAAAGGATTAACTTCTCTGTGGTCAAAATACTGCCTATCATTTACCAGATTCTACGTTTCTTCCAAAACCTTATCACATTGAGACCAGCCACACTTTTCGTTTTAGCTTGATTTAAAGAAAGTGAGGTGATAGTCTGGTATGAATAAATGAATTTATAACTTCATTACTCCTAATGTTGTATATGAATTTGTTATATTTCTTGTTTGGTATAATTGAAATCGCATTGGAACGATCAGTAAATGCGACTATAACTTAATGTTACTAAAACTGGACTTAACATTGGTGCATGTTGGCAGGTTGGAATGCAGAGAGTGACTGGAAGGATGTCTTGTCTGGAGGCGAAAAACAAAGAATGGGCATGGCCAGGATGTTTTACCACAAGTGAGCAATTACAACAGTTCCATATGAAATAAAGCTTTGTTCAAAGGCAAAGTAAATCTTAAACCTACATGGCACAAAATTACGGGGTGGAAATTTCCCAAGTGGTATTATATTTTTAGAATCCTCTTCATCAGACTGTTTTTTCAAATTCCAGTAATAACTGGTAAGTTGGCAGTTAAATATCAGTAAATATTAGTTCAGCCTGCTTTGACCCCATCACAGTTACCTGTTTGTTTTAACTGAAAGTCAACACGTGCTGTTTGTTGACCGACCAACTGGTTTCTCCCAGGCCTAAGTATGCACTCCTAGATGAATGCACCAGCGCTGTTAGCATTGATGTTGAGGGCAAAATCTTTGAAGCTGCAAAGGATTCTGGGATTGCCCTTCTCTCAATTACACACCGTCCATCTCTCTGGTGAGTGAGTTCTCTAGTGACTACCCAGCATGGTTCTTGCACTGCTGTGACTGTAATTCAAGTGTATTGGCACTCAATTAAAGAGGGGGAAAACTCCCCAGAAATCATCTCATGAACACTTAAATATAATTATAATTATTAATGATCATAAAATAATTATAGACATTTATATAATTATTCATATAAAACCACTATGGTGTAAAAATTCTCTATCAATATGTTCTCATTCCTTTTCCCACATATTATAATTATTATAATTATTATTATTATTATTATTAACAACAACATTAGTAATAATAGTGACTTTTGTTTAATATGCATTTCCCACCCGCAGGAAGTACCACTCACACCTGCTGCAGTTTGATGGAGAAGGCGGCTGGCGCTTTGAAAAGCTGGACGCATCCACCCGTCTTTCACTGCAGGATGAGAAACTGCGGCTGGAGACGCAGCTCTCGGGCATCCCCAAAATGCAGCAACGTCTGGCCGAACTATGCAGCATTTTAGGGGAAGACAGCAGGCTGGTGAGCCCCGGGGACGATGAGGAGGAGGGAGAGAGGGAGCAGCAACAGCAGGAGAAGGAGGAGAGAGATACCATCCCTGGTGAAAAGGAAAAGAGCCTTATGGAGTGATTTGCTGCCAGGTGATGGAGATGCACTCAAGGCCACCTGAGAGCTTGTGTGTGTGAGTGTGTGTGTGTGTGTGTGTGTGTGTGTGTGTGTGTGTATAGTGTTGATGAAGATTCTCAGATGAGAAAAATCATAGTTCAGGTGTAGTTTTAGGGGCCTTCCCAAGCTGTGAGTTGCTCCATATGTGCTTATTTGTACATGCATGAATTTTTTTTTTGTTTTTTTTTTTTTGGGAGCGTTTGAAACGTAACGCCCCAGACTGTGTGTGTGACTGCGTATGTCTGCGTTAGAGGTGAGGGGAAAGGCATGAGGCAGCTGCCAGGTCTTCCAGGTGCAGCAGATGATGAAAGCATCCATGAAAGCTGCTCCAGCCCTTGTTATTGCAATTCTCTGCAGAATTCCCACAAACTCTCTGGCACCCAGACATTGTATGTGTGTGTTAGCGTGTGTGAAACTCGTTCAAGAAAGGGCTGCTGTCAGATCTGTGACTGCAAATTCTTAGGTCGTAACAAAAGATACTTTTTCAAAATGCTGATAAAATGTAAAGAGATTGCCACTTAGTGCTGTAAGGTTTTTTTTTTGCCATGTTTTGAGGAAAAAAAACCATTTTAAAAGCAAAAAAAAAAACTTTCATTGAAACTCATAACCACCATGTTTTGTGATTGAGTGGTTTGAGAGAATTATGAATGATTTTGTGAATGACAATGAGGCATTGCAACAGTGACCCTTGAATGTTATCTACTGCGTTGTTATAAAAGGTCAGGTCCACTGTGAAGGTCAGTACAGTTCACACAATCAACAGGAGTTGCCTGTGAGGGATTTTGTTGACGTCCCCTTTGCAAATACTTATGCTGCAGCAGTTTGTAGCGGTTTTTAATTTCCTTACAATCTTTTAATGCATATCACTTCACATTAATTACCCAAACGTGGATTGGGGGCAGATTAGATTTTCGTTTTCTTGAGTAATTAGTTAATAAAGCCATTCATTTTGTGATGTGTTAGTGTTGCACAGATTGCACGCATATATTGTTGCTGTTGCAACAAAGCCTTCAAAGCTGTAACTTTAAAGGAAAAGGAAATAACGTTACTCCATTTCGATTGGGGTATTGCCACTGGTCCACTTTTTCATTAAAGTATCACAGAGTGAAAGGGCCATTGGCATTTTAATCACAAATTAAAATTATGAAATGTTTTGTCCCTTCAGTGCCTGAAGCCTTTTAATATATCAGTTATATTTCTATAAACCCATTTTGGGTGGCCATCTTGGTGACTGTACATTTTAGGAGACCACCTGATTTGTGTGCAATCTTAAAAAAGTCCTTTAAAAATGTCAAAGATGTCAAAAAATATTTTACTGCTTTCTTTCTGTATGCTGATTCCTAAAACTCAATCACTTGGCTGAAATATCAATCCTAGATAAATAATAAGCCTGCCTTTTAAAGATGTAAACATTGAAAATGTGCCCACTGTGTATATTACATTGATTTATGGTGTTTGTTTCACCCTAAAAGATTTCATAAAAGAAAGTAAGATTTTGCACAAGTAATGCACAAATACTTTTGTATAATGAAAATGTGTGATGCAGTTTAATTTTCTGGATTCCCCATGTCGGAGATGTGTTGAATTTGATTCCTTAGGGCTAAAGTTTTACTTTGATCCTTACAAATAACTTTGGATATACTGTAACTCTTTTCTACACATTTCCATTTGATCTGTGTAACCGTTTGGTGTCAATAACATATTAATTTGCACATTTATCTGCATGACTGTTTTCCTAAAATCATGCATTCTAATAAAAAAAACTTTTTTTTCTAGAGATAAATATCCTCAGTTGGTTTGTTGCTGCTTTTGTCATGAATGTCTGATTGAACATAACATTTTGAGATGTTTGATGCTGTTCTTCTGCTTAAGGTTTGAGTTAAAGCCCTCACTGCAGGGTGGTACCAATACCGGTATCTGATACATTATACGGCAGTGCCGTTTTTAAATGGAGCAAAAGAGACTGCATTGAATCTGTGCCATTTGTAAAGATGTTAGTGTGTGCACCATATGAAATGATGTGCACTAGAGGATTAGGAGTGCACATGTTCCTGGAGATCATATATGATTTCTAATAGATTATTCAAAATTTCATTCACATACAAAAAAATAGTTAAAAATAGATTTTTTCACATTTAATTTAAGCACCATCCCTGAAACAACTGACAGGTTCAGTGAATAACACTGCTTATCTTGTTACAATGGAACTTCTGAAGGAATGGAACCTGTTAGATGCTACTTGACTGGGAAAGAGAAGATACCAGGATGAACTCTGAGAAGAAGGCAAGGTAGTGAGTGTGATGCTCTGGGCAATGATGTGCTGGGAAGACTTTGGGTCCCGGTGTTCCTCTGCAGCTACCAAGTACACCCCTCTATGGCGACAGATTTCTCAAGTGGCAGTGGGCTCTTAGCAGGGTGACAGGAATGATTTGACGATTTGACATTACAGAGTTTGGTATTTTGAAAGTGAAAGTGACTATGCATCATTGTGAAACACATCGAAATCACACCTCTGGATTTTACCCATACAAACACACATGCAGCAGAGGACAGCTATTGAAAGTGCCTGGGGAACAGTGATGGGGACAGTGCCTTGCTCAAGGGTGTCTCAGGGCAACCTACTGGTCTGGGATTCGAGCTCGTGACCTTGATCCTGGGGCCAACTCCCCAACCACTAACCACCCCTGCCCCAGACCTGACAAACGAGACCAGTTCATGTAGCCCCATCTTGGACTTACAGCAGCTGATGGTCCAGACACCACCGCACATCTCCAGAGGTCTGAGCGGTCTGAGCTGCCATGGCCTGATGGGAACCTTAACAATTTTAGTAGTTATGGCTATAAGGACGAGATACATTATGAGGCATCTTTGTGCCCTTATCTGATTAAATTCAACATGAACTTCAGGCCAGTTTGCAAAATGATCGTGTGCACAGTTGTCTCTGAACATTGCTGTGAGGATTTGATTGCATCGTGGACAAGAGACAGATGATTTGTTCTGGATCACAAACGCCATTTGTCCCAAAAGGTCCCGGATGGACCCTCAGCACTGTGAAGATCTCCTTCTCTGCAGGATTTCATTCACATTCACACATCATAACGTCATCGCTCTAAAGGCGTGATGCAGTGAAGAAACAGCAGGTGATCACAGGTGATCAGGCCGGTGATGCTGAACGCTGAGTGGTCGGAACACCTTTATCTAGACACCTTATATCTTTAGGCACTTTGGAAGATGCAGAGGAGCGGAAGAAATGGAGATGGACATCTGCAGTGGTGACCCCTAACAGGAGCGGCAGAAGGAGAAGAAGAAGGCTGGTGGGCATAACAGTATTTCTGCATCACCAAGGTGATTTCTAACAGCATATAAAGACCTGAGGGCAGGCTCGCGGCTCTGTATTGCTGCACGTGCTCCGCTTGATGTGGACACGCTGAAGCCGCTGAAGTAAACTGAAGGGGCGTCCGAATACTTTTGGACAGGTTGTGAGCGCTGTAGGGAACGTGGGGCAAACACGCGGCTCCACCGAGCGGTGGCGCTGCGGTCACGCGCGTTCCCGCACTCTCGCTGCTTTGATTTATTTATTTATTTATTGACATTTTTAAAATCCCGCTCCACGTGTTGCATTGTGGGTGCCTTACCGCTGGACCGGGGAAGTTTTCCTCTCGGAGCGGCGGCAGCAGCGGGGACAGTCCGGCGGGGGCGGAGACCCTGCAGCGGACACTCAGCCAGAACCCGGACCGAGGAGCTTCAGCGCACTCACAACTTCAGCTGCGAGACTTCGAAGACTGAGCACGGTAAGAGACGCTCCGGGACTGAAGGGTTTATTCGGCAGTGAGCGTGTGGAGGGGTGTTACTGTGAGCGTGTGTGTTGAGGGGTGTGAGTGTGTGTGTTGAGGGGTGTTACTGTGAGTGTGTTGAGGGGTGTTTGTGTGTAGGTGAGTGTGTTGAGGGGTGTGAGCATGTGTGAGTGTGTGGAGGGGTGTTACTGTGAGTGTGTTGAGGAGTGAGTGTGTGTGAGTGTGTGGAGGGGTGTTACTGTGAGTGTGTTGAGGGGTGTTTGTGTGTAGGTGAGTGTGTTGAGGGGTGTGAGCATGTGTGAGTGTGTGGAGGGGTGTTACTGTGAGTGTGTTGAGGAGTGAGTGTGTGTGAGTGTGTGGAGGGGTGTTACTGTGAGTGTGTTGAGGGGTGTTTGTGTGTAGGTGAGTGTGTTGAGGGGTGTGAGCATGTGTGAGTGTGTGGAGGGGTGTTACTGTGAGTGTGTTGAGGAGTGAGTGTGTGTGAGTGTGTGGAGGGGTGTTACTGTGAGTGTGTTGAGGGGTGTTTGTGTGTAGGTGAGTGTGTTGAGGGGTGTGAGCATGTGTGAGTGTGTGGAGGGGTGTTACTGTGAGTGTGTTGAGGAGTGAGTGTGTGTGAGTGTGTGGAGGGGTGTTACTGTGAGTGTGTTGAGGGGTGTTTGTGTGTAGGTGAGTGTGTTGAGGGGTGTGAGCATGTGTGAGTGTGTGGAGGGGTGTTACTGTGAGTGTGTTGAGGAGTGAGTGTGTGTGAGTGTGTGGAGGGGTGTTACTGTGAGTGTGTTGAGGGGTGTTTGTGTGTAGGTGAGTGTGTTGAGGGGTGTGAGCATGTGTGAGTGTGTGGAGGGGTGTTACTGTGAGTGTGTTGAGGAGTGAGTGTGTGTGAGTGTGTGGAGGGGTGTTACTGTGAGTGTGTTGAGGGGTGTTTGTGTGTAGGTGAGTGTGTTGAGGGGTGTGAGCATGTGTGAGTGTGTGGAGGGGTGTTACTGTGAGTGTGTTGAGGAGTGAGTGTGTGTGAGTGTGTGGAGGGGTGTTACTGTGAGTGTGTTGAGGGGTGTTTGTGTGTAGGTGAGTGTGTTGAGGGGTGTGAGCATGTGTGAGTGTGTGGAGGGGTGTTACTGTGAGTGTGTTGAGGAGTGAGTGTGTGTGAGTGTGTGGAGGGGTGTTACTGTGAGTGTGTTGAGGGGTGTTTGTGTGTAGGTGAGTGTGTTGAGGGGTGTGAGCATGTGTGAGTGTGTGGAGGGGTGTTACTGTGAGTGTGTTGAGGAGTGAGTGTGTGTGAGTGTGTGGAGGGGTGTTACTGTGAGTGTGTTGAGGGGTGTTTGTGTGTAGGTGAGTGTGTTGAGGGGTGTGAGCATGTGTGAGTGTGTGGAGGGGTGTTACTGTGAGTGTGTTGAGGAGTGAGTGTGTGTGAGTGTGTGGAGGGGTGTTACTGTGAGTGTGTTGAGGGGTGTTTGTGTGTAGGTGAGTGTGTTGAGGGGTGTGAGCATGTGTGAGTGTGTGGAGGGGTGTTACTGTGAGTGTGTTGAGGAGTGAGTGTGTGTGAGTGTGTGGAGGGGTGTTACTGTGAGTGTGTTGAGGGGTGTTTGTGTGTAGGTGAGTGTGTTGAGGGGTGTGAGCATGTGTGAGTGTGTGGAGGGGTGTTACTGTGAGTGTGTTGAGGAGTGAGTGTGTGTGAGTGTGTTGAGGGGTGTGAGTGTGTGTGTGTGTTGAGGGGTGTGAGTGTGTTGAGGAGTGAGTGTGTGTGAGTGTGTTGAGGGGTGTGAGTGTGTGTGTGTGTTGAGGGGTGTGAGTGTGTTGAGGAGTGTGTGTGTGTGTGTGTGTGTGTGTTGAGGGGTGTTTGTGTGAGTGTGTTGAGGGTGTTTGTGTGTAGGTGAGTGTTTTGAGGGGTGTGAGCATGTGTGAGTGTGTGGAGGGGTGTTACTGTGAGTGTGTTGAGGGGTGTGAGTGTAGGTGAGTGTGTTGAGGGGTGTTTGTGTGTAGGTGAGTGTGTTGAGGGGTGTGAGCATGTGTGAGTGTGTGGAGGGGTGTTACTGTGAGTGTGTTGAGGAGTGAGTGTGTGTGAGTGTGTTGAGGGGTGTTACTGTGAGCGTGTGTGTTGAGGGGTGTGAGTGTGTGTGTTGAGGGGTGTTTCTGTGTGTGTGTGTGTTGAGGTGTTAGTGTGTGTGTTGAGGTGTTAGTGTGTGTGTTGAGGGGTGTTAGTGTGTAGGTGAGTGTGTTGAGGGGTGTTACTGTGAGTGTGTTGAGGAGTGAGTGTGTGTGAGTGTGTTGAGGGGTGTGAGTGTGTGTGTGTGTTGAGGGGTGTGAGTGTGTTGAGGAGTGAGTGTGTGTGAGTGTGTTGAGGGGTGTGAGTGTGTGTGTGTGTTGAGGGGTGTGAGTGTGTTGAGGAGTGTGTGTGTGTGTGTGTGTGTGTGTTGAGGGGTGTTTGTGTGAGTGTGTTGAGGGTGTTTGTGTGTAGGTGAGTGTTTTGAGGGGTGTGAGCATGTGTGAGTGTGTGGAGGGGTGTTACTGTGAGTGTGTTGAGGGGTGTGAGTGTAGGTGAGTGTGTTGAGGGGTGTTTGTGTGTAGGTGAGTGTGTTGAGGGGTGTGAGCATGTGTGAGTGTGTGGAGGGGTGTTACTGTGAGTGTGTTGAGGAGTGAGTGTGTGTGAGTGTGTTGAGGGGTGTGAGTGTGTGTGTGTGTTGAGGGGTGTGAGTGTGTTGAGGAGTGAGTGTGTGTGAGTGTGTTGAGGGGTGTGAGTGTGTGTGTGTGTTGAGGGGTGTGAGTGTGTTGAGGAGTGTGTGTGTGTGTGTGTGTGTGTGTTGAGGGGTGTTTGTGTGAGTGTGTTGAGGGTGTTTGTGTGTAGGTGAGTGTTTTGAGGGGTGTGAGCATGTGTGAGTGTGTGGAGGGGTGTTACTGTGAGTGTGTTGAGGGGTGTGAGTGTAGGTGAGTGTGTTGAGGGGTGTTTGTGTGTAGGTGAGTGTGTTGAGGGGTGTGAGCATGTGTGAGTGTGTGGAGGGGTGTTACTGTGAGTGTGTTGAGGAGTGAGTGTGTGTGAGTGTGTTGAGGGGTGAGTGTGTGTGTGTGTGTGTTGAGGGGTGTGAGTGTGTTGAGGAGTGTGTGTGAGTGTGTTGAGGGATGTGAGTGTGAGTGTGTTGAGGGGTGATAGTGTGAGTGTGTTGAGGGGTGTGAGTGTGTTGAGGGGTGTTTGTGTGAGTGTGTTGAGGGTGTTAGTGTGTAGGTGAGTGTTTTGAGGGGTGTGAGCATGTGTGAGTGTGTGGAGGGGTGTTAGTGTGAGTGTGTGGAGGGGTGTTACTGTGAGTGTGTTGAGGGGTGTGAGTGTGTGTGTGTGTGTGTTGAGGGGTGTGAGTGTAGGTGAGTGTGTTGAGGGGTGTTTGTGTGTAGGTGAGTGTGTTGAGGGGTGTGAGCATGTGTGAGTGTGTGGAGGGGTGTTACTGTGAGTGTGTGGAGGGGTGTGAGTGTGTGAGTGTGTTGAGGGGTGTGAGTGTGTTGAGGGGTGTGAGTGTAGGTGAGTGTGTTGAGGGGTGTTTGTGAGTGTGTGTGTTGAGGAGTGTGTGAGTGTGTTGAGGGGTGTGAGTGTGAGTGTGTTGAGGGGTGTGAGTGTGTTGAGGGGTGTGAGTGTGTTGAGGGGTGATAGTGTGTAGGTGAGTGTGTTGAGGGTGATAGTGTGTAGGTGAGTGTGTTGAGGGTGATAGTGTGAGTGTGTTGAGGGTGATAGTGTGAGTGTGTTGAGGGGTGTGAGTGTGTAGGTGAGTGTGTTGAGGGTGATAGTGTGTTGAGGGGTGTGAGTGTGTTGAGGGGAGTGAGTGTGCTGAGGGGTGTTGGTGTGAGTGTGTTGAGGGGAGTGAGTGTGCTGAGGGGTGTTGGTGTGAGTGTGCTGAGGGGTGTTGGTGTGAGTGTGTTGAGGGGTGTGAGTGTGTTGAGGGGTGTTGGTGTGAGTGTGTTGAGGGGGTGAGTGTGTTGAGGGTGTTGGTGTGAGTTTAGTGTGTTTTTGGTGAACTCACTCAGGCAGCCTGTGTTTCTGCTGTCAGGTGCCACACGGCGCTCAGTGTTCACAGACGTCGGCAACGGTGATTCAGTTTTCTTACCTGAAAAATCATGCTGTCTTTGAGCCTCTGTGGCCTGGCCGGGTCGCGTGGTTTACCCTGAGGTGTGTGTGTGTGTGTGTGTGTGTGTGTGTGTGTGTGTGTGTGTGTGTGTGTGAGAATAGCTCGTATTCTTCTCCATCCGACTGTTTTCATAAGCTTCAGTTCTCTGGGATGTGAGGGAAGCAGGCAGAGGAGAAGCAGCAATGTGAATCTGGGCAGAGTGAACTCAGGAGAGTGAGCTCAGGCGGGGGAGCTGAGGGAGGGACAGTCTCACATTCTCCAGCACCCAGCGCACTTCATACCCACAGGGTTATTATGGGATTGCAGATGAACTCACATTAAGTGCTCTGGAGGTTAATTACAGGTTTAAGTCAGTGTTATAAGAGTTAATTCAGCAGTCTGTAGGAGTTAACGCTGGAGGAGTAAATAAATCCATCCATTATCTGAGCCGCTTCTCCTAACCTGGGTCAAAGGGGTGCTGGAGCCTGTCCCATCACTCGGAGAAACACCCTGGACAGGTCATCAGTCCATCCCAGGACTCACAGGCGGTCCCACTCATACGCAGTCGCACCCAGCAGCAATGCAGCGTCCCTCATCCACCTGTACGCATGTCGTAGGACTGGGGATGGAAATTTGAGCTCCTGGACACAAACACGGACACACCCGAACTCTACACAGAAAGGGCCCAGACGGCCCGGCCGGGAACCGGACCCAGAACCTTCTCGCTGTGAGGTGCCTCTGAGTCTTGGTCCTGATTCCCGGATCTTTTCTGTGTGGAGTTTGCATGAGTTCCCAGTGTCTGGATGGGGTTTCCTCTGGGTGCTCCCATTTCCTCCAAAAGTACAAAGACCTGTTCAGCATTTTGGAGATTAGTTGTGTGAGTGTGTGTGTGTGTGTGTGTGTGTGTGTGTGTGTGTGTGCGCGTCTGGCCTGTGATGGATCGGTGACCTGTACGGGGCTTTTTCCTCACCTTTCACGCCGTGTGTGTGCAGTAGGCTCCAGCACCACCCACGACCATACTGAGGAGAAGAGGTTCTGATAACGAGTCAGCAAGCTGTTCGTTTATTCAATTCTCTGAGAGCTGGTCAGCGAACTCTTCCGATACACAGTGGTCCTGATTCTACACTCCTACATCGGCAATCAACGGTTCTCCCTCACTGCATGGTTTGGTTACGAACTGCTGACGGAACCTTGTAACCCTGCGCAAAGTTCAAAGCCAACTTTTTTGTCTTCGATGAAATTCTTTTCATTCTGCAATCGGCGCTGAGAGTCAGTCCAACACAGTAGGCGTTTGCTAGCTGAAGACCTTGATGTGAAGGAGAGCTTCGGCGTGAGTTCAGCACGAAGCTGAAAAATGTTAATAAAACACAAGCTCACTTGCTCTGGGAGAAGATCGCTGGGATCAAATGGACACGCAGCATAGCTCAGTGTCGGAAACACTGTTTAATTTAGCCTTCCAACATTTGCGTCCACGTTGTCTCATTTTTCCGTGCGTTGTTCTCCAGAGCTGCTTGACCCGTCTCTCAGCTTCTGTACAAGTTTGCACAGTCATCTAGGAGCACGTTTGTTGTTGTTAAAGGTGCAGATGTTGCTTGGCTCAAGAAAAGGTTTGAAAGGTCAGAATGAAGTCCAAAAAACAAGACAGGTGTCGGAGAGAGAACGAAGGAGGTTGGATTCAATGGCTTCTTAATCTATCATTCGATTAGCAGTAATTACACACTTCTTAATGCTTAGTTTCAGGCCTGAATTGCATTGTTAACTATGACGGAAACATCTGATTGCAACTTCTGATTGCCCTGCATGACATTTCGTTTTAAGGAAGCAGATCAGTGCCATGCTGCGATGCATGTGTGCGTCCACTCTCTTCTTGATCCGAGTGTTGTCTTTTCACTTCTCTGTAAAAAGTTTCAGTCATACAAGACCAGCCTCCCATCTGTGGGAATCAGCAGAGAAGTATAAAACTGAAATGAAACGGCACGTGTGACTTTCAGGGGTAATTCTAGACTGAATCTGAACCAATAAATATCTCATTTTTATTTCGGGTGTCTTCTCTCATAATGTCTGCCGCCACACCGAGTTGTGCTGTCGCGAGTGAAGGGCCAGACTTCCCTCGAGCGAAAGGAAGTTGTGATTATTCAGCGTGCTGGAGTAGCATTTAAGCCAAGTTGCTGCTAAACCAGATTGAGAGGCAGGGACGCATAATCATTTTATAGAAAATAACTCAACTGTGCATCGTTTAGTACATAAAAATCTAATATTAATTATACAATAACCATCATAATCATTTTATTACCCAGGCCTTAGCTGAGAGCCAGCGCTTCAGACAGACTTGTCTCTGTGAAATTACCCGACAGCAGATGTGCGCTAGCCCGCGGCATCGGCAGCGCCGGGGCTGTCTCCGAGCAGTTTGGCTCGTTTTCACCAAAAGTCTGCGCAGCGGTCGGTCTCCCATCCCGTTGCCAAGCTTTGCAAGAAGAAGGCGAACAGAGCGAGAGAGCGAGAGAGCGAGAGAGCGAGAGAGAGAGAGAGAGAGAGAGAACGAGCGATTCCAGCAACTCAAGAACAAAACTGCTTCCCCTCGTTCACCCGTCATTTCCATTTTCCGCGCCTTATGTTTTCACACATGAGTGCTCCTGAGACAGCGGTGGGGTTGTGATGAGTTTCTACGGGGAGCAGCATCATGAACGCCGTGTGGCGTTTCCGCTCAGATCCTCAACGCCTGCGAACAAGTGCTCGCCTTGTCCTTTTTTTATATGGCTCTCATCAGTCTTTTTTTGAATCAGCACAATTAGACCGCGATGTTAGCAGCATGTTGCAAACCCTCCGATTCATTTCCCCTTCTCATGTCAAACTGCAGGCAGATATACTCCTTTTTCTAAAGAAGAATTTCTCCCACTTCTCTTTCTCCCATCACTGCGTGCTCTCTCTCTCGTTTCTCATCACTCCTCTCTCATTCCCCTTGGCAATTTTGCCTTTGGCCTGTCTCTCTCTTTTTACCTGTTTGTTTTTCCCTTTATCCTCCTTTCCTCCCTTCATCTCGCTCTCTGCACCCCTCACCCTCTTTTGAGTAGTCAGTAGATTACTGGACTTCAGATATGATTACAGTGTTTCTTGTTAATGGTCTGTATTAATATGCATCTCCTTTCCGCTTCAGCTGCACAAAATATCCTGCATTTCACACTCAGCTTTCTTAAATCTCTTATCATGGCCAATATGATATCGTGGTGAGAAGTTTCTGAATTATTTAAAGCTTCTCTTCGATTCTAGAAGAACTGCAAACCTGTCTGAGCCAGCAGGAAGGCGAACTTTCTCATAGCGCCCTTGTGCTCACGAGCCCTTTTACTCAGCTGCTCGTACACACATCAGTTCCTCACTCCTATGACTATATACCTTCTTTTCCTTTTGTCGTAGTTACTGAATAATTCACAGTAGCTACTAATTATAGGGTTGGTTTCCTGGACAGGGATTAAGCCTAATCCTGGCCAATATTTTCCTTTCAACTGAGGATCTTCTTTCAGAATGCTCTGCACATGCAGTCCACAATAGGCTTAATCCCCTGTCTAGGAAAACCAATCAAATATGTTTTAAGGTTAATAACAGGAACCTCGAGTTTAAGAGGTCAATTTGAGCTTTCTTAAGCCAAGAAAATTATTTTCTGGTATCTGAATTAGGCATGTGTGTGAATACCCGAGTAATTGTTTGACGGTTCCAGGATTCTCTAATAAAGTCACAATTCAAATCTGCAGCAAATGTACCAAAGTAGCAGGTGTTTAAAGGTGCCGCGAAAACCAGACTGAGGAAAAGAAAGACAATAATGGTACTGAATGCGTCTCATCTTCCTCTTCTTGCAACAATAAGGATTTTGTAAAAAGGTGTCATCAGTTCCTGCCCGTGATTGTCTTCTGTGCTGGTTCTTTAAACCAGATGATTTTTTAAAACTTTTATCTGATGAAGCCCATGCAGGCTAAAATGGCATGATGTGTGTATTAATTATATAAGAGTTTTCTTTTGGGACAGCAGTTCCCAGTGGTTAGGGACTATGGCCCATATTCGGAAGGTCCCGGGGCCAGAAGGTTGCTCTTGAGCACTGCTCCTCTGATGCTGGGTTTTGCCGCCCAGTGCTACATTGTGGGGTGGGTTAAGATGCAAAGAAGACGTTGTTGTTGTTCGCTGTGAGCTGTGCTCACAATGACATAGTCACTTTCACTTCACTTTGAGAGTGAAAGTTGTGCATATTGCCACTTTTTCATTTTTTGCACTCTGTCCTGGTGCTTTGTCCATGCTTCTTTTATCAAAAATATCTTAGTTCTGCATTATTTATGTTAAAACTATTGAAAATGCTTGACTGTAATAATTATTGTCCATTGTCCATAATTATTGTCCTTCGCTGAGAGCTCAGCCACTGGAACTGCAGCGTCGTCTTTTACACTGGCGTTGTGCAGCAGTTACATCATGCGTGTAAAGCACCAAAATACACTTTTGTCTTCCACATATTTATATACGTTTTATATGAGCCATATTTATGTAATAACTTTTTTTGAGGTGGTGTTTAAATGCAGTAAATGCCACTGATTCCTGATTAAAGGCAATGCATGCTTCTCTTTTTTAATACTGCCATCTTTTCTGACTTGATAGATTTCTCTAAAACAGAGCGTTCCATATGAAACATCTCTGGGTGACACTGTTTATATCTTAACACTTGAATAAAGCAGATAGCGGAAAAAACTGGAATTCCCTTTAGGCTACTGGTGGAATCTCCAGTGTGACCTGCACCACTGAGAGTTTAAGCTGCAGATGGAAGAACACTCGCTTCAGTGTTGGGCCCCATATGGAGTGTTAGTGTAAGGAGTGAAATCCTTTTGTTTGCTTCTCCTTGCCCAAAGACTCTGAGCCCTCCCCCCTCCCAAACTGCTGACGGCCATGGCCGAGACCCCTGTGACTCTATTGTTCCCTCAAATCAATACCAAACCGTGGTGTGAAAGTGTGAAGGCCTTTGTCCCCCCCTCAGTGATGCATCATTAGCTTATAAAGCATAATGATTGTGACCAATTACAAGTTATTACCAGTCACAGCTGATTGTATAATTTGATTGGTGTGCAGACAGTGGTTTGGCTAATTGTACTGATGGGACACTTGCTTTTGTACTGACTTTTATCGCTGATGTTGACCAGTGATTGGATCATTATCTAAATCAGTTATGCGTAAAATTGTGATTTATCTTTGAAATAAGGTTCTATTATAAGAAGCAATAAAAATAGGTAGATTAATACTACTGGGAGCAAGACTAATACATTTTGGTCCGCCCTCAACCATTGTTGTCTAGAATATTATGATAATTTAGGTTTTTTTTTTTTTTCAAAATCTTATTGGCATGACTAAGAGGACAGTAGTTTTCAACCACATCCAGTCTCCTACCAATTTAGGCTTGAGTTTATTTGAAGAGGCAGACTCAGACTGAACAGGAATTGCTGCCGATTCCCACCTGATGGTCTTATTAAACAGAAACTGAGCGATAAATAAGTAACAAATAGGACATACTTACATGCCTAGTTCTGGTCACTGACAGTGGTTTACACGAAAAAGGCAAAACGCAGGCTTTCTATCAGAGATGCTGTTTTATACTTCTATAAACTGTTTTATCGTTCCTTTTTCCTGACTTTTATGGCTGCGCCCTGCAATAACAGCTCAGTATACGTTTTTCTGTGGTCACGCTTATTAAACACACTTCCGTTCCCACCCAGCTGTGGCGCTGTTCCTGCTTTAAACCTCAGCTCACTGTTACTGTTATTGCTGTGGTTACACCATTGAAGTGGAATTATGTAATTACACATTTAACTACATAGATTATTGCTTTCAAGAACATTACAGCCATAGTTGTTAAAATTACACCAAAACTTACAAACATCAAAACCAGCGGCAGGACAGTGATGCCTAGCACTGGCTTCCTTCGAGTTCCGTGATGCGACACCTCGTCTTTTGAAACTGCTGTTCACTTAACCTCACCGGACAGCTCAGCCTCTAATTCTGTTTCATCATCAGAAGCCTGGGCCGACCAGCATCATGCTGAGTGATGGGGGGCGGGGGTGCTTTCCTACCAATCCAAAGAAAGTGAGGCCAGTTGTGCCTGGTTGGACTCCCAGCCATGGATGGGTGTGGCATCACTGAGGATTAAACTCGCAGTCTATCAGTGATGGGGCCAAGGCTAACATTTATATTCTGTATTGACAGGATTAAGTTCCCTCTCTTTAAACTTCATACGGTTCCAATGCGGCAAAAATGTAAAAGATGTTTTTTTCTTTTGTTCCAAAGACGGGGCTGTAAACGAAGAACGCAAATGCCCACACCAGCCGGCAGCCCACTCCTCTGTCTCCCTGCTGTGGAGTCGTTAGTCTGATGTGCGACAACTGATGATTCTGAGCTTTGCTTTGCTTCACTCCAGTTTTGTAGAAAGTACTGTGAGAATAGTGAATTTAATATCATGAATCTATCAGTGGTGGTGGTCTAGTGGTAGGGTACTTGTCTATAGACCTATGGCTCAAGAGGTCCCAGGTTTGAATCCCACCTCAAGCACTAACATCACTGGGTCCCTGAGCAAGACCCTTAACCCGGAGTGTCTCCAGGGGGACTGTCCCTGTGATTAGGACGTGGAAGTCACTCTGGATAAGAGCGTCTGGTAAATGCCGTAAATGTAAATGTACTCAATGTCTGGAAGTAAACAAAGCCATGTCCACGGCAGCCATTGTTTGAGAACTTACCCAGACTTAAAGTTGAGTTTAAGTTAACGGAGCGTCTCTCAGTTTTGTTAATTTACTTTCATTGGCAGTGCTTTGATTCTTTTACAGGAATGTGACGTTAAGACGTTGAGAGTTCCACTGACTGTCCTCGTCCCTCAATCTGGATTAATACAGGATTTTCCTTCAAGAGGATGAGACAAAACACTGGCGCTGATACACGCACCCAAACCCACCGACCAACCCCCACACACACACACACACACACACACACACCCACACGCGTGCACATTTTACACACAAAGGGGACATCTGTCAGTGCATTGTAAATCACTGATGTTCGTGCTCAGGGTTATCGCACAATCATCAGGAATGAATACACAGAAATTGAGTCTATGAAATTGAATTAAGCCTGGTCCTGGCTGTTAGAGATGGTTACCTTGCCAATTTGGAGACTTGTTAGAGAACGCATTTGCAGGCTGAACTGTCACTTTATTCCTATTTATATATTTATTATCCGCAGTCGTCATCTTTGTTAAGTATGTTAAGTTTGACCCGCACCCTTTAAAAACTGCCATACATGGTGGCATGGTCTCCATGCCAACTATCTTCCAGCTAGAATCAGTGGCTCGGGAAATGAGTAAATGAATGAATATTATCCTTGTTAATGATGACACAGGTCTGGTTGAAGTTTTAACACTTCTGTTTGTCGGAACAGCAGTTTAGTCAGTTCAGCATCTAAAACAGCAGCCTGTCTCAGTTACAGCATCGTAGTACAAAGCCAAGTAATATGCAAATCGGAAACGCAGCGTGTCCTCCTCCTGAAGTAGCCTTAATGTTGTAAGTTTATTACCTGCCACAGCAAGTCACACAAGCCAGCTGGAATGGAGAGTTACATGTTTCAGCTGATTATACTAGATATGTAGCCTGTCTGTGGGATTTCAGTATTGTTTTAGCACCAATGCAACAAGGTTGAATTTTTTTCATTTTCTCACTCTCTTAATATCGCCCTCCTTAAATTCAAGGTGAGTTCAGGTCACACCCAATCCAACCAATCCTCTGTTCTCTCTTCTTTTTATTTTTGCTCTTCCTGTACTGAGAACGTAGCAAAGTGTTACTCTTTTAAAACTTTTTTTGCAATGTGTGCTTGTTCAAGCTGGTCGTCGTAAAATGGATCAGCATGTGGGATTGGACGTGTGTGCTACTGCGTATTCTGTCAGCACCATGCTGCCTTTATTGTTGGATGTGTGGTTCACGTCGCTATGAAAACCGGCTGCTGTTGTTTTGTTTCGTGAGTGGAATAGTAACTGTGGAAGTATAACTTGGTTCATGTGCCTGCTGGCTCAGAATGGATTTGGGGCAGATAAAATATCTTAAACGTTATCAGCAAAGCAAGATAATTTTCTTTAAATATCAGAATGCATGCACATTTAGTTTTTTTTAAATTTTTTTTAGCTTAAAGTACACACACACACACACACGCGTTGTTATTGTAAACAGACGACTGGTCAAACCTGTATTACCGTTTGTGCAGAGTGTCATTTGCATGCTTTTGAATGGTCGTAAGGTGGTGTACTCAAACACATTCAGCAGACAAGGCGTCCTCGGTGTGTGTGTGTGTGTGTGTGTGTGTGTATGTGCATTTTGTTATGCTGTTCTACTACATGCACACGTTGCATGTCTGATTCTATACACATTCATTGGTTGGTTTATCATTTTAATTCTGTTTTATTCTTTTCACTTATGCCATCTAACCTGAGCGTTCACTGCAGGGCGTGTTGTTTCCTAGGCGCTTCAGATTGGTATGAAGGAACAGTTAAAGTCATGAACAGTAAATAAACCGTAATCTTCCTATCTGGGTAGTGTTTACACTATGGAGCTGTAATCTTGTCTGGGTAATGTTGACAGTTATGCAAATCAATCCATGTGATTTTAATCAGAAAACTGGAATAGGGAACAGTTGAGCAAACGCTGATAAGTACAAATACACTTGCTCTACAAAAGAAATAAAACGGTTAAATGCTTAATGGCTTTTTCTGCAAAGATTAGTGCAAAATGTCGATTTATTTGCTGCGCTTTTGCATGGCTGTATTTTGTTATTATTTTAAAGCAATATTCATTCATTTATACAGTTCTGAGTCAATGGAAATGGATGTATGGATGGCTGCATGGTAAAAGCCCATGTTAAAAAAGGCATTTTTTTCTGTTGGTGACAATAGAACGTTATTGATGAAATTGTGTCTTTATGTTCATGTATATTGTGTGTATATACATGTTTCTGTGTGTGTGTGTGTGTGTGTGTGTGTGTGTGTGTGTGTGTGAGAGGAGAAAAGGGAAAGGAGAGGGGGATGGGAAGCGAATGTTCATAGAGGGAAATGATGGCTGGGCCTCTTAGTAAAGGGTCAAAGGTGGAGCAGACGGAGGCAGGGGTCTGGGCTAGATTTGGAGCAATGGTGTGTGTACACCTGCTCCGGGACAGGATTAGCTCAGCCTGGCCGCTCTGTGTGTCCTTTTGGAAAAAAAGTGTCAGCTGATCTGTTTGAGTGGACAAAGACTTCAGGTGTCACTGCTTATATCCTGTAGGGTCAGCAAAGGAGGACTTTTGGACTTTTGAGGGAGCACTAAGAAGAGCGGTTGATTAAACGCCAAGCTTAACACGAAACAGACTGTTAACCAGTGCTTCCTGCCAGGACGCTCTGTGCTGAGGAAGTATAAGAAAGGGGAGGGAGCAGAGAGAGACTGAAGCCAAGAAAGACAGGGGATAGAGAGAGTTCCAGTGGGCAAAAAGAGAAAAAGAGAGAGAGAGAGAGAGAAGGGAAAAGGCAGAAGACCAGTTTGAAGGAGAGGAGGAATTGAGATCAAGGCACAATGAAGAGAAAGAGTTGAGAGAAAGGCTCCGGCAGAACGAGAGGGAAGAGAGGGATACACACCTGCCCACCCCTCCGGAGCCTGGAGTGCACGGTCAGCTTTTTAAGGCTAATGAATTACTGATGATTACCGGAGGTGTGAATCATACAGCAGCATTAAAACCACTCCCTTAAATCCCTCACTTCAGTCTATTGTTTCAAACCGCAGCGCACAGTTTGTTATTCCAAACCTTTCGGATGCGTTTGGTTGTTTTGTTTTTTAATGTGTCAGAACGGCTCCTTTGGTGTCATCCACACGGATCAAATGAAGTGTGCGTGAGCAATGATCAAAGCTGAGCATGTGTGAGCGGTTAGCCATGTGGTGACGGTGAATGGGGTGCTGGGTTGGGGGGGGGGGGGCGTGTGCGCATGAGAGCTTGTGTGCTTCAGATGAGACGAAACAAAAACTCTAATCATAAAAATGCATTTTAAAATAATGTATCATTATACTGAAATGATTTTTAAAAGTATACGTAAGAAAGAAATAAAACGGAAAAAGGCTTTTTAAAAATATCTTTTATGAGATAATGTTTGAGCTGTCGGCCATTCGGTCAGATTCTGAAAGAGTTTGACAGCAAGGCTACAAAAAAATCTCATACACAGTATGTAAACACTGATACAGTTTCCAAATGTTCAGTCCATATATGGAATCCAGGAAAAAGGTACGGGCGTGTCAGGGGGTGGTTCCCCTGGTATCATTGGGGTGGTATCCCCAAAGATACACCTTCAGCACCTTTAGTTTAGTTTAGTTATGGAACATGATGGAATTATGTTCCACTGCGGGTCAGATTTTTAAGGTGGACTAACTCATCAGCCGTCCCAGTTCCAGGCTTTCTTTTATGCTGTTTTGAAACATCAGGTCATGCAAAAGTACCAATCAGCTTCCCCTCATCATAGATGATAAAAACATATTTAAGGTACAGAATTTAATCTAAAAGACCATGTTGGACCTTTGAGGGCACGAGGTACTATTTGTATCTTGATGAACCAAAAATGTAACTGCTTAGTGCCGACTAGCACTGGTTTAGATCACTGGTTTTGGGATTTCATATTTCCGCTTAAAGCAGTTTGTTCATTCCAAGGATGGCAGAAGAGGGTTCAGAACAAAGGCCATTTACATTTTCAATCTTCAAGACAGAGTAACACAAACATGCTCTTCGATTCCAAAACCATTGTTTGTGTGTGTGTGTGTGTGTGTGTGTGAGAGAGAGAGTGAGGGTACGGTGGGGTCAGAAAGACCCTGCAGCCCCACACCCCACTGTGGGTCCCTGGAGATTATCAGCATGGTCCCACCTCCTTCTCTCACCACACACACACACACACACACACACACACAAACACACAGATTAGGAAGCTTCCAGCTCAGCTCAGACACGGATCTTGTCAACTGTGGTGGCAGTGCGTGTGTGTGTGTGTGTGTGTGTGTGTGTGTGTGTGTGTGTGTGTGTGTGTGTGTGTGTGTGTGCAGGCGAGTGTGAAGAGCCCTTGATCATGCCAACTGCTGCTGTTCCCTCCCTCTAGCTTGTCAAATTGTGCCCCGGACACAAAGAGGAACTTTGGTTTTGAATGTGCTCAAGGTAGCATTAAAAATGGATGATTTTTTTTCCCCCTATCATCCTATCAACCATTCTCCCGGCGGACTTTCTTTCACAGAGGGCATCCCGGCCTTTCCAAACAAAAGCAAAATTTCCATACAGGCAAAATCTCCATACAAGCGAAAGCTCAATACAGGCTTCAATTAATTCTCCCCAGAAGCAGACAGCTCTATTTCTTTCAAACAGCCGGCAGCTGCAGGAGCTGCTGTTTCTCTTTGTTTTCAGGGTGTTACTGTTCTTTCTTTAGCGTGTGTTCACGGGCACGACTTTCTTTCTCAAGGGCCTCGCTCCCCTCCTCTCGTGTCAGGACTCGACTGACCGGTGGCCGTCATCTCTCAAATCCCCGTGCCATCTGTGGATGGAGATAGCGCTCAGTGTGAGGATTTAAACAGAAATAATCTGGAGCGCATTTAGTGAAAAACGAGGTACTTAACCCCCCGTGGAGCCAGACACCGAGGAAGAGGAGACTGAGCGATGAAGAGGAGGAGAGGAAGGCACCACTCACTGTAGACGAGAACAGAGATGGACAAGTGTGAAGCTCTGTCTCTCTGTTTCTCTGCCTGTTCACGTGTGTGTCTTGTCGTCTTCTTCCCCATGTAGATCTCTCTTTTTTCTTCTGACTCTTTTATCTTTCTCTCTTTTCTTCTTTTGTCTCTCACTCACTCCTCCTTCTCACTCTGTATTTGTTCCCGTCTCTCTTTTTGTCAGTCTTTCTCTTCCTGTACTCCACCTTTCTTTGCTTCTCTCTCTCTTTCCTTATGTCTTACTCTCTTACTTCCCTGTCTGTCTCTTCATCTTTTTGTCTGTTTCTCTTTCTCTCTATCTTTCTCTCTTGCTCTATTTCTGTCCTTTTTCTATATCTCTCTTTTTTCTCATATTCTATAATCCGTCTCTCTCTGTCTCCCTCCCTCCTCCTCCCTCTTCCTCCTCCCTCTTCCTCCCTCTTTGTCCCCGTCTCTCTCTCTCTCTCTCTCTCTCTCTCTCTCTCTCTCTCTTTCTTTCTGTTTGTATAAATGTGGCGGTAAGCTCTTCACCATAAGAGCTCTTAAGCTTAAACCTGTTTTTAAAGTCACTCCACTCCGGCCACTCCATAGTGCTGAAATACACCATGTGTCCAAGTTTTAGAGGCACGTCCTCGTTATTCTGACATCAGGAATCCTGTTGGAGAGTAATTTCCTCGTTTTCTGCAGTAGTGCGCTACTAGTACACTAGATGTTGGAAGATTTGATTGTAATCAGCCATAAGAGCATTATTGGTCAGGCCCGGATGTTGCATGATTAGTTATGGATTGCAAACTGCTCCAGCTCATCCCAAAGATATTGGACGGAGCTCCATCGCTCCAAATTCCACAGCTCCTCAACTCAAAGCTGGGGGTTTAACACCCCTCTAGACAAAGCTTGGCATAGCTTGATGTGAGGTCGCTCCAAATGCACTGGTAATGCTTTTGTGGCGATTACCCCGTACAGAGTGTGTGCAGCACTCAGCAAACAGTGCAGCTTAAAGTAACTTTTTAATAAAAGGGTGAACACTTTTGAACCGAACACCGTCTTTGTTATTTATTTATAAAGGCTGAAGTGGAGTGTGCACTCGTTAAATGAGCTAAACTCAATAACGTAATTTTGCAGAGGTGGGCACACGGCTGCTTGTTTCTGGAGGAATATGAGAGAACAATTAGGCTAAATTTATCCCTGAAGGGAGGAGGAGGAGGAGGAGGTGTGTCTCGGCAAAGAAAAAAACCTATACACACACACACACACACACACACACACTGAGCCCTTGTAGTCTGTTGGGCCTCTGTATGTGTGTTTGTGTGTGTCTGTGTAAGAGGGAAAGACACTCGGCTGAAATAGCAGTTCTAATAAGGGTTGAGATGGTGGCAATGATTTGAAAGTGTTGTAAAGCCCTTTGTTGGTTACCCACTCTTTCTCTGTATCTCTCTCTCTTTCTCTCTGTCTCTTTCTTTCTTTCTTTCTCTACTCCGTATCCCTATTTTGGTCTGTCTTATCTGATGCAGCTTCCACTGGACATTAAACAAATTTCAGACTCCCAGACGATGTAACTCGCCAATCCAAAGCATGGTTTTACGCTGGACTGTTTACCCCACACACACACACACACACACACACACACACAGAGGCATCCCTCCCTTTCAGTCTCACTGGGGTGGTGTTTATGGAGATGGATTCTGCAGAATCGATTTGTGTGCCAGTTTAAAAGAGCGTGTGTTTTTATTTGTCAGGCTTTTTGTCGGCCGCGTGGACTTCAAATTAAAACACTCACTCAGCTGGGCGTGTGGCAAACAACAGCACTTATCCTCTGTCGTTTTCTCTCCATTTCCATCCCTCATTCTCCTTCACTTTTGCTCTTTACTTCCCACTGCCTCTCTCCCCTCTATCTCTCTGTATTTATTTCTCTCTTCATCTAAATTCTTTCTCTTTCCCTTTAATTCTCTTTCCAATCTCATTCCCTCCTTCTCTTCTCTTCCCCTCTCTTTTCACTTTGTTTCTTTCCCAGTGTCTCTCTCCTTCCCCGTTTATCTTTCCCTCTTGGTCTAGTTTCTCTCAATCCCTTTTTCTTTCCCCTCTCTCTCTCTCTCTCTCTCTCTCTCTCACTCTCTCTCTCTCTTTGTTTGTCATCCTGTCCTTTCCTTTCCTAAGCTTGTAGGCATTTTGTTCCTCCAATTGTCTACTCTCTTTCCCGTCTCTCTCTCTCTCGCTCCCTCGCTCTTGCTCTCCGTTTCTGAAGTGCAGTCACTTTGACCTGTCCGTCTATTTGAGGCTGCTAATGAAATTTGCCTTTTTAGCTGCGAGTGCAGGGTGAAGAGAGTGAAGGGTGGAGGTGGTGCAGCCTGTGTGATGAGTAATTTTGTCCTGCAGTTCGAGTGAGGCCTATTAGAGCCTGTTCACTGTTAATGTGAGCACAGGGTAACACAGCACGGACCCTCACACACTCTCACCCTCACACACACTTATGTTTGTGCTTTTGTTCTTTTCTCATATTTCTTTTTTTCTTTTTCGGTCAGTCTCTCTCTCTCTCTCTCTCTCTCTCTCTCTCTCTCTCTCTCTCTCTCTCTCTCTCTCTCTCTCTCTCTCTCTCTCTCTCTCCTTCGGGAGAATCCTCAGTCTTTCTCAGTTGATTTACTCCACCGGCTAATAAGAAGGCGCGCCTGCGGCTCACTGTCTGCGGTGTGTTTACAGGAGTCGCATTCTCTGCAGGAGGGTGTGTGCGTCCATCTTCGTTTGTCTGTTTCTATCTGTGTGTGTGTGTGTGTGTGTGTACATCTCAGCTACTGCAGCCTCCAGGTGCGTAGTGAACCTGTGAACTCACTCAATGTGAAGATGCTGATGCCTTTGTAATGGACATGCCAACACACGCGCACACACACACACACACACACACACACGATTTGTGTTATCTTTTTCACTTTCCACCCTTTCTCTCACCCACTCATTAATCCTCATTTCTTTTTTTCTCGCCAGTACATGTTATCCTCTATTTCATCTTTACTTTCAGTCTTCTTTTTCCTGTTCCAATTGCTGGCTCTATTTCTGTCTTTCAGTGTCACTGCATGCCTTCTGTCTCTGCCCTCTCTCTCTCTCTCTCACTCACTCACTCTCTTGCTTGCTCTCACACACTTTGTGAGAGTAAGCAAGCTCTCACCTCTGCATTCTGTTAGTCAGTACTTTTTAGTCTCACGAGTACTTTTACATTCTCTCGGTCTCCTTCTCTCCCTTTCTCTCTCTCTCTTCTTCCCTCATTTTTTTCTCTCAGTAAAATGCTATCCCTCTGCCTTCTAACTCTCTGTCTACTTTTTTCTTCTGTCTTTTCACTGTCACTGCTTTGGCTTTCTGTCTCTTTCTTCTATGTTCTCTTCTTTCTCAAACTCATTCTCTTTCCTTCTGCCTCCCTCTCTTTCTTACCCATGCACTCTCAGTTAGACACATTACTTTTTTTGTCTTATAAACACACACTCTTTCTCTCTGCCACCCGCACCCTCCCACTCTTTCTTTCTCTGTCTGTACCATACTATCCCTTTGCTTTCTAACCTTACTTCCTATCTTCTTACTTTTTGCTCTCTCTGTTTCGTCTTTAACTGTCACTGCTTGATTCTTTTCTATTTCAGTGTCTTTTTGTTCACTTCCCATCCATCTCCATTTTCCTCTCTCACTTTCACTTTTCATTTTAATTCTTCTTTCTACTCTCTCAATCTTTCTCTCTCACTAAATCTTCTTCTCTCTTTAGCTCTCCTCTCCTCCCTTTGCTCAAATCTTCTTGCATTTTTTTCTTTCTTAATTTCTAGCTCATTTTCTCACACTCTCTTCCTCTCTCTCTCTCTCTCTCTCTCTCTCTCTCTCTCTCTCTCTCTCTCTCTCTCTCTCTCTCTCTCTCTCTCTCTCTCTCTCTCTGTCTGGTGGCAGTGTGTGTGGGAGTGAGAGTGGAGATTACAGAGTGTATAATAATGCAGTCAGTTAATGGTGGCACTGTAATTGGTGCCTTTAGTCCACAGCTGTCTGAGCCTACTGCATCTTGTTTCCCTTCCTTCTCTTATTCTCTTGAAAGTCTTCTCTTTAAAAATTACCAATACATATACCCATACTTGATTGCAACATTCCGATGTGGGTTATGCATGGGCCTATGTGTGTGTGTGTGTATCTATATATATATATTATAGATATATATATTATATATATATATTATACAGTCTTAATTAACCTCTACAAGTCCTATTATTAAAGCAGTGAATAGGGTGTGTGTGTGAGTGAGTGTGTGAGTTGGTGTGTGTGTTTCTGTGTCTTTGAGTGTCTGTGTGAGTGAATCAGCAATGACAAAGTGCAAACCTAAAGATAAACATGTAGTTAGATATATAGAATCAGTAAATAGTAGGTGTAGGGTGTTGTAAACAAAGAATGCTTTCAGAAATGGAAGTGTTAATCATTTATTTTCATCAGTCAACAAAATGCAGTGAATGAACAAAAGAGAAATCTAAATCAAATCAATATTTGGTGTGATCACTAAATAGCATCAGTTTTCAGGCACACTTGCACAGTGTTTGAAGGAACTCGCCTGGTCGGGTTTGTTCCAAACATGACTGTGTTTCAACCTCCGTGTGACATTGATGATCATCAGCACCTGTTTGGTAAAACTGGTTGATCACACACCGACTATAATCCTACACAATCCCTGACTTTGTGCAAGTGTACCTAGAAGAACTGATGCTGGTTTGAAGGCAAAAGGTAGTAACACCAAATATTGATTTGATTTAGATTTTCCTTTTGTTCGCTCCCTTTGCATTTTGTAAATTGATAAAAATAAACAATCATTATATTTCTGAAAGCATTCTTTGTTTACAGCATTTTTTCACACCTGCCTAAAACCTTTGCACAGTACTGTACATATATTAGTTGATTATCTGGTCTCGAACATTAGGGTACTTCTTCTTTATCCACTAGATATTCAGCTTTTCAGTTTAATAAATGTAATAAATATGTATATGGTAGTAAAAGGCCATCTAAAGTGGACACTCAGAATGAAGTGTCATCTAATGTTAAACATTAAACATTTGGTGAATTTTTGATTTAGTTTTTTTATTGTTTTTTTGGTCATATGTGAGTCACTGAAATCCCAAAATGGTAATGCCCATAAATCCTCAGGAGATTTAACTCTAAAGTGCAGATAAGAGAAAAGAGAAGATCATAAGACTAAATGTAAAATAGTCCCGCATGTGCTAAAAGAGGATGTTTGCAAACTAATGTTTCTCTCACCGTGAATCACGATGCCTTCAGGCTACAAGTAGTTATTGCATATTCTTCTGCACTGAAAATTGTGTTCTGTGCCATCCTGATACAATTTTACTTCACTGTGCTCTCCATTAAATTGGATTTTGTTTGATTGATTAAGGTGCTTGCAGTGTCTCTGCATGCGCCCTAGGTCGTGGTAATAAAGACTGATTTTTTGGGCTCCTGCAGCAATAAGAGCCGTTTGTGGTTTCCCAGCAGGCCACTGTGCTGTTTTAGATAGCGGAGGTGGATTCCTTGGTCTGCTCGGCTGTTTTCTTCCTGTGGTCAAACCAGTTGTGTCACACAGACAAGTGGAGAAGCATACGCCACTGTTTATCTTTCTCTCCCTCTCTCTAGTTCACTCTCGTTCACTCTGATTATTGCTTTGAGACTTTGAGGACTGCAAGGGTCTCTGGTTGCTCTTTCAAGCACCTTCACCTGTTACCACAAATACCTTTGCCACCACAAACACATGGCTTTAATTTCAACCCTGGCTACACTGTAAGGGGAAGGAAGTGCTTCTTTCTTCAGTACACTCCAACACAAATCTAGAACAAATCTAGTCAAAAGGGGGAGAACATTTCAAGACAGTGTAATAGGAGGAAGAACGTGAAAGTGAAAAAATATTTCAGAATAGATGGAATGGGAGAAGGACATTCAAGAACATTCAACATTCTTGAAGAAGTAACTCTGGGGCATTCCTTAACAATTTAAATAAAGGAAGAACATTTGAGAACAGTGAAATGAGAATTGTGAAAAAAGAACATTCAAGAACAACATGAATGCAGGAAGACTGCATTAGCATCTCCAGTTCACCCCACGCATGAGTCTTTGGACTCTGGGAGGAAACTGGAGCACCCAGAGGACACAAGAACATTGGGATAATGTGCAGACTCTACACAGAAAGGACCCAGGCCAGACCCACATTAGTGAATTGAAAATTGTGAAAAAAGAACATTCAAGAACAACATGAATTTAGGAAGAACGTCCATGACAATCCATGACCGTGTGAATGAGGCATTTAGCTGACGCTCTTATCTGGATCGACTTCCAATTACTGATTACAGGGACAGTCCCCCTGGAGCAAGTTGGGGTTCAGGGCTTTTGCTGAGGAACACAGTGGTGGTAGTGCTGGAGGTGGGATTTGAACCTGCAACCTCCTGGTCCATAGGTGAGTATCCTATCACTAGAAAAGAAAGTTGTGAAGAAATTGCTTTCTAGAACATTGTGAATAGAGGAAGAACATGACTAGACCATTCTAGAACATAGCGACCCCAACACCACAAACCATGACGGTGTGAATGAGGGTGAAAGAACATTCTGGAACACTGAAAGGAGGGAGAATATGGGGAGAATATTCTACAGTAGGGGCAGCGGTGTCCTAGTGGTTAGGGCGCTGGCCGCATGATCGGAGGATCGGGGGTTCGAACCCCTTCCCAATAATAAGGTTGCCCTGAGGTGCCCTTGAGCAAGGTGCCGTCCCCGTCCCGCTCCTCCCTGCGATGGGCTGGCGACCTGTCCAGGGTGCGTCCCCCGTCCTCGCCCTGTGTGCGCTGGGTTTGACACCAGCACTCCCCCGTGACCCCGTTTGGGACAAGCGGCAGTAAATGGATGGGTGGATATTCTACAGTAAAGTGAGTCAGAGACAAGATTCTAGAGCATTGTAAATCGTGGATATTATTTTATAACCGTGTGAGCTGTGAAGGTATAACTCACTAGGACAACATTATGGGCAACGACCACGAGTAGACCATTCTAGAACATAGTGATTTAGAGACAACAATCTATAACGGTGTGATAGGTTGCATAGCATAATCTAGAACCTAATGTTTTAGAGGCAACATTCTAGAACAGTGTGGATTGCGGAGATTATTTTCGAATAGGGGGAATTGTTAAAGAACATTCTAGAACAGGATGACCCAGACAACATTCAAGAGCAGTATAAAAAGGGAGGGGGGTAAACTTAAAAAAAAATAAGCATCAACGGCTTAAAACTGTATGAATAGTTGAGGTTAATCGACACCCTATCGCTACACTAGCTGTTACACAAAGCAGGGTTTCCCAGTAAACTGAATAATGTAATCCCAGACTGAATATTGTCCAACAGGAATGTATCTTACATCTTCTCTATTGGCTTTGTGAAACACTCCCATGGGCTTTCTAGGAGCTCATATGTCTTTGCTTTGTGTGGTGAGCCCTTGAAACATGAGAGAACCATGAAACAAATCTGATTGCTAAGAGCTGTTTTGCCTCTTAAACTGCTGGCTTGTTATTCAGGGACTGACCTCAAACCATTTTTAATTGATATCGTATGAAACTAATATAGTGGTGGGTAAAAGTTTGTGAAGCCTTTGGATTTTTTATTTGACACCCTTGTGCAGCAACAACAGCAACTAAAAGTTTCCAGCAACTGTTCATCAGTGCTGTAGATCAGAGGATGTAGATCATCCCTCTATAAAGAACAGCTTCAGATCTTGGCTGCTGTTGGGTTTCTTCCCATGAGCTGCTCACTTCAGGTCCTTCCACATAATTTCTATTGGGTTAACTCCAGGACAAGGACTTGGGCAAACCAAAATGTTTATTTTTTTGGCAGAACAACTTTTGCTCTTTGGGCTAGTAATCTAGAAAAGGTGAGCCCTGCAGTAAAAGTTTGGGAGTCACTGCATTAGCCAATGAGAAACACTCAGAATAAGTCACTTAGAATTGATCCTAGGTTCCTTTCTGGCCTTGTAGACTATTAAACACCTTGTTCTAGGAGTCATCTTGGTTGGTGAACCACTCCTTGTAAGGGAGCTCTGCTAATTCTGATACTGTAGCCACTCGAAAATATTTAACACTGGATCGTTTTCCTCAATAAATAAATGACCAAATATACTTTTCTTGTACTCTAAGGATGTTTTTGTGTCATATTAATGCAGAAAATTCCCAAGGTTTCACAAACATTCATGCACCACTGAAATTGTGCAATATACACGTTTACATATGCACATTTAAAAAGAGTTAATATTCCTATACCCCCGCACCCCCAGAAGGCTTCTTCTCATATTTTGTGAGTTCAGGCCTAGCCTTCAATATATATTTAGGAAATGATAAGAGAGAAGAAACATTGTAGGAAGTTAGATTGGTGATTCTAGTTTGAATGAAACATTTTTTTTCTAGCTGCCAGCATTGTCATTAGTACCTGGTATTGTTCACACCCGCAGCGTTGGAACAGTATCATCACAGAGGTTTTGAAATGAACATGTGAACATATGTGAGAAATGAGTCATATTGGTCACTTTATCTGATGTAACGTCTGAACTGAACAGTAATCTAAATATCACTGCACAGTAAGAACACAGCCTGCTTTCTGTTATTAATTGGATCTGTTGTACAAGGATAGACAACAGTAGCATGCAGGAAGCACTACAAACTGTTTCAACTCAGACAATGGTTGTAAATTCAGACAGCTTTTACAAGGTTAAGGGACTAAACTGCCTAGTTTTTAGAATAAGAATCTAGCATCACGTTAGGTCTGCCTCCAGTTGATGAGAGATGATTAGACTCCGAAAAGCAGATATTAAGCATTAGTAGTTTACCTCGGGCCTCTTTTACACACTTATCACTTATTTTATTAAAGCCACTAAATATTTATTTGCTCTCTTATGCTCCTGAAGAGAGCAAATATATATTTAATGGCTTTAATAAAATAAGTTCTAATAAGTGCATATCTAACGTTTAATTTTGCATATTTAATTGGCAAAAAAAGCAAATATTAGCCCGCCAGCTTTTGAGCGATGTGTATATATCTCCTCCAAGCAGGGTGCATGTAGGTTTTTAATGGTAGGAGAAACATTAGATAATATCTTTTTTTTATTGGTCTCATGCAGCTGAGCAGATTATATCATGAGCAAGGCATAATCCTTTACAGGAGATTTCCTTTTTTTTTTTTTTGAAACATTAAGAATTCTTCTCTTATTGAGTCATGTCATAGAGTGAAACTGCTTATCCTAAGCAGAGTCTTGGGGACCTGCAGCCTAGAGGTTGGCAGTCCATCATAGGGCAGACATACTGAAATCCAAGCTCACACATAGTCACACCTAAAGGCAAATTAGCATCTCCAGTTCACCCCACGCATGATTCTTTGGACTCTGGGAGGAAACCGGAGCACCCAGAGGACACAAGAACATGGGGATAATGTGCAGACTCTACACAGAAAGGACCCAGGCCAGCCCGGCTGGGAATCCATCCAAGAACCTTCTTGCTGTGAGGTGGCATTGCGAACCAAAATGGAACAATTATGCAAAAGAGACCGTTTGTCATTATGAACAAAAACCACAGCACTCAGTTATTTTGCATTTTCTCAAAAATAGGAGGGGAGAGCCATACCTGATGCCCAGGAAGCAGTTTTGGGAACGGTATCTCAGGGCAGCATATTGGTCTGAAACTCAAACCCACAACCTGCTGATAATGGGATCTGGTCTCTAACCACTAGGCCACTGCTAGCATTATGTGTAATTTTTCTAAAATGTGTTAAATAGAAACTGTGCATGTGGCATCCTTTTAGAGGACTTATTTTCTTCACTTTCCCTTCAAAACTAAATGAAATATTAAAAAATTGAAACCATTTACCATCATTTTACATCTTTTCATAGCAGTGTGGGTCTGCTCCGTGCATTGTTTATCAGTGGATATCAGTGTATTGCAATTGAGTTGCTGGTGAATGTTCTGGGACTGGTTTGCTTAATGTACACCTTCATCTGATCTTTATCAAATGAAGAATTTTCCGGAAATAATGTAGCCGACCTTGTGTTAGTGTTGACCACTGTGCTACTAATGTGAGGCAAATTACAACTGCAATTTGAAACAATATCATCATCACTTACTTCTCATCATGTCACCCTGCCCAGCAGGCTCTTCAGGTTTAGTTATACGGGATGTCGCTGTGTTTATCTCCTGCAAACAGAAAAAAAATAACAAGTTGCTGTTTACATTGTCTTGCGAGTCAGCACGTTTTTTTGTTTTTTTAAAAAAAATTTTTTATTGCTCTTGCTTCAACAGCCGTAAGCCTTGTTTTGGCTTCGTGTCCTCTAACACAAACTGGATCGAATCGGCCTCAATAATAATCGGCCTATGAATTATTATTCCACTCAGGCGTTCTGTCTGACAGCCACATATTTGGCTCAGCATGTAAAAAGGAAACTGTGCAGCAGAGAGAGGTCAGGGGTCATATGCAGCCACAGTGGTACCATTCAGCGCTCACCCAGAGCCATCCAAAACACGGGGAAGGTCACAGCGCTTCCGTTAACACGCACACTGCTCATCTTTATCCTGCACCACTTTGATTCTGTAATAGGCATGCGGTTTACGCATTTTAACCAGCCTGCATGACTAGCCTGCACTGTGCGCGTGCAAGAGAGAGAGAGAGAGAGCGGGATGGAAAAGATAAAATGAGAGGGTGCGAGAGAGCAAGGTTAGGAATGTGCAGTGAATTGGGGTGCCTTTCGTCGGGGAGGAGGCTCTTTGGATGCTGCCAGGCACGGAACTGGACACAATCGCTGTCTTTCAGTTAATGTTTTCGATTCACTCCTTCACTGACACACGCACACTTGCACTCTTTCACTTAAACACTCGGATGCACCATGGATGCACAAAATATCATTCGTTAATCATTAAAGATATTAGCTTTCACAGCTGATATTGCAGAGAGCCCCCAATATAGAAATGAGCGTCCGACCAGTCAGTTATTCACTTGTTTGTCTGTCAGCACCCTGACCAAAATATACATCTGCAATAACTTATATAGCGCAGACAGAAATACCACAACCAGACAGCAGAAGAGATTTTATGATGTTTTCTTCCTTAATTCAAAAACATTAAGAAGTTAAACGATAAATAAATCAGCATACTTATTTAGTCCGTTCTTGATCTGTCTGAGGGTAAGTTTTGCCACCGTTTTCAGTACAGCCATGTTCATTTTATCAGCACCTCATTTAAAATATTGTAGGAACTTTGTAGCCATTATGAATTTACCAACAGCTCTGAATATATGCAGCGTTTCCACAGCTTCTGCAACTCTCTTTTATTTTATACAATACTAAAGCTCTACCTAAGGGGCATGTCTAGCAATACTGGTGAGAGAATCTGTAAGTGAGACACTTGGGCAGCGGTGGCCTAGTGGTTAGGGAGTTAGCAGCAGGATCGGGAGGATCGGGGGTTTGAACCCCTTCCCCATAGGTTGCCCTGAGGTACCCTTGAGCAAGGTGCCATCCCCGTCACTGCTCCCCGGGCGCTTTCAATAGCTGCCCACTGCTGCACGGTGTTTGAGTGTGCATGGGTTAAATGCAGAGGTCCAATTTCGTTGTGGTTCATTGTCTGCTGTGCTTTGACATCGCAATGACAAGGGTTGTCACTTTCACTTCACTTTTGTGTCTGTCGCACATTAGCCACTACCCACTGTTGCACTATTGTGAAGTATTGGGTGTACTGTGACTGCAGCTGTACTGTTTTCAGTACAGCCATGTTCATTTTATCAGCACCTCATTTAAAATATTGTACAAACTTTGTAGCCATTATGAATTTATCAACAGCTCTGAATATATGCAGCTTTTTCACAGCTTCTGCAGCTTTATTTTATTTTATACAATACTGAGGCTCTACCTAAGGGGCATGTCTAGCAATACTGGTGAGAAAATCTGTAAGTGAGACAATTGTGTCTGTCACACATTAGCCACTACCCACTGTTGCACTATTGTGAAGTAGTGGGTGTACTGTGACTGCAGCTGAGCATGCATACACCAGGTTTATGCTTCTTCCTTTCTGTAAAACGGTGGGAACATTGGTGGTTGGCAAAGCCTTTATGTTTTCTTGAGAATATATCAAGAAGAAGGAGTTCTTTTCAGCCTCCAGCCAACATAGTGGTGAGTTTTGATTCCAGATATCGATTCCAGTGTTTGTTTGTTTCTTTTCCTTTTTTATGTCAAGAAACACAGTAACCTAATGGCAGTAATGGCCAAATGCACAAATGTCTTTGCATTTTAAGTATTGTAAATCCTAGTGGGCGTTTCGTATGTACACTGTGGTTTGGCCTCCTGGTGTTCAGCATTCTGAAGAGAGTTTCTCCATCTCAACATGAGCCAAGTGTTAACTAGTGGGTATAAAGACACCCAGTATTGGGCTGTGGAGCTGGGGGAGTTCATTCTTCGGAGTGATCAATCCATCTAGTACCTTTGGGATGTGTTAGAGTGAAAAGAGTAAAAGAGCCTTTGGACATGTACTGTATGTACAGTATCTCACAAAAGTTCACATAAATTTGCTGTCCCCTCAAAATAACTCAATACACAGCCCTTAATGTCTTAACCATTGGCAATGAAAGTACACCCCTGAGTGAAAAATGTCCACATTGTGTCCAATTAGCCATTTTCCCTCCCTGGTGTCATGTGACTCATAAGTGTTACAAGGTCTAAGGTGCGAATGAGGAGCAGGTGTGTTAAATTTGGTGTTATCGCTCTCACACTCTCGCATACTGGTCACTGGAAGTTCAACATGGCACCGCATGGCAAAGAACTCTCTGAGGATCTAAAAAAAAGATTTGTTGCTCTACATAAGGATTGCCTAGACTATAAGAAGATTGCCAACACCTTGAAACTGAGCTGCAGAGCGGTGGCCAAGACCATACAGGACAGGTTCCACTCAGGCAGGCCTCACCATGGTCGACCAAAGAAGTTGAGTGAACGTGCTCAGCGTCATATACATCTATTTTCAAAAGACAACCTCTGGATGAGTGCTGCCAGCATTGCTGCAGAGGTTGAAGGGATGGGGAGTCAGCCTGCCTGTGCTCAGACCATACGCCGCACACTGCATCAAATTGGTCTGCATGGCTGTTGTTCCAGAAGGAAGCCTCTTCTAAATAGTTTGCTGAAGACAAGCAGACTAAGGACATGGATTACTGGAACCATGTCCTGTGGTCTGATGCGAGCAAGATGAACTTATTTGGTTCAGATGGTGTCAAGCGTGTGTGGTGGCAACCAGGTGAGTGTGTCTTGCCTACAGTAAAGCATGGTGGTGGGAGTGTCATGGTTTGGTGCTGCATGAATGCTGCCAGAATTAGGGAGCTACAGTTGAGGGAACCATGAATGCCAACATGTACTGTGACATACTGAAGCAAAGCTTGAGCCCCTCCTTTCGGAAACTGGGCCGCAGGGCAGTATTCCAACATGATAACGACTCCAAACACACCTCCAGGATGACCACTGCCTCGCTAAAGAAACTGAGGGTGAAGGTGCTGGACTGGCCAAGCATGTCTCCAAACCTGAACCCTATTGAGCATCTGTGGGGCATCCTCAAACGGAAGGTGGAGGAGCACAAGTTCTCTAACATCCACCAAGTCTGTGATGTTGTCATGAAGGAGTGGAAGAGGATTCTAGTGGTGACCTGTGAAGCTCTAGTGAACTCCATGCCCAAGAGAGTTAAGGCAGTGCTAGAAAACAATGGTGGCCACACAAAATATTGACACTTTGGGAACAATGTGGACATTTTTCAGTTAAGTGTGTACTCACTTTTGTTTGCCAGTGGTTTAGACATTAATGGCTGTGTGTTGAGTTATTTTGAGGGGACAGCAAATTTACACTTATACAAGCTGTACACAAGACTACTTTACACTGTATCAAAGTGTCATATCTTCAGTGTTGTCCCATGAAAAGATGTGAGGGGTGTCCTCACTTTTGTGAGATACTGTATATATCATGCCTTGAAAGATAACTCTGCTACGAATGAAAGCATTTTAAAACAGCTGTAAACCTTTCCAGGGCAGACGATTAATTAGAAGTTTGCATGAAAGCAGGACACCTGAATGAACCTGTTACTTCTTACCCGTAGACGAAAATAGAAAGTGTGCATTCATCGACCACACAGCTCAGTAATCAAAAAACCCTTGTAATTAAAAGCTTTCATGGGGGCAGCGGTGGCCTAGTGGTTAGGGAGTTGGCCCTGCATCGGAAGATTGTGGGTTCGATTCCCTCAAAAGTAGGTTGCCCTGAGGTACCCCATGATGTTTGTGTGCATGGGTTAAAAGCAGAGGTAGGGCAGCGGTGGCCTAGCGGTTAGGGCGTTAGCCGCATGATCGGCGGATCGGGGGTTCAAACCCCTTCCCAATAGGTTGCCCTGAGGTACCCTTGAGCAAGGTACTGTCCCCATCACTGCTCCCCGGGCGCTTTCAATAGCTGCCCACTGCTGCACGGGTTTGAGTGTGCATGGGTAAAATGCAGAGGTCCAATTTCGTTGTGGTTCATGTGTGCTGTTCCGTGGCCTCGCAATGACAAGGTAGTCACTTTCACTTTTCACTTCACTTCACATGAGGGGACTATATGAACGAATCTGTTACAATTTCCCCCTCATATAGTTAGAGGTTTTGGTCATTTTTCTTACAATTTATTCAGTTACATGAATCAAAATATTTTTTTTGTGCCAGGGAATGCCCTCCTTTTTCTTTAGGCAGGGAAGTTTTCCAGTTTTGTGCCCAATTTATTTGTCTCCAGTTTCACCCATTAGCAAGGACTTCCCCCAACACTATTAGGTTGATTGCAAAAGCGCTCTTCTGTGAATTTCATGCAGCCGGACTGCCTAGCATTGTGCTGAGTGATGGTGGTGGAGGGAGAAAGGGCATCCCACTCACCCAGAGCGAGCGAGGCCAATTGTGTTCTCTTGACCCCCGGACACAGATGACTACAGCATCTCTCAGCGAAAGAGCAAACAATTAAAAAGGATTCGCAACATTTTTGCTAAACCGAGATGTTGTGCACAAAGAATTATGTTAACAATTGGAACAAAACATGCATTTGCCTTAAATTTGAACCACTGTTAAGCCAAAATAAGTTAAAAAAAATGTCCCACAATCACTGTTGTTTACTATTCCAATGAAGAGGTTTTAAGTTAACAGTCAAGCCAAGTTAATATAATTTTTTACAACTGTCATTATCACAAAGCGGCATCACAGTGTGGTCATTGCTTTGCTCATCTTTGTTGGGCCTGGGCTTGCTTAAACCTTACATATTTCTCACAGCTATAAATGAACGGAGCTGAAGTCGACAAGACCGGTTACAGCATAGTGCTTCTCTAAGTTAAGTCAGAGTAGTATATGCTGGATGTGACTCTTTTATTGTTTTGAGAAAAAGACTTTTTTGAGCTTTTGCCCCAGGTGTTAGTATATCTTTCACCCCATGCTGACATTGGTACAACCCTAAGGTTGAAGTTTTGCCGTTTCAGGTAAAGCTACTAACTTGCTCTAGGACATGTGCTGCAAAAATGAACGGGATTCTTCTGAATAATTCTGAATGCTGATTGTTTCAGCTCTAGTTAATACAGATCTCTTTGCCTTTTGCCATTTGTCTTTTTACATTTTTTAAAAATCGTCTACAACTGCAGCTTTCAAAACGCCTGTGTCAAATTTTCATATTGAACCAGAATTACTTTATTTATCTTTATAATTAGGAAGGTTTTATTTTTTTCCTTCTAATGTGAAGTTATTTTTCTGGAGAAAGTTTGTTCCGACAGCAACTACAACAATCAGGGGTCGTTACATCTGTTTGTAGGTGTGATTTTATGGGTAAATGCATTCATGTGTATGCTGGCATCTTGGGCATTTCCCTACCCTGAAGTGTGTGTGTGTGTGACTTCTGAGAAGTATGTGCAGTGTGTATGTTTTGCTGATGTGAGTTTTTTTTGTAGCATTTGCTGTGGCGGATGTGGATCTTAAACCACATTTTGCACAAACACACACACACACACACACACACATACGCACATGCACAGACACACAGCCACGGCTCACCTTTTGGACTTTTCTATTTTCGTTCTGCACAGCTCTCACACCACAAGAGGAAAGACCGGCCGCTTGTGTTTGTGCATGTATTGTGAGTGGTATTTTTCAAATGACTGGTAATAGATTAGTGAACGGGAAAAATCATCAGGGACTTGAAGATTAACCTTCTTTCTGTTGTCCATTTTACCAGCCCCATATTAAGTGCTTCAGCCGCACCAGATCCTGCAATAGTTTGCAATTAAAGTTTGTAGCCCATCTGTATCTCTGCATCATTTGTTAGCCATTTTAACCTCATTTGTCAATGTTTAAGACCCCCACAGGACCACCAGTGAGCGGATATTACTTGGGTGGTGGATCATTTTCAGCACAGCAGTGATGCTAACATGGTATTGGCAAGTTTGTGTGTGCGTGTGTGTGTGTGTGTGGGGCAAGATCACACTTACCAGTGCTTCTGCAGTTTTTTTTTGGGCTGGACTGAAAAAAGTACAACCAATAATATCTGTCTGTCAGACTGACCAATGATAAAGGACATATGTGGTAAATGAGGAAGATAAATGGACAATCAGTTTAGGTAGGACAAGGCTAGTAATTAATGAAGTGATTTGCCTGTTATTTTCATTCTGCTGACCACATTTAGTACAGTCCAGTAAAAACTAAATCAAAAGATTTTTGCATCATTATGGGAAGCTTTAACACTATGCAAACCACCCGGCACCGTGTGTGTGTGTGTGTGTGTCTGTGTGTGTGTGTTAAGGGAATTTCAGTTCTCATTCAAAATGCAACCCAACTTTGGCCTGATTTTTTTTTTTTTTTTTGATCTGGCTATAAATTCAACTCTAAAAAGAAGTGATTCATGTCTTATAGACTAATAGAGAGCAGTTGTTGTCTTTAAACATCAACGACACTATTTAGAGATATCGCTGTGGCACCTGAGGGTTTTATTTTGTTTGGATGAGTGATACTTTATTAAAAGAAACCTTTGCTTTTTTGTTGTCCGTGATAGTTGAAAAATTATGTGATCGGTTGTTTTCCACATCACATTGACTATCTGATTGGCCAGTATTGCGAAGAGCAGTCCTGGCCTAAACGTTCCCTAAAGCAGGTATAATCTGATTAAATGAACATGTGTAAATATGTTCATTTTTCTAGGAGGTTCTTTTTTCTGTTGAATTTGCATATTTGGACCTTTGAACAGAACCCTGGTCTTGAAGGCCCCCCTGCTCTGCATATATTTGAGTTTTCCAAGCTCCCAACATGCCCTAATCCATCTAATTAACTAATTAACACCCCTGTCCTGTGTGGAAGTGTGTGTGTAAGAGCTGGGAAAGTGCTAAAATGCCGGCGAGCAGGAGGGCCTCCTGCACAGAGGCTGGAAGCTACAGCCTCAGAAGCCTTTTCAAAAAGCAAATGTTTTCAGACCGGACCTCAAGGACCCCTATTGTGCACATTTTGCTCCAACCAAATGACACATAAGAACAGAGTAAAAATGAGGGCTGTCTATAGATCAGGAAGAAAGACTCAAAAAGAACCATGTTTACATAGAGCTTAGTGAGAACGAGGAACTCTTTAAATATTTAAGCAACATTTACATAATGCAAAGGCTCTATAGAAATCAAAGGGTTCTTGTACCTTTACAATATGCTGAAGTTCCTTACAAAGGTTCTTCGCACTCCCATGAGTCATTTGCAAATCTTTCATGCCCTGAAAGGGTTTCCAGGAATCAGAATGAGTTCTCCTGTGATGTTTCACAGAGAACCCTTTATTTCTATCCTTTAGGCACTTTTATTTTTAAGAGTGAAAGTGCGTGCGTGTGTGAATTTCTGCATGTGTAGGTGTGTGTGTGTGTGTGTGTGTGTGTGTGTGTGTGTGTGTGTGTTTGCAGCTGCTCTGTCCCCAGTGCAGCATATCTATTATATTCAGACTTCCATTTATTTCATCAGAATTGATTATTGCTTTCAGGCAGTATTCCATTCCAGAATATTCCTGCTCTGTGGATATATTTATTGATGGATGGATGGACGGATGGAAGTGAATGGGGTTTTCTGTGTCTAACGTGTGTTTGTGTGCGTATACTAAATCACTGACCTCCACAATTCAATTTGATTACGATTCTTTAGGAAATGATTCAGTGCATCATTCAGTCAAACATGAAGTCGTTTTGGTAAATGAATTTTTGGAACGTCTCTGCAGCGTAACTGTTATTCTGCACCGGGATACAAATTGTAGGAGAGTGTTTTCTATATATCTGTGCCGATGCATTAAAATGTATAAAACGGATAGATTGTGACTAGATTAGCGTTAAAGAAGAATAAGCATTTTTTTTTTTTCAATCAAAGGCAGTAAAATGAATCAAATGCAAGTTTATATTTAGAATTTTCATCTAAAATATATGCATCACCTAAAGGTTTTGCTCTTCTGGAATACAAAAATGTGTATGTGTGGAATACAAAAATGTAAATGTGTCACAAAATATTTCTTAGAAAAATGACTGAGCTAATCTTTTTTTCACCAAACTATAAATATAATACACTAATGGACTTTATAAGAGACTATAAAACTAGCAACCCCCCAATAGACTGGGACAAAGCCAAAGACCTTTAGTTTTTCAGGTGTATAAGTACAAATGACAAACCTGAAACATTAATAAATGTTTAAAAGTGGGACGAAATGTAATTTGATAAATACTACAGAGAAATAAAACACGCATTTGTAGAGAAATGCTAATACACAAAAAATGATTAAACAATTCAGAGCAACAGCCGGATGCCGTCTAAACAAAGAAAGAGAATAAGAGAATAAAAATATTGCTAAATATCAGTTTGAAATTTTCAAATATACTGTCCCATATTCATTCAATTATTTTGCCATTTTCCGCTATTTGAATAATGTCTATTACAGCTATTTTCCCAAATTAGACACATCTTCCCCCTCGCTAGTATTCCCCCAGTCACACGATGCTATCCACACTGGAGGCGGAGGCGAGCATGTGCTTCCTCTGAGTCATGTGAACGGCAACCGCGTCATGTTAACTCTGGCTAACACATTGTCAATTAGTATTTTGTCAGTATTTTGTTAGTTTTATTTGGGAGGCAATGTGTTTAAACAGTCTGAAATGCCATTTTGCCAAAAAGGAAACTATTGAATAGTGTTATAGTCTTACATTTCAAAATCAACGTGACGATTTTACGACATGGCACGTTATCCTGCTGAAAGTAGCCATCAGAAGATGTAATCATAAAAGAATGGACATGGTCGGCAACAATACTCATGCACTATGGCGTTTAAAGTGAAGTGAAAGTGACTGTCACCACAGCACACAGTGAACCACAATAAAATGCTGCTCTCCATTTACCCATACACAGTGTAGCAGTGGACAGCCATACATCCAGCACCCGCTGGAGCAGTGTTGGGGACAATACCTTGCACAAGGGTACCTTTGGGTAACCTACTGGTCCGGGATTCAAACCCACAACCTTCTGATCATGGTGTCTAGTCCCTAACCACTAAGAGCTTAAAGTCAGTCAGTCAGTCATTTTCTGGGCCGCTTGTCCTAATTAGGGTCGCGGGGGGGTGCTGGAGTCCATCCCAGCTCAAACAGGCGAAGGTCGGGGACACACCCTGGACAGGTCGCCAGCCCATCGCAGGGAGAAGAGCTTAAAGTATGGCAAAAAATATTTCCATACAATTGTAGCAGCGACACCAGTCTGAACTGTTGATACGAAGCCAGGTAGATCCATGCTTTCATGTTGTGGCACCAAATTCTGACACGCCATCTGAGTCTCGTAGCAGAAATTGATTGGCTGCTTTATTGGAAACCCCTGAGTGGCCAGAAAGGCTCTGTAGTTAACTTGAAAGGATTGAATTTTAGTTGTCTCAAACCTAAAACTATGAGCACCATTTAATATAAAAAATGAGTTTGCCTGATTGTTGCCTTACTGAGATTTACTGTGTGTGTGTGTGTGTGAGTGTATGGTCTACTGAGAGTGTGTCCTTGGCGTGCCAGTGTGTGTTGGGATGCAGGGAGCAGGACATCATCCTTTTAACAAATCCTCTATTGTTCCAGGCCTTGGCTCGGCCCGTGTAAACAACCTGCAACAGACAACTGTTGGGCCGCCGGCTCCACTGCCAAAAACTGAGAACTGAGCATACGCTCCACTGTCCCCACACACACACACACACACACACACACACACTCACTGTAGCTATTCCTGACTGAGGAGTGCAGTGATTTCGAAAAGGCACAATTTTATTCAAAGGCAATTGCCATTAATTGAGAACAAGCCATGTTTTTTCTTTCTGAAGTGCTGTGTGTGTGTTTTTTTTTCGATCCTGTCTTTTGTGGTCATTGTCGTTTAGCGCTCTTCCTCTCCTCCCCCTCTCTTCATTATTTCAGGGATGTGAACATTTTTGTTCCACCTGCCAATAATGGTTTCCTCCCACCGTCACACACATTTCCCCCCAATTACGGAGTGTCACCCTTTCACCCCTCAATCCCCCCCCCTCACCCCACCCCTCCCTGCACACACGCACTCGCCAGGCCATTCATTACCCAGCCTCCTCGCTTTCAATCTGTCTGCATCATCATTCACCCTCCCTCTTTCTTTATCTCTCTCTCTCTCTCTCTTTGCTTTTCTCTCTTCCCTATAGCAATTTCTCTCTTGCGTCTGTCTTTCCCTCTGTCTTTCATATCTGTTTCACTCTTCCTTAATTTTTCTTTTTTTTCCTCTCAGTCTCTCTTCTTTATATCTTTATATATCTATTCCTCTTTCTTTTGTTTTCTTCCTCTCTTTTTTCTTCATTTCTCCTACATATGTATTTTCTTTCTCTCTGCTTCCCTTTGCCTGGTCTACTTAGTTCTCATTTTCTATCTGTTGTCCTTCTTCCTTTTCATATTTTTTTCTCCCTGTCATTCTGCCATCGTTCTCCTTCCATTCTTTCTCTTCTTTCAGGATGTCTCTCTCTCTCTCTCTCTCTCTTACTTTAACTGTCATTCAAGTTCTCCTACTGTTATTTTCTTACTCAATCCATGTATCCATCCATCCATCCTCTTCATTTCTTCCTACATTTTGTCTTTCTTTTCCTATCATTCTATTCTCTCTCTCCCTCCCCTCTCATGCCCTCTGTCCATTCTCTCTCTCTTTTCTCCCACCCTGCCTCTCTCCCTCTCTCTGGGTGAGCAGTATTAATATTGTATGAGGGTTTTGATGAGGTTTCTTTAGTGCTGCTCAAACCGTCCCAGCTGAGTTCCTCAGCCCGGCCCGCCGGACCACAACCTGAACATTTGCTCTCTGAACCCATCGGGGAGGCTTGAACCCACTGCCTCTCTCCCTCTCTCTCTCTCCCTCGCTCTCTCTCTCTCTCTCTCTCTCTCTCTCTCTCTCTGTCTCTGTCTCTGACCTCTCTCTCTCTCTCTCTCTCTCTCTCTCTCTCTCTGTACCCTGACTCTCTCTCTCTCTCTCTCTCTCTCTCTCTCTCTCTCTCTGTCTCTGACTCTCTCTCTCTCTCTCTCTCTCTCTCTCTCTCTCTCTCTCTCTCTTACACACACACTTTAGCACGAAGGGCGTGTGGAGCAGTGGAACTGTGCTCTCTGGTGCCCCAAACACCACATCAAGGATGAGGTGACGAGGCTTTTGTGATCCAGACCTAATTATCCAACATCAGTACCTGACCTCACTAATGCTGGCTGAATGCAATCAAATTCCCAAAGCAGAGTTCCAAAGCTTTTTTTAAAGCCTTGCAGAAGTGTAAAGGCTGTTAATCCAGTAAATGGGAGAAACATTCTCTAATAATAATCTTGATTTTAGTGCAGACACTGTGTGTCTGAGTGTCCCCAAACACATTTTACATTTTATATCATTTTGCACGTTTGCGTGTAACATTTTAACACACTTTTTTTTTTTTTTCTTTTTCATGTTTCTGAGGACCTTTTCCTTTGCCACTGCCCTGGTTTGACATTGTGGGAAAAATTATGTTGAAATGAATCTATTAAACACATGTTTTGAGCTCCAAGCTGCCTGACGGTGACGCCCCGGTGTAACCGAGGCACACGGGTGCCAAAATCCATCCACGAACTCTTTCTCCCTGCAGTGCTTCTTCCTAATCTCACTCTCAGTTCAATTCTGGGTTTATTGGCAGCTGCACATTCAGCATTGCCAAAGTAATTACAAGACGACAGCAGTACAATACTAATAATAATATTAAACATAAAACATTAGAAAAAAAATTCAGGCTTTGTCATGCTTTGATTGGCTACATGTGCAATCATATGCGCCCACAAATATAATTAAAAATATATTTGTATATCAACAAACTAAGCGACAGAGAATCAGACAAATGAAACAGAATGATCTAGGCCTCTACAGATGGCCCTGTGTGAGTGGATTTAATCTCCATCCGCCAGACCGTAGCTCCATAGAAATGAAATT